>JALIGW010000046.1:1467500-1835000 GCA_023053685.1 Diadophis punctatus similis
CACAGGGAATAGTGGTTAAATGCAGCTATTGCAGGCTACTCCAAATCTCACCAGGCTCAAGGTTGACTCAGCCTTCCATCCTTCTGAGGTCGGTAAAATGAGGACCCAGATTGTTGGGGGCAATATGCTGAACTCTGTAAACCTCTTAGAGAGGGCTGTAAAGCACTATGAAGCGGTATATAAGTCGGTATATGAAGTGCTATTGCTATAGTGCAATTTTACATTAAAAGATCCCTACCATTAAGAGCCGCCCATTAACATAATTCCTCAAAAGTACCATACAGCTGGCAAGCTTTCTGGATTGAGCTGGGGGTCATGCAAAGAGTTCGGTAGTGGATATAGCTTTGGAGGAAAAAACCCAATTAGTCAATGGTTTTTAAGAAGAAGGAAAAATCACTCAAGAATCTAATGATTGGTCCCACAGAGTGGGCCTCCTCCAGGTCCCGTCAGCCAAACAATGCCGACTGGCGGGGCCTAGGGGGAGGGCCTTCTCTGTAGGGGCCCCTTCTCTCTGGAACCAACTTCCCTCAGAGATCCGAATCATCCCCACCCTGCTGGCCTTCTGAAAAGCCATTAAGACATGGCTCTTCCTGCAGGCAGGGTGATTTTGAGACACCTTGCATCTGACGTCCCCCAGGTATGTCTGATGTTATATGTTTTTTTAAAAATTGTTTTAAAGTGTTTTTAATGATTAGTTTGTTGTTCTCTAAAATGTTGTACGCCGCCCTGAGTCCTGAGGGAGTAGGGTGGCATAGAAGAACCTCAAATAAATAAATAAAATAAATGAATCTTGAGGTTTGTTCACAGACTGTTCTTTCTAATGTCTATTTTGATAGTGACCCAGTTCTTTTTTTACTCCGAGAATTGGTATGTGAAACATTGAAAACTCCACCAAAAAACCCAACTAAATCATATAGAAAATTGCTTGCCTAAAAAAATTAAAGTACTTATCTTTCCCTCAAAACACTACCACCTATGGTGAAAGAAAGTCAAATTTATTCATACTTTATTAGCTACATGGCTAATATGTCACCTAACATATAACATAAAAGTAAATACTTTTGAGTTTGGACAGAGAAATTAGATGTGGCTCCATCAGATTACTTATATATGAGAGATGTAATACTGTATGTACACATCCAATTAGTATTTGCTGGTAAAAAATAGATCTTGTTCTTTTTTTCTATTTCTTATGTGTTAATTGCTCTCTAGTGTTGAGCTCAGGTCTAAATATAATTATATAGATTTTGGGGATGAAGATGCATCCCAGTAAACCAGCACTGGAAGACAGGATAGAGAAGATCTCCACAGCCACCACGTACTTCCCTTTGGTGCTCAGGTAGGTGGGGACAAAAGTCAGCCAAACATTGCAGAAAACCAACATGCTGAACGTGATGAACTTGGCTTCATTAAAACTGTCTGGTAACTTCCTGGCTAGGAAGGCCACAGTGAAGCTGAGAAGAGCCAAGAGGCCCATGTAGCCCAAGACACAGTAAAACATGGTGATGGAGCCTTCGTGACATTCGACTATCATTTCTCCATAGAGTATCTCCATGTCTAAATCTGGAAATGGGGGAGATGTACTCAACCAGATGACACAAATACCTAGTTGAATGAAAGAGCAGAACCAGATAATAGAATAGGCCAACCTTTGCCCCACCCATTTGTGGAATAGGCTTCCTGGCTTTGATGCTAGGAATGCTACGATGACTGTGATGGTTTTGGCCAGTATAGAAGAGATCGCAATAGAGAAGATGATGCCAAAATTTGTTTGTCGGAGGAGGCAGGTCATTCTATTGGGTTGTCCAATGAACAGAAGTGAGCAGAGGAAACAAAGAAAGAGGGAGACAAGTAGAAGGTAGGTGAGGTTGCGATTGTTGGCTTTGACAATGGGAGTGTCCCGTTGCTTCATGAAGATTATAAACACCAAAGCTGTAACCAGGGAAAAAAGAAGAGACAGAGACACCAGAGTAATGCCCAGTGGCTCTTCAAAGGAGAGGAAATGCAGTGTCTTTGGAATGCACTCATCATGAGCCTCATTTGGAAATTGATCCTCTGGACAACTGTCACAATTCTCCATGTCTAAAAAGAAGAGAAGAGTTTCTGAACAGACTTAAACTTTTCAGAAGTTTCAGAATTGCTTTTCTGGATTTACCTGTGATGTAAGTGTTTTCTAAAACCTTTTGTAACTCTCTATGCAACCTAGATTGTAAAAACGAGTACTGTAGGGAAACACAATTTAGATTTTTCTACATATCAATGTTGTTGGAGTGCACTAGGTTTTATAGCATTTCTGAGCAAGAGAATAGCATGTCCCACTTTCTAAAGGTGTGCCAGCCTAGTGGGAAAGAGAAAAGAGATGCCTGAGATCCTGAAAAACTTGCAGTAGCACTAGAGCAGGGGTGTCAAACTCAATTTCATTGAGAGCCACATCATGGTTGTTCTTGACCTTGGGGATGGGTGGGTGTGACCAGGGGGATGGGTGGGCGTGGCCGGGTGGAGACCAGCTCCACATCACTCGTGTCAGGGGCACCTGTGGTGGCCCAGATGGGGCTGGAGGGATCCATTGTCTCCAGTAGAGGAAAGCCTTCCCTCCCTCCCTCCTTCCCTCCCTCCCTCCCTTTTCTTCTTTTTCCTTCCCTCTTCCTTCTTCCTTCTCCTTTCTTCTTCCTTGCCCTCTTTCCTTCTATTTCCTGCCTTGCTCTCTTCCCATCTTTCCTTCTTTTTCTTTGTTTTTCCTCTTTCCCTTCCTCCTTTCCTGTCCTTTCTTGGATGCTCAAATGTAAAAGTGGAAACATTTCTCCTTTTGTTTTGTTTTGCTTTTAGTTTGATTTGCTAGCCCTCTGCCAGTGAATACGGAGCTCGGGGGGGGGGTGCACACGGCCCTCTGACCCTGTTTTTAGCCTGGACAGCCTCCTGCAGCCCTCTGCCAGCAAAAACGGAGCCACCCTGGGGCGGTTCTTTGCTGTTTCCGGGGTGGCCCTGTGGCCCAGGTCTAAACACCTAAGTCTGTAGTCTTCCTCTAAGTAATTGTTAGGTACATCACATAAAGGAAACGGGAATCAAGTAGCACAGTTCCTGTTCTCCTATTCTCTAGCGTGGTGGTGGTCAAACTCATGGGAAGCTGGGACAACCGAAGAAAGAAATGTGCTGGAGCAGTGTTTGAACAGTGGACTGGAGCTGGGTGAGATGATCTTCAACTTCTTTACTAGAGATTAAACCCCAAAGAAAAGAAACCCCGAAAAGACAATTCTCCAAAATGTTTGAAGCGGCTAACAATTACTTAGAGAAAGACTACAGACCCGAAAGAAAATGAAACCTAAGAGAGGATATAATTTTTAAAATATAGAATGACTGGACATTTTATTGGCAACATCTTGAAAAGGCATTTTAAAATGCTGGAAACATTGGGCTGATTATTGGGAAGAAGTGAAAGTAAATTATTTGAAGAAATCGGAATGCTGTTAGATTGAGTGTCATGTTGAAATTTTAGGCGATGGTGCCATCTACTGGTGAAAGAAAGGAAATACACTATATTTTTATAAGGCTAGGAAGACCTTGGAATAATCTTTAACACTGAGTGGAGGTAAACACATCTGGAAGACTGTGTTTTTTGCTGTATACTGTTTCACGACTAAGGAGGGAAAATTTCTGAGACTTTTGAAGATTGCTAAGTAGAGTGGTTCACAAACACTTGGAACTATTATTGGAATCAAAGAGCTGGTTAGGTGACTGATGAAGACAAGGGAAATCTGGAAGGAGCAAACTGACTGGTGGAGGACTATAAAAATTATAAATATCACGTACTTCGAGGATTGACTCTGGGACTGAGTGAATAGTTCTAAGACTGGCTCTTTGATGTTACAGACAACTAAGAGTGTGGGATTTTGATAGATTTGTGAGTAATTTTTGGGCTTATTAAAATAAGATAAAATGCTTCAGCAGGAAATAACAAGCATATTTCAAAAAGAAATGTCATCGATGTTTCAAAGCATCTATGAAACTATAACAAAGAACTACAGGGAGATAAAGGATCTGAGGTATGATATAGATGTGAGACTAGAAAATGTTCAGCAAATAACAATGAAAAATGAACAGGAAACCCAGGAAATAGAGGAGAGAATAGAAAAAACAGAGGAAGGGAAAGAGCAGACAAAACAACAAATGAACCCAAAAGATAAGGAGAAGGACGAAATAATCAAAATGGATGAAACAGATCAAGCTGACAATATATTTAGAGATTTAAAAATAGAATTGAACAAGCAGGTAGACATTCTTGAAATGAGGACAGAGACACTCACAGGCATAGTGAAGTTCTGGCAGTGAGAGACAAAGGTAGAAGAGGGACTACTTAGACCAGGAAAGAATGATACAGGGAGATATAAAACATCAAAGGAGGAGTATGGAAAGCATGCCAAAAAATCAATAAGAATTGATATACTAAAATGAATGAGAGATGACGGGTAGAAATAGAATATTCACCAATATAAGATATGTGCTATCAAGATTTAGAATAGAGGTAAGAATTAGAAAGAGGAAAAATATTGTTATGTATACTTCTATATAATGTTTTAAAATTAGTATGTAGAGGGAAGGATCAGAAGCTGAAATATGATTCATTATATACCTTTAAATAACATTATTAAGATTACCATGGTAATTAGCATTGAGTAATATAACATAATATTGAACAACTAAATGATGAGGGATTATATACAAGGTGGAGCAAATATTATAATGTTAACAACTTTAATTGCATATTTATAATGTTATGATAATGATGTGAGTACGACTAATGTTACTAATATAATTAAAATGGATAAGAGATGAAGGATAGAAATAGAATGTTTACTAGCATAAGATTGGTGTTATCAAGATACAAAATAGAGGTAGAAATCAGAAAGGGGGGAATACTACAATGAATATTGTTATAGAACAGTGATGGCGAACCTTTTTTTCCTCGGGTGCCGAAAGTGCATGCGCGTGGGCTATCGCACATGTGCGAGTGCCAACACCCATAATTCACTGCCTGGGAAGGGCAAAAACGGCCTCCCCCGCCCCCCCAGAGTCCCACTGGAGGCTGGAAATGGCCCATTTCCCAACTTCTGGTGGGCCCGGTAGGCCCATTTTTCGCCCTCCCTAGGCTCCAGAGGCTTCCCTGGAGCATGGGGAGGGCAAAAACGCCCTCCCCCGTCCCCCTGGAGGCCCTCCAGAAGCCGAAAACGCCCTCCCAGAGCCTCCGTGCAAGCCAAAAATCAACTGGCCGGCACGCACATGCGCACTGGAGCTGAGCTAGGCAATGGCTCGCGTGCCGGCAGATATGGCTCCGCGTGCCACCTGTGGCACGCGTGCCATAGGTTCGCCATCACTGTTATAGAACATGTTAAAATCAGCAGGTAGATAAAAGGATAAGAAGCTGAAAGATGACTGTGTTCTGTATAATGTTGTTAGAAAGATGTGAGTACAACTAATGTAAGGTGATCAAAATTGTCAATTTTATTATTATTATTGGGTATCAAAATTAATACCCAGAAGTCACACTGTTCATGTATTTAATACTTATATACATTTAAAAATAAAAAAAACTTACATAAAAACAAAATACAGGAAGCAATAACATTGAAGAGATTCTTGTTAACTGGGATATAGGCTGGTTCCATTGGAATGCCATGAATCTTACCCATTTGTCTAGATATCATGTTTTCTGGACACGGAGCACAAGTGTAACAGCAAAATTTCCGCCCTTCGATTTTGTTCTTTCTTTTTCCAAGAGGACATGGGTCATTACATAATGAGGGAGGAGGGATCTGTCCCCAAATAATTAAAGAAGTCAGTATTAACCATTTTGCTTATGTTTTTGTCTTACAGCCAACGAATAAGAACAAGACTGTTGATAGTCATTTTTGCCATGTAAAAGACAATTCAACTTCCAAAAGATTATCAGAGCCAGGGACATAACCGAAGTTGCATTTGATTTGTTTTTTTATCTAACTGAAGTTTAATTAATGAAAGGCAGCCCACATTTATATCTAAACCTGGATTATTTTCCCTATTGTTCCCCAGTCAAGGCTCTGGTTACTATCTTTAAACCCAGGAAGACATAAGGTCTGGTTACATGATGTACCTGTTCGACATAGCATCCGCTTGGTTGGATCACTGTCATAGGGTTGGCACACTTCAAGTCCCATTAATTAAACAATGCCATTTATAGGGACCCTGGAAGGATATCTTTTCTGAATAGAATAGAATAGAAGAGAATAGAATAGAAGAGAAGAGAAGAGAAGAGAAGAGAAGAGAAGAGAAGAGAAGAGAAGAGAAGAGAAGAGAAGGGACCTTGGTGGTCTTGTATTCCAGCCCTGCTCAAGCAGGAGTGTCATGGCACAACATATAACTGTATATACTGTTGTTGCTCTCTAGCCCCATCCAGTGGCTAGAGAAACAAATATGCCCCAGCTCTATTGTTTTGATCTGACTCTGCCCATTTACCCATCAGCCTGCACTCTCAAACCAAGCTATACACAGCATTTTCTCAACCATCTCTGTACTTCTGACTTGTTATGGTGTCTTTGTTTTGTTTCTTGTTTTTAAATACTTTTAACAATTGATAAACTGCCCAGAGTGACTGACTGTCCATCTGTCCATCTGTCCATCCGTCCATCTGTCCATCCATCCATCCATCCATCCATCCATCCATCCATCCATCCATCCATCCATCCATCCATCATCTATCTGTCTCTGTCTCTGTCTCTGTCTCTGTCTCTGTCTCTGTCTCTGTCTCTGTCTCTGTCTCTGTCTCTGTCTCTGTCTCTCTGTCTCTCTCTCTGTCTCTCTGTCTCTCTGTCTCTGTCTCTGTCTCTCTCTGTCTCTGTCTCTGTCTCTGTCTCTCTGTCTCTCTCTCTCTCATCTGTCTGTCTCTGTCTCTGTCTATTTCAATCTCTGTCTCTGTCTCTGTCTCTGTCTCTCTCTCTCTCTCTCTGTCTCTCTGTCTCTGTCTCTGTCTGTCTCTGTCTCTGTCTCTGTCTCTGTCTCTCTCTCTCTCATCTGTCTGTCTCTGTCTCTGTCTATTTCAATCTCTGTCTCTGTCTCTCTCTCTCTCTCTGTCTCTCTCTCTCCCCGACCTGTCTATTAAATTCTAAAGCACACAATTCTCTCTCTCATAGCCCATATTATTGTTATGGTACCTGAGTGAATCCATGATGCCACTGGATTCTGTCTTGATGAATACGGAAGGTTCCTCCTTCCAGATCTAATTCCCCAACTGGGATGTTGATATAGGAATTGTTTGGGAAAATAACCAAATTTACAATGTCAAATCCAGCTTCTAGTGCTCCATCTTCATTGAATTTAATTTCATCTCCAGCACTGTTGTTGAAGAAAATTCTCTGCAGAAATGAGTGGAGCTTGCAGAAGAAAAAGGATAAGGCTTAAAGGGACACAGATTAGCTTCCAAAATGGCTTCAAACAGCACTGCTTTTTAAGTTTGGAATCTATCTTCCCCAGGAATAAAGAAGTATAGAGGACCGAAACACTGTAGTTACATTGGACTATAGTCTACCTTACAGACTAAAATCTCTTTTAATACATGTTGATTTTTTTCAGTGACAATTGAGAGAGGTAGTGGAAAAAGAGCAAGAAGAAGCTATGGGAAGAAAATCTACAGAGAAGTAGAAAGACAGAAGTATGTTAAAGACCAGTGCATCTACATGGAGGGAAGTATGCAGTGGAGTACCCCAAGGCTCTGTTTTAGGCCCAGTACTCTTCAACATCTTTATCAATGACTTGGACGAGGGGATACATGCAAATCATCAAATTTGCAGATGACACCAAACTGGCAGGAATAGCCAACTCTCCAGAAGATAGGCTCAAGATACAGAAGGATCTTACAGACTTGAACATCGGGCGCTATCAAACAAAATGAAATTCAATGGTGAAAAAAGTAAGGTTCTACATTTAGGCAAGAAAAACAGAATGCACAGGTACAGTATATGTGGTACCTTGTTTAGGTACCACATATACTGTACCTGTGCATTTTGTTTTTTGCTCAATGGTAGTAACTGTGAGAGGGATCTTGGAGTCCTAGTGGACAACCATTTAAATATGAGCCAGCAGTGTGCAGCAGCTGCCAAAAAAAAAGCCAACACAGTTCTAGTCTGCATTAACAGAGGGATAGAATCAAGATCACGCGAAGTGTTAATATCACTTTATAAGGCCTTGGTAAGGCCACACTTGGAATACTGCATTCAGTTTTGGTCGCCACGATATAAAAAGGATGTTGAGACTCTAGAAAGAGTGCAGAGAAGAGCAACAAAGATGATTAGGGGACTGGAGGCTAAAACATATGAACGGTTGCAGGAACTGGGTATGTCTAGTTTAATGAAAAGAAGGATCAGGGGAGACATGATAGCAGTGTTCCAATATCTCAGGGGTTGCCACAAAGAAGAGGGAGTCAAACTATTCTCCAAAGCACCTGAAGGTAGAACAAGAAGTAATGGGTGGAAACTAAACAAGGAGAGAAGTAACTTAGAACTAAGGAGAAATTTCCTGACAGTTAGAACAATTAATCCATGGAACAGCTTGCCTCCAGAAGTTGTGAATGCTCCAAAACACTGGAAGTTTTAAAGAAGATGTTGGATAACCATTTGTCTGAAGTAGTGTAGGGTTTCCTGCCTAGGCAGGGGGTTGGACTAGAAGACCTCCAAGGTCCCTTCCAACTCTGTTGTTGTTATTGTTATTGTTTTGTTGATGTGGAAGGAGGAAAAAGCTGAGATATGTAGGCAAACGACGGTACCTTCAGTGGGTCAACATTTCTAATGTATGAATCTTGAAGAAAGATGAACATCAGTGATGTTTAGATAGATGGTCTACAACGATCTGTTGACTCGTTAATTCTTGGCACTCTATTGTAATCAAGGAGAACATTTCAAAAGAGCATTGAGAAAGAGGAAATCTTACCTGCCAGGCTTCTGCAACCTTTGATCGCCCTTGATCCCTGTCCTTTTGTATCTCCTGATAAGTCCTCACTGTTTGAGCAGCATGTAATGCTTGAGCCACAGCATAGATTGCATTATAGATACTGTAACTATGACCAAGTATGCTGGTTTCGAAGAAGGGTGCAATAAGGTCCTCTAGTCTTTCCTCTCCAGTACATTCCTCATCTTGAGAAACACCATTATTTGGTGGTGAACAGCAAAAAGCTTGGCTCCAGAAATCTCTAATAAAGCCATCTTGACTTGCCCCAGATGGGGTGACAGCCTGTATAAATTTTTGAAAACCTGGAAGTTCTTTTTTGCTAATCGAGAAGGAAATAGCCCCATGGAATGTTTGCATATCCACAGCTCTTTGTAAGGAATGTAATGTGAAATCATTTTGGGCCATTGTGATCCACATTTTTCGTGTGGAAATTTTCTGTGAAGAATCAAAAGGCGTTGGAAGAAAAAATTCAGTGCCTTGTAGTATAGAGGCCAGCCACATAAAGACTGTATTTTCTCCATGTACAATAACTGTGTTTGCTGTTCTCTCTGTGAACAAAGTAATGTGCCTCAGGCAATGTTCAGCCAAATCTAATACTTCTGAAGTATATAAATTTCTATCAATCCTTTCTGTGAATTCGGAGCAGATTTTATTTTGAGAGAGCATGGGTTCCAGAGTTTGTATGAAATGTTCTCCATGTTTATCATCTACAATGACAAGTCCTACCCATTTCCATCCAAAGTACAGGAGGAGCTGGACTAAACCCTCGTACTGCAGAGCTTCATTGGGGGCCATGCGATAAAAAGGGGGGAAACGTGATTCATCAGTCGCTGCCAATTGAAATGAGCCATATGAAATCTTTAAAAAAAGAAAGGAGGAACAAGAGAAAGAGAAATTGATAAAGAGAATGGTTGGATTTTATTGATTTAAACTATGTTATTTTTCAAAATATGGCTGTTTAGTAATATAGATATGGTTCAGAGATCTCCCCAAAAGGGAGATACCCTTTCTGAAACTTGTCTGTCTGTCTGTCTGTCTGTCTGTCTGTCTGTCTGTCTGTCTGTCAATAATAATAATAATAATAATAATAATAATAATAATAATAATAATAATAATAATAATAATAATAATAATAATAATAATAATAATAATAATAACAACAACAACAACAACAACAATAACAACAACAACAACCATCATCATCATCATCATCATCATCATCATCATCATCATCATCATCATCATCATCATCATCATCATCATCATCATCTCAAGTCTTTTTCTTGAAGATGTCTTGAGTATTTGAATTTAAAGAATCAAATCTTTCAATGCTTCCTAGATCAATATTTCTTCTACCAGTACATGTTGTGCTCCCCATCTTTAATATTATGCCCATATATTTGTGCACATTATGCTTAAAATGTATGCATTGAAATCAATGGGGCAGTAAATGACAGCTAGCATAACTCTGCAGGTTCAAACAACTAAAATTCTGTATGTCACGATTCATCTTACTGAAAGCAGCGATATACTGAAGAGAAACACGGATTAATTAAAGTTCACCCTTTACCCTAATTTCTTTACTGCTCTTTAATGATAAACCATCAACTTGCTTCTTGAAGGGAAACCGAAAAGCAGACAATCTGTGTGATTGTCCTAACTTTGAGACCTTTAGTTATGGCTCCAACCTGTGGGATCTTGAAAAGCTGCAAAATTTCTGCCATGCGTGTGGATGTTTCAGGACTCATCCCTCCAATGATTCCCATAACTTTCTTTTCAGTCACACAAATATAGTTGGGGACAATTTTATGCAACTTAAAAAGCAGGTCCAGAGTGGTACGATAGGTCATTAGTGCATCGGAGTAGCTGTCATAGATGTGGAATCCGAGAGTGATGTTGGGCAAGATGTGAGGATCCTTGTTGATCTCTTTCACAGCAAACACTAAAGCCAAGATGTGTTGGTAGAACTTGGTTACCACACTGTAAAAAAGTCACTTGTTTCAAAGAAGAACTGGGCCATGCATTACATACTAAGTTAGACATATCCAGTGACAAGAATACTATGAGAAAGACACATTGACAAGACAACTATGCTGAAGTTCTATGAGTTTTATGATTCAAGATTCATATCCTATATTAAGTGGTCTGTTTACTCATATCCTTTAACAGATATTTAAACACATAACTCAAAAAGGATGTGATGGATAACTGATACACCCAGAAATGTTAAAGGACATGATTGAATAAAAAAGTGAAGCATTCCCTTCGAAAAATTGGAGGAACCATGAAAGACTTTAGAGAAGGAAGACAGCATAACATTCTAGAAATATCTGTATAGTTGTCACGTAGAAGAGATCTACAGAAAAAAATTCCATTTTTCCTGCCCTTAAAAAGTAGAGACTATATTCATGTTTAAGTTTCCATTCAAAGCGTTCTGCATGCGCAGAGGGCAAAAGAACTCAAATGGCGGCATCCAGGCGGGCGGGGGAAGCGGCCGGGGGCAGCCCCGCGCCGCGACCGCCACCAGCTCCATCGGCTCTGCGACAACTGACAGGTAAGAACGAACCGGGAGGATTTCACCCCTGCCCCTCATCCAGTTCCATAATGCCCTCCCAAAAAAGAGGACTTCCTGCCTGAGCAGGGGTTGGACTAGAAGACCTCCAAGGTACCTTCCCACCAGTGGTGGGTTGCTCCCGGTTCGGACCAGTTCTTAGAACCGGTAGCACTGGTGGCAGGAGGCTCTGCCCACCCGACCGGGACACTTTTGCGCATGCACAGAAATGTTGCTTGCGCGCACGCGAACCGGTGGCGAAATATTTTACAACCCACCACTGCTTCCCACTCTGTGATTCTGTTAAAACATTCATCTTATAATGAAAACAATTCCTGTACAATCAGCTCAAGCGTGTTCAGTGTTGTAAAAACCAAACATTTTGCTCCTTAATATGAAACAAAATAAGGGATAGTAGTAATCATTACATACACCAGAGGAAAACTCTGAAGAGAAGACAGGTTTTCGAGTTGGAAGAAACAGAATGGGTTCATTTTTAAAAAATGAGAATCTGAGCTGAGTAGAACAAATTTATAGAGCTGATGAATATAGCCATATATTTAGAAATTCATTTTTCCTTCCATGGTGAACTCTTTCTGCTCTTAAAAGGAGATGGTGAACAGAAGAGGCCCTATTTCTACTTGTAAAGTTTTGTGTTTCAGCTTTGCATTTTTCTTTCTAAAGATTGTGATCTTTTTGATATAGGACAGGTGTATCCCAAACGTCTAAGCGATACATGAAAAAAATAAAGACACGGTATTAATAACTAGTGTTACTCCAAGGTTTTGGAAATGATTTTTCATTCCACAGTCAATGCTTATATTTAAAATATTATAGTGCCTATTAGGTTATGGTGAATTAGGGTTGTTTTTCCTCCAAGTTGGAAGGTATTTCAGTTCTCAAGAGAATAACTGCTTGTTCTGGTCTATCGGATTTTGGTTTAATTAGAAAAGAGGTTGCTGAATTAACAAATAATTTCTATTTACCAAGCTGCTGTTAAGGATATGTCCACGATATATTTATATTCGTCAACAGATGACGATGGAACCTCTCTGTTTTACAAAGATGGAAAGAAGACAGCAGGATTAGGTTGAAATAAGTGAAGAGAGCGATTTCTTACAATGGGAAGTAAACCAATTCCTCAGAAGGATGTTTATCAAAAGTAACTTTGGGAAAAATGTAGTGAACAAGAGACACCAATCCACCGATGAGAAGGTCTCCATCCTGATACCATTCCTGTGGAATTTGAATGGCTTTATCTCCAGTGCACTTAAGAGGCTGTACCTTCATGGCCAATTCTGGCAACAGTAAAATGGCAAAAATCCCCAACATTCCTGCCGATTTGGCTTCTCCCGTATTACTTTTGCCAGCAGCCTTGATTCAAACAGGATACTATAGATAGTGAAAGAAATGCTACTTTTGTTGAGATCTGTCTTAAGAATATGTCATGCCTCATTCATTGATCTGATCCATTCTCTTCAGCCTCCCTTATGTCTGGATGCTCAAAGTGTAAAGGACAGAGTTGACCTTCGAGTCTAATACCTAGTTATTAGCCTCTGTTTTCATTTGCAATTTAAAAGAGCACCAGCTATGAGGCATTAGCAGAATTTCAGTGGTCTTGTACAATTATTCCAAGATGGTGATCAGTGTATATTTCACCTATGTGGAGTAATGTAACAAGTTTCATATAAAGAAATCTGGAATAATCTCTCAGCTCTAGAATTGACAAGGCACTGGCTAATCGGCAGACTAAAAATATTAGCACAAAGCCCACAAGAAATATATATTTATGCTATACTGACCCAGTCATGGTTGGGGAACACTTCAACCAGTTTTGAGGAAAGGTCCTCAGCAGGGAACAATATATTGGAGAAAAATATATATCTATTCTGAGATTTGCCCCTGCTGGCTCTTTCAGAAGCATCTTGAGCGTCACTGGAGGATTGACCTGGTGACTTAATCATCATGTCTGTGATATCTGGAGAGATATCTGGAGCAAAACATGTTTGTGAGCAGAGACCTTTTTCTGCTTCCTCTTAGGGATTGAGGAACTGCGCTTGAGGTCTATCATTTGGCTGAGTGGCCTATTGCTCAGAGTTAAATACTGTACATGAAATTTGTGGCCATATACGTTCTCTAAATCAATCAATCAATCAATCAATCAATCAATCATCAATCAATCAATCTCCCTCTCACAATACAAACACACAAAGAGGCTAAATGTAGCCTCCTAATGTTTCACATATTGTGATAGTAAAATGGTTGCATTCACTACCAAATGTATGAGACACTGCTAATATATACTGTATGAATTGCTGAAAGTGCCTTGTAAGAAAACATTCAGAACAAGCTGGACTGATCCAAAATGGCGACAGGGACAAGACTTCATGAGGAACCTGTGGCTTAGAAAACCAAATTGTTTCTATTCACTGACCATAGGCCCAAAATAGTATGATTAGTGGTAGAAAGGGATAAATCATATTATGGTCACTAGGATGGGTTTCTTTAAAATGTCTATAGAGATTCTCAGTCATCCAGATAATAGTTATCTCAAAGTTGCTTTTCACAAGGCAGGTGGATTGCTTTTTGTTTGTTTGTTTGAGGTTGAAGAAGATGTTTCACTTCTCCTCCAAGAAGCTTCATCAGTTCTGACTGGATGGTGGGGAAAAACAGTCCAGTTGCCTTTTGAAAAAGCATCTTCGACGCTTCTTTAAAATATTCCAACGTCACCTATAATTTCTTCTGTTGTCACCCTATATAAGACCTGGTTTGCTTTTGCTTATGTGTGCTCAGCAAAATATCAAAAGCTTTGCTGGGGGTCCAGAATATACTGTATTATTGCTTACAGGAATGTAAATAAAACAATGTTGTATCTTCAAAATGATTTTGTGGCCTTACCTGAGCCTAAATTTGCTATCTCCTCCTTTTCTAATCTACCTGATAAAACCATAAAAAGGCAAGGATTTCCTCTGGATATACTTGTTTTCACCTAGGCAAAGAAATACTTTTTAATGTATATTTAAAGCTTCATGGCATCAAGAATTGCCCATTAAAATAATTGTTCAGGTGGCATCATGCATCTCCCAATTTAGCTGGGAATGATGTAAAGTTTCGTAACGACTGTATTATCAGCTTCACTGGCAAAAGTCAATTTATCAGTGGTTTTAAATGGGTCAGGAAATCAGTCAACAGTCTTCAAGGAATCTTGAAATTTGTTCTCTGTGTTCCTTCTAATGTGTATCTTGATAGTAACCCAGTTGTTACTACCAATGGAAAAGCTTAATTAAATCATATGGAAAAGTGCTTGCTGAAAAATTAATATATCCTATTCCTCCAAAAACACATAAGCCTCAAAGAATTCTGAGATGAAAGACAAATTCAGTCAAATATGTATGTACACACACACATACAAACACAATTCCAAGTAGTTTGCTTATTCAAAATGGAATATTGTTCCTTTTTTATTTCTTATGTGTTAATTGCTCTCTAGTGTTGAGCTCAGGCCTCAGTATAATTATATAGATTTTGGGGGTGAAGATGCATCCCAGTAAACCAACACCAGAAGACAGGATAGAGAAGATCTCCACAGCCACCATGTACTTCCCCTTGGTGCTCAGGTAGGTGGGGACAAAGGTCAACCAAACACTGCAGAAAACCAACATGCTGAACGTAATGAACTTGGCTTCATTGAAACTATCTGGTAACTTCCTGGCTAGGAAGGCCACAGTGAAGCTGAGAAGAGCCAAGAGGCCCATGTAGCCCAAGACACAATAAAACATGATGATGGAGCCTTCGTGACATTCGACTATCATTTCTCCATAGAGTGTCTCCATGTCTAAATCTGGAAATGGAGGAGAAGTACTCAGCCAAACAATACAAATAATTACTTGAATGAAGGAGCAAAACCAGATAATAGAATAGGCCAACTTTTGCCCCACCCATTTGTGGAATAGGCTTCCTGGCTTTGATGCTAGGAATGCTACAACAACTGTGATGGTTTTGGCTAATATAGAAGAGATTGCAACAGAGAAGATGATGCCAAATGTTGTCTGTCGGAGAAGGCAGGTTGCCTTATTGGGCTTTCCAATGAACAGAAGTGAGCAGAGGAAACAGAGAAAGAGAGAGACAAGTAAAAGGTAGGTGAGGTTGCGATTGTTGGCTTTGACAATGGGAGTGTCCCGTTGCTTCATGAAGATTATAAACACCAAAGCTGTAACTAGGGAAAAAAGAAGAGGCAGAGACACCAGAGTAATGCCCAGTGGCTCTTCAAAGGAGAGGAAATTCATTGTCTTTGGAATGCACTCATTGTGAGCTTGGTTTGGAAACCGATCCTCTGGACAACGGTCACAATTCTCCATATCTGTAAAGAGGAAAAGAATTTCTGAACAGACTTAAATTTTTCAGAAGTTTCAGAATTGCTTTTCTGGATTTCTCTCCAATGTGTTTTCTAAAACTTTTTGTAACTCTTAGGCCTTCAGGATTTTTATTAGTTGATTAATTGATCAGAATATAGCAGAGTGGTGCGGTGGCCTAGAGGTGGAGCTCTCGTCTCACAATCAGGAGGCTGTGAGTTCAATCCTAGGTAGAGGCAGATATTTCTCTCTCTGGGCACAATGAGAATATATCTGCTGAACAAAGCTCTGCATTGACGTCAGGAAGGGCATCTGGCCATTAAACGCCCTGCTAGCTCCATTCAGTTGCCCAGACTTCAACCCGCAAGGGATTATGGGGTCGTTAAATGATGATGATTAGTTGATCAGAATATACAATAAAATACAAAGGAAAATAAAAGGAGGGGAGATAAAAGGGAAAAAGGGAGTGTTGAGTAGAAGGGGAGAAATGCATTGACTTTCATCTCTTTTTAGCACAGTAGAAGATAATAGCATTACAGCTTCAACTTTTTATTCTTAAATTGTAGCATATGCTAGCCATTTCTTTTTTAAAAAATACATTTTATTGATTTTCAATACTTTTTAAAAAAATAACAATTACCATGTTTCCATAAGCATTTCTACAATCGTACAAAATTATTTTTCATTTTCACATTTCCATATTACAATTATCACATATATCACATATCATAATTACACATATGTTTTTATTTACATATTTACATTTTACAACCTATGGTTTCACCACTAAGAGCTGAAGTGGTGCAGTGGTTAAATGCTGCAACTGCAGGCTGACTGCTAGTTCAGCAGTTCAGCTGTTCAAATCTCACTAGGCTCAAGGTTGACTCAGCCTTCCATCCTTCCGAGGTAGGTAAAATGAGGACCCAGATTGTTGGGGGCAATATGCTGAACTCTGTAAACCGCTTAGAGAGGGCTGTAAAGCACTATGAAGCGGTATATAAGTAAAGTGCTATTGCTATTGCTATTGCTATTTCCTTTCTTTTCTTCTTAATTTAGCCCATTGATACCATTTTTCCCAGATAATATAATATTCCGAATCTTTTTGGTCCTTTAGATACATTGTAAGTCTATCAATTTCTGCACATTCATAAAATTTTTTAATTACTACATTTTCCGGTGGTGTTTCTGCATTTTTCCAAAGTTGTGCAAAGGCTATCCTGGCTGTGGTCGTAATATGAAGAACTAGATACTTAATGTTTTTATGATAATCTTTTTTAAATATACCCAAGAGAAATAATTCTGGGGTAAATCTATCATCTCGTTAGTTATTTCCAATAACCATTTGTGTATTGTATTCCAGATTTTTTTCATTTCAGGGCACAACCACCACATGTGGAAGAAGGTACCCTGTGTTTTTTTACATTTCCAACATGTGGGATTCGAATTTGGATAAATTTTAGCAAGTCTACGTGGGGCTAAGTGCCATCTATAACTCATTTTATAAAATTTTTCTTTATATGCTACAGATTTAGATACTTTAAGGTTTCTGGTCCATATCTGTTCCCAATCTGCTAGGTGAATATTGTGTCCAATGTTCTGGGCCCATGCTATCATGGGACCTTTTACGACATCTTCGAATCTTTCATATTGCAGGAAATAATTATATAATTTTGAGATAATTTTATTTTCTGGGCCAATCAATAATTTATCTAATGGTTTAGATTCCAATTCAATTCCACATTCTTCAATGTCTATCTTGTATCGAGATTTTATCCGTGCATAAGGCCACCAGTCTATATTTATGTTTTGTCTTTGTAGATCTTCTATATCTCTTAATTTACCGGTTCCATCTAATATATCTTTATACTTTACCATTTTACTCCTATCAATATTACACTGCAGCATCTCTGGTGTGGATAAGAGATTGGATCAATTTAAATAATAATCGTATTTTGACCATAGAAGGCCACGATCTACTTATGGGTTGGCATTCTTGCCTTTGGAATAAAGAGAAGATTTCAAAATTTTTCCAGAGTCACATAATTAGAGATGCTCTTATAACAATTTGGCTAGAAATAAAAAGGAAACATGATATTAAAATTCCAAATTGGCTTTCAATAATGGAAGCAATTATATACCCAAACGCATATGCTAGCCATTTCTATAACAATGAACCAGCGGTGAAATCTACTTACCTTCCCCACTAGTTCGGAAGCTGCATGATTTGCTTTGCTCGTGCACGTGCCAAGGTCACGCACACTTTTTCACCCTCTGCGCATGCACAGAAGGCTTTGCGCATGCTTTGAGGGTTAAAAAAATGAAAATGGCGCCATCCAGGAGGGTGAGCCTCATGCTGCCACCACCAGTTCTCCGAACCACCAGTGGCCACCGCTACTAGTATGCCCGAACCGGGCTGAACAGGTAGCATTTCACCCCTGCAATGAACCTATCAGAACTGCCATCCTTCGCTCCAGCCTTGCTTCACTAGATGTCAGTCTGCCATGATCTATGGGGGGAGGGAACTGGGAAAAGGGTAACTGAAACCAAGCATTGTGCCACCCTGAGACATTGGCTCACCATCCCAAAGCCAAGAGCTAGGAAATGGAAAGTAACAACCTCCACAGGGACCATTATCAAAACAACTATCTCAAACAATAACTGGACAATTGGGAGATAACGGGAGGGGTGGTGGAATGAAAAAGGGAAAGTTAATTTGGGAAACCTAATGGAAAACCTACATTCTGGCTTTTCTTTACTGTATCCATGTGGCTTTTAGTAAAATAATTGATATCTAATTGGAAAACGAAAACGAAAACAGAGTTTCATTTTTTTCCATCACAAGTACAAAATCCAGAAACATTTTCGAAATAGAAACAAAAGCAAACATTGTTCTTTTCTTTAAATAAAGCAATCCATTTAGCCAACTATAAACTTTTTTCACACCCATTCTAAAACTCCAAACTTTTCTAGTACGTCTAAAAATTCTAGTGCATCTTTTTTTTAAACTTCCTCTTAGCATACATATTTTAAGATAGATATTTTAAGATTCACTTTCAATAATATTATAACTCTCTATTCAACCTACATGAAAGAAATGAGTACTGAAGGGAAAAAGTACACAATCAGAGGTGGTATTTAGCCAGTTTGGACCGGTTTCGGGTGAACCGGTAGTAGCGACCTGTGGGTGGGGGTGGGCCTGCAGGTCGCTACTACCTTACTAGAATGTGGCCGTGCACATGCACCGGCAGGCAATGGGGTGCATGTGTGTGGCCAGCGAGAAGAATAGGGTGGCGACGGCAGCGACGGGACTTCTTATTTATTTATTTATTAGTGGGATTTATATACCGCCTCACAGTGCAAGCACTCTCTAAGCGGTTTACACCAGTAAGCAATGTATATTTATATTGCCCCCAACAATCTGGGTCCTCATTTTACCTATCTTGGAAGGATGGAAGGCTGAGTCAACCTTGACCCGGTGAGATTTGAACTGCTGACCTCGGATCACAGTCAGCTAAATTGGCCTGCGGTACTGCACTCTAACTGCTGCGCCACCTCGGCTCATTCTTCAGGCTTCTTTTTCGGCCTGTAGTTTTCGGCACGAGAAGCCTGCAGCCGCTGCCTCTTTTTCAGTGCGAGAAGCCTCCAGCCACCACTGCCAGCTTGGTTCTGGCTGGCAAAGAGGCGGTGGCTGCAGGCTTCTTGTGTCGAAAACTACCGAATACTACAGGCCGAAAAAGAGGCCTGAAGAAGTCCCGTCACCGCCATCACCTCCCTGTTCTTCATGCCGACTGTGCACATGCACCCCATTGCCTGCCAGTGTGCATGCGTGGCCGCAACCCATTGCCAGACCCAGCCAGGAGAACGCCCTGCTGCGCTGGAGGGACGGCGTCGCAGCGGAGCTGCTGGGAAGGCAGCCGGACTGCAGTGTACCTTTAAGGTACTTTGATGCAGGGGGGGAGGAGGGACCATAAAGGGACAGGCCACAGGAGCTGCCTTTTCTGCTGGTTCTGTGGGTGTGGCTTGATGGGCATGGCTTGGTGGGATGACGTTGAGTTGGCCATGCCAACTTGACCTTGCTGTGAGTTACGTCCAGTTGGCTATGCCCATTCAGTCACATGACCCCCACCAAGCCACATCCACCATGCCATGCCCACAGAACCAGTAGTAAAAAAAATTGAATCCCACCACTGATTACAGTATATGTGGTACCTTGCTCAACAGTAGTAACTGTGAAAGGGATCTTGGAGTCCTATGGACAATCATTTAAATATGAGCCAGCAGTGTGCTGCAGCTGCCAAAAAAGCCAACATAGTTCTAGGCTGCAAAAACAGAGAGATAGAATCAAAATCACATGAAGTGTTAATACCACTTTATAAGGCCTTGGTAAGGCAACACTTACCAAGCAATACTGCATCCATTTTTGGTCGCCACAATGTAAAAAAAAACAATGTTGAGACTCTAGAAAGAGTGCAGAGAAGAGCAACAAAGATGATTGGGGGACTGGAGGCTAAAACGTATGAAGAACGGTTGCTGGAACTGGGTATGTCTAGTTTGATGAAAAGAAGGACTAGGGGTGACATGATAGCAGGGCTGCCACAAAGAAGAGGGAGTCAACCTATTCTCCAAGGACAGGACAAGAAGCAATGGGTGGAAACTAATCAAGGAGAGAACCAACCTACAACTTAGGAGAAATTTCCTGACATTTAGAACAATTAATTAGTGGAACAGCTTGCCTCCGGAAGTTGTGAATGCTCTAACATTGGAAGTTTTTAAGAAGATGTTGGATAACCATTTATCTGAAATGGTATAGGGTTTCCTGCCTAAGCAGGGGGTTGGACTAGAAGACCTCCAAGGTCCCTTCCAACTCTGTTATTCTAACTAAGCAATTCTAACTAAATAAAGCAAGCAAATAATATTCCCCCCTCCCAATTTTTTATTTTATTTTAGTACAAATAATCCATCTTCCATTAAACAGTGTGTCATCTAGGTACAAATGTTTGTGCAATAACAGTTAAAATTTACAATCATATTCATTATTTAATGTATTCTGAACTTAATACCAATACATTAAATATCTGATACTTAATGTCCTCTTCTTAGTTTACTTAACTCTATTAACTCTATTAACTATTTTCTATATTTTACTCATCTACTTTTATTTCTAATTTTTATATTTATCCGCTAACCATCGATAAAATGTTGCCCATATTGCATAATAACCAGTTTATTCTTTCTCTTTAATAGCAAGCAAATAATATTGAAGAGATTCTTATTAACTGGGATACAGAAATGAATTTTCAGGCACAGGTCCATTGCGATGCTATAAATCTTACCTGTTTGTCTGGATATCATATTTTCAGGACACGGAGCACAAGCATAGCAGCAAAATTTCCGCCCTTCGATCTTGTTCTTTATTTTTCCAAGAGGACATGGCTCATTACATAAGGAGGGAGGAGGTAGCTGTCCCCAAATAAACAAAGAGGTCAATATAAACCTTTTATTTTTGCTTACAGCCAATGAATAAGGACAGTCAGTCCTGCCACGAAGCCGACTCAGACAGTTTAACCTCAAAAACCGTCGTCAGATCCAGGAATGCAACTGAGTTGTATTTCATTTCCTATTAGTTTAGCCAAAGTTTAATCAATGAAATACAGTCCAGATTTATATCCAGACCTTGAATATTTCTGAGATTCTTCCACATTCAAAGTGCCGGTTATCACCTACAAAGTCCTACGTGCAGGGGTGGGTTCTGACCAGGGGCGGGATGCTCACTTACCTTGCTACTGGTGTGCTGCACACACATCACCATGTTTTGTGCGTGTGCGCACTCACTACATGCATGCGCACCCTCACACGATTTTGCTTCCGTGCATGTGTGGAAGCAAAATTGTGCCAAAATCTCGTGAGGGGATGTGTGCGCGCATGCAATTTCAGTGATTTTTTTGCTTCCGCACATGCGTGGAAGCGAAATCTTGCTGAAATCTCTCTCTCGCATGCGTCCCCTAGCAAGATTTTGGTAGCGATTTTGCTTCCGCGCATGCGCAGAAGCAAAAAAAAAAAAACGCCCAAAAATTCACGAAAAAAGATGGCGGCTCCTAGGCACTGGCAACCGACCACACCGGGTCGGTAGCCTCTTGATGATGTCACCAGCCCACCGCTACCGGTGCAATAGAGTGGACCGCACCAGTAGGAACCCACCACTGGTTTTGGTTTACCTCGCTGCCGGTTCGCTTCCTTTTTTTTTTTTTTTCAAATTTTCTTATTTTTTTCACCAAATGTATACAAATATACATACATATACCATATCATCAAAACATCCATAGTAATATATTTCTATCCAAAATATCATAAACATATCTCCTTCTTAACCTTTTATTTTTCCCTTTATCTATAGTCATATATTTAATACCTTCTACCAGGTATATCTACTATTATTCTAATGCTGCCTCCTTCCTCCTATTTTTGTCGCCTGGATTTACCACCTCTAATTTTCCACTTTCTTCCAAATTGATCACTATGGCTTAACTTCCAAGAATGTTCGTTATCTCTTATAACTCTTAATTTTAGGCTGTTTTCTTCTCTCTCCTTAATTAGTATCTTTACTCATCATTTTCTCTTTTTTTCCCAGTTCCATCATTTTTAGGTGCCCTAAATGTCTCTCTTCCGACTTTCTAACTCGATTTTCTATAATTTGCACTCATTCTCATTGCACTCATTAAACAAATGTAATCCTTATCATTACTATCCCATCCATTGGTTAAACATTCTAAATTCCCCATAATAAAAGAACCACCTTATAAATTATATAATCTTATTAATTCTACAGATCTTATATCATTCCTACAACAATCGGAAGCCGGTTAGCTTCCTGATGTGCCGCACGAGCGCGCATGCACAGTGCTTAAAAACCAGCTTCTGCGCATGTGCAAAAGCAAAAAACAAGATGGTGGCGCTGTTGAGAGAGCCGGTTTGGGGGTGTGGCAGGCCTGGGTCGCTGCCGGTTCGGCGAGCAGGGGGAAATTCCCGCTACCGGTTCTATAGAACCGGTCCGAATTGGCAGGAACCCACCTCTGCCTATGGGGTATAAAGACCTGGTTACATGAATCCCTGCCCATCTTCCATAGTATCTGCTCAGCTGGTTTGAGCTGGCAGCGTTGGCACACTCCTAGTTCCATTGATTAAACTATGCAATTTATTGGGATCCTGGAAGTGCATGTTCCCTGTAACAGCTCCTGCTGTCTGGAATGAGCCTTCTCCCAAATTCAAATGCCCCCTCATCCTTTTACTATTTCAAAGATTCCTGAAGATATACTGTTCACCCAGGCCTTTGGCAAAAATGTTTGATATTCACTCCTTTATTTTCCCTGTTACCATTCAGGTCATTTCCTTGTTCATCTTTGCTTTTCTGTGTTGTATGTCTTTGTATGCTTTCTTCTCGGTTTCAATTCGTAAACTGCCCAGAGAGACTAGCAGTTGAGTGGCATATATATTTAAACTATTATGGATGGATGCACATTCACTGAGTATTTTAGACTGGATTTGGCACTTTTATCCACCTATTGAGTCAATCTGAAGAATCTGGGTTAGGGAGATGTTATAATTTGGTGCTGTTAAAAGTATCATCACAATATATCAACCGTTCGAAGTAAAGCTGCCTTTTGCAATTGACTGATGATGATTTTTTGTCAGTTCCAACCAACAACCAGTTGCAAAAGGCAGTTCTGCTTGGAACAGCTTACATCCTGCAACAACAGCATCAAACCACAAGATCTTCCTACCCCAGGTCCTTGAGCAAGACTTGATAGGTGAATAACAAGACCAAATCTGTATAAACATCTGGCTGATTGTACAAGCAACTATAATTTACTGGCAATGAATAAAAGAATCCCAAACTTTGAGGGTTTGAATCACAGGTAAAATCCAGCCGGTTCTCACTGGTTCTCCCGAACCATTAGTAAATTGCTTAGGCAGATCGGAGAACCGGTTAAAAATAAAGTGCAAGAGAGGTTCTCTCTCTCTCTCTCTCTCTCTCTCTCTCTCTCTCTCTCTCTCTCTCTCTCTCTCTCTCTCTCTCTCTCTCTCTCTCTCTCTCTCTCTCTCTCTCTCTCTCTCTCTCTCTCTCTCTCTCTCTCTCTCTCTCTCTCTCTCTCTCTCTCTCTCTCTCTCTCTCTCTCTCTCTCTCTCTCTCTCTCTCTCTCTCTCTCTCTCTCTCTCTCTCTCTCTCTCTCTCTCTCCCTTCAGTTGATAGCTCCACTTAATAGTTGCAGCTGGAATGCAGCCATACATGTTGAATCAAGTCAATAAACAACAGAAACTGACAGGATTAGGGCAGGGAAACCCATCAATCACCCGTCTAGGGATGGGATTAACCTCTTCCCTTCAGGAAAAAGGACAAGATTACAAACATTTTCATTATAAAGAGTATTAAGTAATATTTTTGTGATCAGCTGATACGCCCTGGAGTTCCCCAAGACCTTTTATAGCTGCTGCAATGTTGGCTACTTCCTGTTTCTTCCTGGAGGAAAAAGATACAGGAGGGGACAATGATGTAGACCGTGAATTTAATGCACCTGTGGTCCAGCCTGCTATATTGCTTCTGCTGTGAAGCAACCAATTTAGAACATAGAGAACATAGAATAATAGAGTTGGAAGGGTTAATGGCTTTTGGCAGCATGCCCAGGCTTTCAATTAGCCTGAGCAGCTGCATTTATTTATTTATTTATTTATTTATTTATTTATTTATTTATTTATTTATTTATTTATTTATTTATTTATTTATTTATTTATTTATTTATTTATTTATTTATTTATTTATTTATTTATTTATTTATTTGATTTATATACCGTGTCATAGTGCAAGCACTCTTTAAGCAGTTTACACCATTAAGCAATGCATATATTTTACATTGTATATATTCTCTCTCAGCTGCTGCGTTTGCTTTGGGGTAGACTTTTTTTTAAAGGGGAATCGGCTATTTTGCATTTTCTGCATTGTTTTAGTGGTTCCTGGCACTGTTCTTTTGGGGTGTACTTCCCTCACTCTTTTTGAAAGCCTCTAGCGATGGCAAGCTATTCCATTGGTTGATTAGTCTCACCCTTAAGAAATTTCTCCTTAGTCCTAGGTTGCTTCTCTCTTTGGTTAGTTTCCATCCATTATTCCTTGTTGTGCCTTTTGGTGCTTTGGAAAATAAATTGACTCCCTCATTTTTGTAGGAGCTCCTCAATTTTCCTGACAGGATAATTAATCAGTGGAACAACTTGCCTCCAGAAGTTGTAAATGCTCCAACACTGGAAGTTTTTAAGAAGAGATTGGATAACCATTTGTCTGAAGTGGTGTAGGGTTTCCTGCCTAAGCAGGGGGTTAGACTAGAAGACCTCCAAGGTCCTTTCCATCTCTGTTATTCTATTCTATTTTAAATATTGGAACAGTGCTATTTTATTATGCTATTTTATTGTGAGTTGGACTAAGGAGAAATTTACTAAGGGTGAGACCAATCAAGTTGGCCATGCCCACCCAGTCACATGACCAAGCCACACCCCACCAGCCACGCCCACCAAGCCACGCCCACAGAACCAGTAGGGAAAATTTTTGGATTTCACCACTGGAACTTTGAATAGATCTGAGAGTTTGAGGTTGTTAATTGTTTATTTCACAGGAAGAAAGGAAGACTTTTCCTCTGCCAGCATTGAAACTTGAAACTTGATCACATATAAGTTCCTTCTTCGGAATGAAATCAATACGTCCTTCATCTGGGCATGTTATTGTGATTGTACCATTCAGTGAGAGTAAATTTCTATGCAAAAGTTGGAAATTCTAAATAATTACAACGTCCATCATTAAACAATCCAATAATACATTTGTTTTTGGATATCTTTGACAGAGATTGATTGAAATGTAATTGGGGCCTATGCGTTAATTGTTATCAATGGGCCAAAAGAAAGAATAGGTGTGAGAGAAGGAGCATATACGAAATAGTTCTTTTAGTCCATATTATGGTACCTGAGTGAATCCATGATGCCAATGGATTTTATCTTGATGAATGAGGAACGTTCTTCCTGGAGGAGCTCGCGGATCCATTTCTCCAACTGGGATGTTGATGTAAGAGTTATTTGGGAAAGTAACCAAATTTACAATGTCAAATCCAGCTTCTAGGGCTCCATCTTCATTTAATTTAATTTCATCTCCAGCATTGTTGTTGAAAGAAATTCTCTGCAGAAATGAGTGGAGCTTGCAGAAGAAACACCAAAACTGTTTAGAGAGAAATCAATATGCTTCCTAATGGCCTCATTCAACAGCCTCTTTTTAAATTTGGAGCCTTTCCTCACCAGGAATAAAGAAATTAGATTAGATTAATAGAGTTGGAAGGGACCTTGTAGGTCATCTAGTCCAACCCCCCGCTTGAGTAGGAGTCCCTATACCATTTTGGACAAATGGCAGTCCAATCTCCCTTTGGAAAGTCTCAAATGTTGGAGCTCTGACAACCTCCGCAGGCAAGCTGTTCCACTGGTTGATTGCTCAGAAATTTTCTCTTTATTTCCAGGTTGAATTTCTCCTTGGTCAGCTTTCATCCATTATTCCTTGTTTGGCCCTCTGGTGCCTTGGAAAACAGCCTGACCCCCTCCTCTTTGTGGTAGCCCCTCAAGTATTGGAACACTGTTATGTTCCAATATGGAGGACTGCAGCAGTTTAATTGTTATTATTGGACCATATTCCACATTGGACATTAAAATATCTTTCGGTACTCAGTGATTTTCTTTTAGACTTAGACTAACTTTATTGTCTCTTTGAATGTACACTAATTGGCATACATTAAAATGAAATTTCATTGCATACAGCTCTCAAAGGGTCATCACCTCCAATAGACACTACATAAACATGACAAAATAAATAAATACAAAATTATGAATATACCCACATATATTATATGACACAGAGATTTGGTGTTATTTTAGAAAATTGGAATAAGAAGAAGCAATCAGAAGAATATAGTACCAACTTGAACTACCGTATTTTTCGGAGTATAAGACGCACCGGAGTATAAGATGCACCTTAGTTTTTGGGGAGGAAAATAGGGAAAAAATCTACCTACCAGATAAAATAACAACAACAACAACAACAACAACAACAAAACAACAACAACAACAACAACAACAACAACAACAACAACAACAACAGAGTTGGAAGGGACCTTGGAGGTCTTCTAGTCCAACCCCCTGCTTAGGCAGGAAACCTTACACCACTTCAGACAAATGGTTATCCAACACCTTCTTAAAAACTTCCGGTGTTGGAGCATTCACAACTTCTGGAGGCAAGCTGTTCCACTGATTAATTGTTCTAACTGTCAGGAAATTTCTCCTTAGTTTTAAGTTACTTCTCTCCTTGTTTAGTTTCCACCCATTGCTTCTTGTTCTACCCTCATGTGCTTTGGAGAAAAGTTTGACTCCCTCTTCTTTGTGGCAACCCCTGAGATATT
This sequence comes from Diadophis punctatus similis, assembly GCA_023053685.1. Classification (NCBI taxonomy): domain Eukaryota; kingdom Metazoa; phylum Chordata; class Lepidosauria; order Squamata; family Dipsadidae; genus Diadophis; species Diadophis punctatus. The sequence continues at coordinate 1,494,848 of JALIGW010000046.1, forward strand.
GGAACACTGCTATCATGTCTCCCCTGGTCCTTCTTTTCATTAAACTAGACATACCCAATTCCTGCAACCGTTCTTCATATGTTTTAGCCTCCAGTTCCCTAATTATCTTTGTTGCTCTTCTCTGCACTCTTTCCAGAGTCTCAACATCTCTTTTATATCATGGCAACCAAAACCGAATGCAGTATTCCAAGTGTGGCCTTACCAAGGCATTATAAAGTGGTATTATCACTTCGCATGATCTTGATTCATTTGGCTAGCGTCCTTAGTCTGGTCAGCTTCAGCACATTATTTTATCCCCTGGTTAGGGCTGAAAAAACCTTTTTCGGAGGGAGTAACAATGAACACAAGACTGCAAAGACTTAGGACTGAAAAAAAAACCCTTCTTCGGAGGGAATAGCAATGAAAAAATCCTGCAAGCCGGGAAGATCATTAGCACATCGTTAGGGCTGAAAAAAACCTTTTTTGGAGGGAGTAGCAATGAAAACAAGCCTGCAAGCCTGGAAGAGTTGGGAAGATTGTTAGCACCTCGTTAGGGCTGGGAAAAAAAGCTTCAAAGAAGCTACATTCAGAGTATAAGATGCACCCAAATTTTCAGCCTCTTTTAGGGGGGAAAAGGTGCATCTTATACTCCAAAAAATATGGTAATCATTTTAGAAAGTTGGAAAACAACAACAAGAAGCAATCAGAAGAATACAGTACTGACTTGAACTAATCAAGGAGAGATCCAACCTAGGATAAATTTCCTAACAGAACAATTAATCAGTGGAATGACTTCCCTCCAGATATTGTGGATGCTCCAACATTGGAGGTTATTAAGAAGAGATTGGACAACTACGCAATGTCTGAAATGGTATAGGGCAGTGGTGGCGAACCTTTTTCGGCTCACGTGCCAAAAAGGGGGGGGGCGTGCTCGCCGCGCTCGCATGCCCACACCCATTCCCTCCCCCCCACGCATGCGCACAACACCCCCCATGCTTCCCCCTGTGCATGCGCACCCCCCCACCCCTGCACAAAGGCTGACCGGAGCCTGGGACGACAAAACCGGCAAACCGGAAGTGCGAAAAAACGCACTTCCGGTTTGCCGGTATGCTGTTTTTTGCACTCCGGAGGGTTCAGGGAAGCTCCCTGAAGCTCCGGAATGCAAAAAACTACAAAACGGACAAACCGGAAGTGCGGAAAAGTGCACTTCCGGTTTGTCCGTTTTGTAGTTTTTTGCATTCCGGAGCTTCAGGGAGCTTCCCTGAACCCTCTGGAGTGCAAAAAACAGCACACCGGCAAACCGGAAGTGCGTTTTTTCGCACTTCCGGTTTGCCGGTGGGCAACCCTCGCGTGCCGGCTTCTATGGCTCCGCGTGCCACCTCTGGCACGCGTGCCATAGGTTCGCCACCACAGGTATAGGGTCTCCTGCCTGAGCAGGGAAGTTGGAGTAAAAGACCTCCAAAATCCCTTCCAATTCTGATGGTCTGTTATTCTATTATTTACACAGAGGACTAGAACTACGCAGAAGAAGGTTAAAAACCAGTTGAGTTGGTGTGTAAAGAGGAAAAAGCTGAGATGTGTAGGCAAAGGACAATAGCTCCAATAGATAAACATTTGTAACGCATGAATGTCGAATAAAGGTGAACATTTATGATCTTTAGATAGCTGACCTACAATGATTTGTAGAGTCTTTAAGTCCTGGCACTTTGTTTTAACCATGGAGAATCTTTTTAAAAAAGCACCGAGAAAGAGGAAATCTTACCTGCCAGGCTTCTATTGTCTTTGATCGTATTTGATCCAAGTCCTTTCGTACATTCTGATGTGTCCTAATTGCGTGAGCAGCATGTAAGGCTTGAGCCACAGCATAGACAGCATTGTAGATACTATAACTATGGCTAATCATGCTGGTTTCAAAAAAGGGTGCAATAAGGTCCTCCAATCTTTCTTCTCCAGTACACTCCCCATCTTCAGGAGCATCTTTATTTGGTATTGAGCAGCTAAAAGCTTGGCTCCAAACATCGCTAATAAAGCCATCCTGATTTGCCCCAGAAAGGGTGACAGCCTGCACATATTGTTGGAAACCTGGAAGTTCTTTTTTGGTAATTGAGAAGGAAATTGCTCCATGAAACATTTGCATATCAAGCTGCCTTTGGAAGGTATGTAATGTGAAATCATTTTGTGCCATTGTGATCCACACTTTTCTTGCAGAATATTTCTGTGATGTATCAAGAGCCGTTGAAAGAAAAATTGGGCTCAGAAGTAGAGTAGAGGCCAGCCACATGAAGACTATATTTTCTCCATGTATAATAACTGCATTTGCTGTTTTCTCTGTAAACAAAGTAACATGCCTTACACATCGTTCAATTAAGTCTAATCCTTCATAAAAATGGAAATTTCTGTCCACCCTTTCAGTGAATTCAGAGCAGATTTTGTTTTGTGAGAGCATGGGTTCCATAGTTTGTATAAACTGTTCTCCATGTTTGTCATTTGCAATGACAAATCCTACCCATTTCCATCCAAAGTACAGGAGGAGCTGGACTAAACCCTCGTACTGGAGATCTTCATCGGGGGCCATGCGATAAAAAGGGGGGAAACGAGATTTATCAGTCACTACCATTTGAAATGAGCCATATGAAATCTAAAAGAAAGAAAAGAAAAAGAAAAAGAAAAAAAGGAGGAATGAGAGAAAGAGAGGGAATAATAAAGTAAGTGAAAGTATAAATGGATGCATTCTATTTCTATCTATCTATCTATCTATCTATCTATCTATCTATCTATCTATCTATCTATCTATCTATCTATCTATCTTTCTATCTATCTATCTATCTATCTATCTATCTATCTATCTATCTATCTATCTATCTATCTATCTATCTATCTATCTATCTATTTATTTGTCAAACATGTATAGGATAGTAGTAGTTTGTATAAACATAAGTAAAAAGTAATGATAAAAGAGGACAATAGGACAGTAGGACAGGGACGGTAGGCACAGTGGTGCGCTTATAAACGCCCCTTACAGACCTCTTAGAAATGGGGAGAGGTCTACTGTAGGCAGTCTAAGGTTAAAGTTTTGGGGGTTTGGGGAGGAAACCACAGAGTCAGGTAGTGCATTCCAGACATTGATTATTCTGTTGCTGAAGTCGCATTTTCTGCAGTCGAGTTTGGAGCGGTTTACATTAAGTTTGAATCTATTATGTGCTCATGTATTGTTGCGGTTGAAGCTGAAGTAATCATTGACAGGAAGGACTTTTTGATATATGATTTTATGAACTACATTTGGATCAGATCGGAGGCGGCATAGTTGTAAATTGTCTAATCCCAATATTTCAAGTCTGGTGGACTTTCACTTTAAAAATATGGAAGTTTAATATTTTAATTTAGTTTAGAGATTTCCCCAAAAGGGAAACATTCTTTTAATAAGTCTCTCTCTTTGTCTGTGTCTCTGTCTCTCTCTCTCTCTCTCTGTGTCTCTCTCTCTCTCTGTCTCGCTGTCTGTCTGTCTGTCTGTCTGTCTGTCTGTCTGTCTGTCTGTCTGTCTGTCTTTCTGTCTGTCTGTCTGTCTCTCTCTGTCTCTCTCTCTCTCTGTCTCTCTTTACACACACACACACACACACACACACACACACACACACACACACACACACACACACACACACACACACACACACCTCTAGGTCTATGTCTGTCTGTCTATCATCTATCTATTTATCTATCATCTATCTAATGTATCACAGCCCTTTTTATTGTAGCTAATCGAATAAAATCTTTTAATTCATCCTAGGTTTACATTTCTTCCAAATGTTGTCCTCCACATTTTTAAATACTAAAACAATATGCTTTTGTACATTATGCTTAAAATATACATATTGACATCTCTGAGGCAGTTAATGGTAGCCAGAATAATCATAAATATTCAAACAAATACTGTAAGTGTGGATTCTATTTTACAACTTTTCAAAGCAGCTATATATTGAAATGAAACTTAATCGAACTCTATGTCTTACAGGTTTTTTTTCTAAATCTATATCTTTTTACTGATAAACCATGAAATTGCTCCTTCATGGGAAAACCAAGAGCTGATAATCTGTATGTTAGTAGTAATCCCACAATTCCTCCCATCCTAATCTATGCATCCAACCTGTGGAATCTTGAAAAGCTGCAAAATTTCTCCCATGCGTATGGATGTTTCAGGGCTCATCCCTCCGATGATTCCCACAATTTTCTTTTCAGTCCCACAAATATAGTTGGGGACAATTTTATGCAACTTAAAAAGCAGGTCGAGAGTGGTACGATAGGTCATTAGTGCATCGGAGTAGCTGTCATAGATGTGGAATCCAAGAGTGATGTTGGGCAAGATGTTAGGATCCTTGTTGATCTCTTTCACGGCAAACACTAAAGCCAAGATGTGTTGGTAGAACTTTGTTATCACACTGTAAATAAAGTGACTAGCTTCAAAAGAGAATTTTGCTATATATTATGCTACTAGAACAGTACAGTACAGTACAATACAGTACAGTATAGAACAGTCCAACACCCTGCTCAAACAGGAAACCTATATCATTTCAGACAAATGGTTGTCCAATCTCTTCTTAAAAACTTTCAGTGTTGGAGCACCCACAACTTCTGGAGGCACTAACCAATTGTTCTAACTGTCAGGAAATTTCTCCTTAGTTCTAGGTTGCTTCCCTTCTTGATTAGTTTCTATCCATTGTTTCTTGTCTTGCCTTCAGGAGCTTGGAGAATACCTTGACCCAGCGGCGGGTTGCTCCCTTACCGGTGCATGCGCATAAGAAAAATCTCACCAAAATCTCTTGCGCGCATGCGTCCCCTCGTGAGATTTCGGCGCAATTTTGCTTCCGCGCATGTGCAGAAGAAAAATTGACCAAAAATTCATGGAAAAAAATGGCAACGCGCGCGATGGACCGGCAGAGAGGGCTCTGGAACGGTCACGCGCAAATTGCACAATCGGCCGCTCCCTACTGGAGCTGTGCACTGGGCAGCTCCGGCAGGAACCCACCTCTGCCTTGACCCCTTCTTCTTTCTGGCAGCCCCTTATATATTAGATTATTGCTTTCATGTCATCCCCCATCTTTCTTTTTATTTAGAAGATACCTCATGAAGAAAAAGAAATGACATGAAATATGTTTTGCTTTTGCTTTTCTAGACTGCCCTTGTGTATATTAGAGATATTGTGGAATTTTCACAATTTGACTCTTAAAATTCTAGATTCACATCTTTATATAAAATATTTAATTGTACACTTAACAGTTTCTTCAACTGTGATAGACCTATACAAAGGAAAGGTCGTCTACATAGTAATAAAATATTTCAGATTAATAGGAGGAACTATGAAAGACTTTACAGAAGGGTTTCATTTCCGAAATATTTGAACAGTTGTTATGTAAAAGAGGTCTACAGAAGAATTCCTATTTTTTTCCTGACCTCGGAAAGGAAAATTATTTTTGTCTTAAACTTTCCATACCAGTTTTAGTCTTTTATAAACCTTCACATAATCCATTAGTAGAAAACATCACCTTATCATTATAATTAGCTCCTGCTCAATCAGATTAAGGGCATTCAATATTGTAAAAACGAAGGTTTTAGAAATTATTTTTTATTCCACAGTCAATGCATTGTTGGTTCTAATGGTCTAAGAAAAGGCTGAGGATAGAAAAATACATTTTTACAATATTATAGAGCCTTTTATGTTATGGTGAATTAGTACTTTCCCCCCTCCAACTGGGAAGAGTTTCAGTATCTGGTCGATCATCTTTTGGTTAAGGTAGAAAATAGGATGTTGAATTAACAAAACATTTCTATTTATCAAGGTTTTGTAAAGGATTTGCTCAGCATACTTTTATATTCTTTAGCACATAATATATAACATTTCTGTTTTATGGAGATGGAAAGAAGAGATCAGGATTAGATTAAAATCAGGCGTGAGAGTGATTTCTTACAATGGGATGTTAACCGATTCCCCAGATGGATGTCTATTGAAAATGATTTCGGGAAACATGTAGTGAACATGGGACATCAATCCACCAATGAGAAATTCACCTTCCTGGTACCATTCCTGTGGAATTTGAATGGCTTCATCTCCAGTGCACTTAAGAGGTTGTGCCTTCATGACCAATTCTGGAAGCAACAATATGGCAATAATTCCCAACATTCCTGCTCATTTGGTTTCTCCTGTGTTGCTGTTGCCAGAAGCCTCGATTCAAACAGGATGCTATAGACAGCAGAATAACCGCTACTTACATTGAGATCTGTCTTGAAAATATATCATGCCTCAATAATTGACATGGCCTCTTTTCTTAATCCTCACTTATGTATGGATGATCTTGATCTGAATGCCTGGTCTCTTTCTTCACTAGCCCTTTAAGGAATACAGACCCTCCAAAATTGTTGTCCTGGTATTTTTCACAGGGGTGGGAGAATGGAGAATCTGTCAGCTTTGAAAACAATCAATAGTCTGATAAATATTAGCAGAGAATCCACTATATATTTGTGCTATGAGCAGGAAAATCCTGTGGGAACCCAATGTAGGATACCTGTTATCTTGTTGACTCTATGATGGTTTGGGAACACTTCAACCAGGTTTGAGGAGTGACCCTCAGTTGGGAATGGTATATGGAAGGTTTTTATCTATTCTTTGATTTGCCCCTGCTATTTCCTAAGAGGCATCTTGAGAGTCACAGGGGGATTGATTGACCTGATAATTTAATCATAATGTTTGTTATAACTGGAGAGCTGGTAACTTTGCTTGTAGAAATGCTGAAGATGGATAATGTTTGTGAAATGCCACAGGAAACTTTTTCCACTTACTTTTGGAGCTTGAGGAATTGAGCTCTGTAATTTGGCTCAGTGACCTATTGCCCAGAATTATGTATGTATTTGTGTAATTTGTGGCCATCTATATGTTCAATCAATCAATCAATCAATCAATCAATCAATCAATCAATCAATCAATCAATCAATCTCCCTCTCACACACAAACACACAAAGTGACTAATTTTAGGTTCCTAATATTTCACATATTGTGGTAGTAAAATGGCTGCATTCACTACCAATATATGAGATGCCACCAATACATAGAAACTGCAGAAACCACCCTTGTTAAGACAACATTCAGAATAAGCTGTACTGTCCCAGGGTGTTGACAGGAGCAAGACTTAATCAGGAACCTGTGCAGGGGTGGGTTCTAACTTACCTCGCTGCCGGTTTGCTTCCTCCCGTGCTGCATGGCCGTGCCTCGAGGGTGCGCGCATGCGCAGTGCCAAAAAATCTGATTTTTTTTAAAAGCCGAAAACAAGATGGCAACGCATGCGCAGTGCTGAAAACTCGACTTCTGTGCATGCGCAAAATAAAAAAATAAAAAATAAAAAAATTCAAAAAAAGATGGCGGTGCCCATGGACTGGCACCAACCGAACCGGTTCTATGACATCATCATGATGTCACCAGCGGGTCACTACTGGTTCGGGCAAACCGGTCCAAACCAGGAGGAACCCACCTCTGAATCTGTGGCTCAGAAAACCAGATTGTTTCTTTCATTGACCATATCCCAGTGATAGGATAGCTAGCATGGTGATCTAGTAGGAAGGGAAAATAATATTATGGTCACAATATTCCATTGTCACTTATAATTTCTTCTGTATCAGCCTTTTCCCCCTTTGTATTGCTTTTATAAATGCAAATGTATATAAGTCCTGGTTTGCTTTTGCTTATGTGTGCTCAGCAAAGTATCAAAAGCTTTGCTGGGGATCAAGAATATACTGTATTATTGCTTTCATGTATGTAAATAAAATAATGTTGTATGTTCAAAGTGATTTGGTTGGTTTACCTGAGCCCAATTTTGGCCACCACACTATGCTATCTTCTCCTTTTCTAACCTATCTGAGTCCAGTGGTGGGATTCAATTTTTTTTCTACCGGTTCTGTGGGCATGGCTTGGTGTGTTAATGGGAGGAAATCACTCCTCCGGAGGTCGATGGATCTTTGCTTCCCTTTTGAAGTCATTCTTACTTAGAAAATAAAACCAAGATTCAAATCTAATTAACAAAATATTTATTTCAGTAGAAAATAATAAAAAGAATCCTTAGTAAGCTACATCTTATCGGCTAAAGAATAAATCACTTCTACCTTCGGCAGAAATAGCGGAAGAGAAGGGAAGGAGTTGACTTCAGGAATGCAGGCATGCGTAATAGAACATATCATACGTCTGCTTGACCATAAATACAAGAAACAGTAGAAAACATAGAGATGCACAAACTGACAATATTCACATCACGACACCCCTTCTTTGTCAGTTGGGCTGATATAATGTGTCACTCAACACACAGTAAATATCTGAGGTAATCATGCTGAGCAATAGGTAATGGTTTGTTTAGAATGTCAGCTATCTGATATTTTGTTGGCACATATTCTAACTTTATGAGACCTTGTCTTACTGACTCTCTAACATTCTTGTAACGTATGTCAATGTGTCTGGACCTTGAACCTGTGAAGTGAGTCCTGGAAATGTAAACTACTGATTGATTGTCTTCCATCACAGTGATCGGTTTTTCGGGCTTCATCCAGATATCTGTAACTAAGGCATCGAACCAGGTTAAAAAGTTACACGCATCGGACACACATGCATACTCTGCTTCAGTTGATGAGCAGGAAATAAAACTTTGTTTTCTTACGTTCCAGTAAACTGGACATCCATTCAGGAACACTATGTAACCTGATGTGCTTTTTCTTGATTCCTTATCACTTGCCCAATCTGCATCTGTATAACAATACATGTCAGCAAAATCTGTATGTTCTGGTTCTAGCTTCAATTTGAAGTGTTTTGTGCGTATCAAGTATCTCAGTAACTTCTTAATACATGACCAGTGAAACTCTGTTGCTTTGCCTACATGTCTTGAAAGTAAATTAACACTAAGTGCTATGTCTGGTCTAGTCCATCCACTAATGTAAAGTAGTGAACCAATTACTGAGCGATAAAGTGTTTGATCCTTGAACTCAGGACTGTATGCATCTTTCAAATTGTGAAAATCAGTTTGCATAGGTGTTTGTGTAGGCGTTGCATCTGTCATGTTGCATTGATGCAAAAGTTGATCTATCTTAGCTTCTTGTGAAAGGCTAAACCCCTTCTGTGTCTTTTCAATGTGAACTCCTAAATATTCATTGATGTGTCCTAATGATTTCAATGTGAAGTATTTCTGCAGACCTTTAACAAAATTCTCACTCATGTGTTTGTTTGGACCAATGTAAACAATGTCATCAACATAAACAAGAACAATTTCATTAATATTTCCATACCTTTTTGTGAACACGCATTCATCAGTGTCGGACTTAATAAAGCCCATTAAATTTAGTTTGTCTTTTAGACATGTGTACCACATCAGACCTGATTGTTTCAGACCATAGAGACTTTTGTTTAGGAACCAGGTATCCCCTTCTCGGTCCCGGAAGCCGGGAGCGGACCTGACGTAGATTTCTTCATCTAGATCAGCATGTAGATAAGCTGTTTCAACATCAAATTGGAAAACTTCAAGTCCAAGGATACAAGCAGTGGTTAGAGCAATTTTCACACTTTCAGTTCGCACTGTAGGTGAGTAAGTGTTTGTGTAATCTTCAGGATAGCTTTGTGCGAAACCCTGTGCGACAAGTCTTGCTTTGTATAATAATTCACCATCTGGCTTTTGTTTGATTTTGTAGACCCATCTTGTGCCAATGACTTTTTTGTGTGTTGGAGGTGTTGCAGATGTGTATACTTTGAGTTTCTGCAAACTATCCATCTCAACTTGCATGGCTTCATACAGTTTTTGTTGTTCATCTTCAGAAAGATATTTAATTTGTGAAAAGTTCTCCGGTGGGAGTGTAACATTACAGATCAATGGCGATGGTGTGTTTGTCAATTGCATTGTGTATCTCTTTGGTGGAATACCTTTTGTAGTTCCTCTTGGAACATCTCGGGACAATTGTCCAGTCATCTTTCTTGTTGTCCACATCTCCATCAGCATCGCTAGCTTCAGCATCCACGGCATTGTAGGATGGGATATCAGGAGATGAACGTTGGTCATCTGGTTGCACTGTATCAACAATTTCAGTTCTAGGGAAATAAACTCCAGGGTCATTAGAATGTATCCTGGTGGGCGTGTCAGGGGAAGGATACTGCAAAATCCCCATTTCCTCCCGATCAGCTGGGACTCGGGAGGCAGAGAATAGATGGGGGAGGGGCCAGTCGGAAGTGGTATTTACCGGTTCTCCGAACTACTCAAAATTTCCGCTACCGGTTTGCCGGAACTGGTCAGAACCTGTTGAATCCCACCTCTGTAAAATCTGACAAAACCACAAAAAGGCAAAGGTTTCATCTGGATATACTTGTTTTCACCTAGGGAAAGAAATATTTCTTTATGTATATTTAAAGCTTCATGTCATCAAGCGTTGCCCATTAAATAATGCTCAACTGGTACCATGCATCTCACACTTTAGTTGGGAGTGATGTAGAATTTGTAATGATTATATTATCAGCGTGGGTGGGGAAAAATCAATGGTTTTTAAGAAGACAGAAAATGACTCAAGAATCTAATGAATTTTGAAGCTTGTTCACAGTCTGTGTTTTTCTTTTTTTTCTTTTTAAAATTTTTTATTGTGTTTTTCTTTTTTGACATGTCACAGTAAGCAGATTTACAATCTTTTACAAACAATACATTTATATTAATACATTTTGTACATTATCTTGCAATATTTTCTAATTCTACTTTTTCTTTGTAACAATTTCTCTTCATATTTCTGTTATCAATCCAATCATACCACTTTTCCCATATTACATAATAATCCAGATCTTTTTGTCCTTTAAGTTCTATTGTTAACTTATCCATCTCTGCGCATTCGAATATTTTTTTGATTATCAAACTTTCAGTGGGTATGTTTGTATTTCTCCAACATTGTGCAAAAATGATCCTAGCTGCGGTTATAATGTGTAAAATCAAATATTTAGAATTTTTATCGTATTTCCCTTTAAATATCCCTAGAAGAAAAATTTCTGGGGTGTATTCTATTTGTGACCCTACTAATTCTTGTAGCCAGCTGTGTATTTTTTCCCAATATTTCTTCGCTTCTGGGCACAACTACCATGTGTGAAAGAAGGTACCTTGCTCTTTTTTTACATTTCCAGCAAAGTGGGTTTAAATTTGGATATATCTTCACTAGTTTTGAGGGGGCCAAATGCAGCAATAGAACATTTTGTAATGGTTCTCTTTATAAGATGCCGATTTTGTTATCTTATAATTCCTGTTTCAAATTTGTTCCCAGTCGACCAAATGAATGTTATGTCCCACATTTTTTTGCCCAGGCTATCATTGACCCCTTTACTATATCCTCAGCTCTGTCAAATTGTAGTAGATAGTTATATATTTTGTAATCATTTTTTCTTCTGGGCCCGTCAAAAGTTTATCTAATTGTTGCATTTCTACCTCAATTCCAAATTCCTCACTATCTTTCTTATTCCTTGATTGGAGCTGAAGATACGGCCACCAATCTATAATTATACCCTGTACCTCCAACTCCTTGTCTACTTTTTAATTTCCCATAACTATCTAAAATATCCTTATATTTGACCATTTTGGATATATCCATAGTATTGGGGTGAATCATTGCCTCCATAGTGGAAAGCCAATTGGGGATTTTCGCGTAGTGTTTTTTCCCCGTCTCCTGCCATATTTGCATCAGCAACTCTCTTATCTTGTGCCTATAAAAATATTTTTGTGGCTTATTTTCTTTGTCCCACAAAAATGCGTGCCATCCTTTTTGTAAATCGTGGCCTTCCAATGTTAATATCCTTTTGTTTCTCAAATTAACCCAATCTCTAAGCCATACTAATGATGCTGTTTTGTAATAGAGTCTCCAGTCTGGGAGCCCAAAGCCACCTCTAGCTCTATCTTGTAAATCTATCAATTTTATTCTCGGTTTTTTACCTAGCCATATGAATTTCAAGGTCATTTTGTTCAATTCAACAAAAAAAGTATGCAATGTTATGGGTATGGTTTGAAAAAGATAAAGTAGTTTTGGTAGGACGTTCATCTTAATAGTTGCTATCTGACCTAGTAAAGATAATTGCAATGTCCCCCATCTTTCCAAGTCTGTTTTTATTTGTTGCAATAATTTCAAATAATTGAAACAAGCGCTGCTTGTTACTCTGGATGTGCTTCATAGTATTCTAACATATTCAATACGACTCTTGTATTAGTTCTAATTTGTCTTGTTGGAAGAAAACCATTTTGATCACAGTGTATGATTTCGTTTAATATCTTTTAATCCTTCCTGCCATAATACTCATAAAGATTTTATAATCGGCATTCAACAATGAAATTGGCCTATAATTATGAATTTGATTTGCATCGGTACCTTCTTTCACGATCATGGTGATATATGCTTTCCTCCATGAATCTGGTACTTTTGCTTTCAATATGACCACATTATACAGTTCTAATAACATTGGTTCTAATAATTCTCCCCCATTTTTATAGAATTTCCCTGGGAGACCATCTGATCCAGGAGACTTGTTATTCTTTTACTTTTGGATTGCTTCCTTTAATTCCATCAATGTTATTTTCCTATTTAACATTATTCTATCTTCCTCCTCCAGTGGTGGCATACTTCCCCCCCTTCAAATACTGATCTATTTTATCCATCTCTTTTTCATCTTGTTTATATAGGTTCTCAAAATATTCTGAAGCAATCTTTTTAAATTCTTCTTCATTATTTTGTAAGTTTCCTGCCTCATCCTGTAGTTGGTGTATTATCCCACTCTTTCTCATTTTTTAGTTTGTATGCCAACCACCTGCCTGGCTTATTTGCATTTTCAAAAAAAAAAGCTGTTTCATAAATCTAATACTTTTTGTATATTGTTTGTTCTATCATATTTAATTTATGTTTTGCTAGTGTTAATGTCTCATTTATTTGTTCATCTCCTGGTTTAGTTTGAAGTTTATTTTCTAGTTGTTTTATTTCATCCAATAGTCTATTTTGTTTTTTCCATTTTTCTTTATTCTTCCTTGCAGTATATGCTATTGTAATCCCTCTGGTATAGGCCTTCATTGTGTCCCATAGATTTTGTAATGAGGTGGGTGCTTTTTGTTCTCCTCAAAAAATAAAGTTAATTCTTTTATTATCATTTTTTGAACATTTTTGAACATTGACTTGAACATTGGGCGTTATCAAACAAAATGAAATTCAATTGTGAAAAAAGTAAGGTTCTACATTTAGGCAAGAAAAACAAAATGCACAGGTACAGTATATGTGGTACCTTGCTCAACAGTAGTAACTGTGAGAAGGATCTAGGAGTCCTAGTGGAAAACCATTTAAATATGAGCCAGCAGTGTGCAGCAGCTGCCAAAAAAGCCAACACAGTTCTAGGCTGCATTAACAGAGGGATAGAATCAAGATAACGCGAAGTGTTAATACCACTTTATAATGCCTTGGTAAGGCCACACTTGGAATACTGCATTCAGTTTTGGTCACCACGATGTAAAAAGGATGTTGAGACTCTAGAAAGAGTGCAGAGAAGAGTAACAAAGATGATTAGGGGACTGGAGGCTAAAACATATGAAGAACGGTTGCAGGAACTGGGTATGTCTAGTTTAATGAAAAGAAAGATCAGGGGAGACATGATAGCAGTGTTCCAATATCTCAGGGGTTGCCACAAAGAAGAGGGAGTCAAACTATTCTCCAAAGCACCTGAAGGTAGAACAAGAAGTAATAGGTGGAAACTAAACAAGGAGAGAAGTAACTTAGAACTAAGGAGAAATTTCCTGACAGTTAGAACAATTAATCTGTGGAACAGCTTGCCTCCAGAAGTTGTGAATGCTCCAACATGGAAGTTTTTAAGAAGATGTTGGATAACCATTTGTCTGAAGTAGTGTAGGGTTTCCTGCCTAGGCAGGGGGTTGGACTAGAAGACCCCCAAGGTCCCTTCCAACTCTGTTGTTGTTGTTGTTGTTGTTGTTGTTGTTGTTGTTGTTGTTGTTGTTGTTGTTGTTGTTGTTATTGTTATTGTTATTATTATTATTATTATTATTATTATTATTATTATTATTATTATTATTATTATTATTATTATTATTATTATTATTATTATTATTATTATTATTATTATTATTATTATTATTATTATTATTATTATTATTATTTGTGGATATTCATTGTCTTGCAAAATTTGTGTATTCAATGTCCATCTCTTATTTCTCCTTATTTGACCTCTCCATGTTATTACCAAGGGATTGTGATCTGCCCAGGTATTCGGGGGAATCTCTACTTTCTCCATTTCTTTACTAAGTTCTGTATTCGCCCATACCAAATCTATTCTCGAATACGACTTATGTGGGTTGGAATAAAAAGTGAATTGTTTGGGGTTTTTTTGGGTGTAATACTCTCTACACATCAATCAGATTCAATTCTTCCACCATTTCAAAGAATGTTTTTGGTAATGTAGTTCTTTTTCTTTGTTTTTTCTTATCACTAGTATAATCTTATAGTTATCTTATCTTATCTTATAGTCTCCCACTGTACATATATTTTTATAACCTGTCTCTATAATCTTTTCATGGGTTTTGTTATATAATTCTTTTTTTATTTTTACTGGGGGCATAGATATTTACTAAAAGCATTATAATTCTGTCTGTCTTGATTTCAAGCATTAATAATCTTCCTTTGGGATCTGTATAAATTTTGTTAGTTCTTATTTCCTTTTTGGCATATACCGTTACCCCTCTTTTTTTCTTCCCTGCTAACGATGTATGGAGTTTTCCCAGTTTTTTACATTCTAAATATTTTTGGTCTTGTTCTCTAGTATGTGTTTCTTGAAGATATATAATATCTGCATTTTGATTTACTAATTTCGTGAATATTTTTTTCTTTTCCCTACATCATTTAATCCTTTCACATTTATTGATATTAATTTGATTTCTTTCTGCATTTTTCTATTTCCCTAGGAGTTTTTAGTTTTTGCTTGTTTTTGTGGCTCTTTGTGTCCTAGTTCTAATTCCTTCTCCCTGTTTTGGGGGCTCTTTTACTTCCTTAGTTCTTTCTTTCCTTTCCTCTTCTTCAGATTCCTGTCGCTCTTCTTGACTTACTAACTCCAACTTCTCTCTACTATTTGATTCTTCCTCCATCCCTGTTAGTTGGTCATACACTTCTTGGGCCTTGTCTAGGTTATCCACTTTAATTTTCCTGCCCTCCCAAGTAATTATCATTCCTTCTGGGATGATCCATCGAAATAATATGTTTCTTTTATTTAACGACAACCACAAAAATTGGTAGTCACTCCTTTGTTCACGGACCTGTCTCGGGACTTGTTTTAGAGTGATAACTTCTTTCTCTTTATATATCAATGGTTCATCCCTCATAATTTTGTAGATGATGTCTTGGACCTTTTCCCTTGCAAATCTGATGTGTACTTCCCTGGGTAGGTGATGGTGTTTAGCATAGTTTGTTTGGACTCGGTATATTTCATCCATCTCATTTACAATTTCTTACTTATCTCTCTGTAGGGCCTCAGCTATCATTTCCGTCATTATTCCCCCCAAGTCTTCTTCCTTGGTTTCTGTCACATTTTGGAATCGCAAATAGAAGGAAGATCGGTCCATCTCTAGATGTATCAAAGAGTTTTCTAAGTCCTTATTTACTGTTGACATTTTTTGGTCCATCCGTTCTAATTTTTTCTCCGTTTGTTCAGTCTTTGTTTCCACCAATTTTATATATTGTTCATTTTTTTGGATTGCTTCTTGAATCAAACCAATATTATTGTCCAATTTCTGGATATCTGTTTTTAACTCTACATGATTCTTTGATATTGCTTCCTGTAGCTTCACCATAGTTTCCTGCCTCATTACTAGTGTGGAGTTCATTGTTTGTATTACCGATGTACCACTTGCTTTTTCAACAGTCAACATCTCTTCTATTAATCATTTGCTGGCAGGTGATGCCGTTGCTACAGTGGGGTTAGATGTTGGTTTTTTCCCTGCTCTCAGTGATGTTGTAGTGATTGTAGTCATTTCCTTTATTATTCTATTTTGTTCCCCCAAAATTTTATAAATCCTTCCCCAGATCACCAATATTTTTTATGCTACTGGTATTTCTCCCCTTTCTAAATTACTTTCTCTATATCTATAAGCTTAAATATGATTATATATAACTTTCAGTAATGAATGTAGCTTAAATGTAATTTAAGTCGTATAAATCCTATAAATATTGCTAACCAATTTTATATATTTTCCTATTTGCTATTCACTATTTTCTATTCCCCCTTCAATATTATAATATTATCTATCTAAAATCCAATTAATATGTCTAAAGTTACTAGTTATAAATGTCAATGTGGTAAATATTCCAAATGTAATATAGTTAATCTCCAATAGATATTGACTATATTATGAATAGGTATCTTTAAAATATAATATGTTCAATATAATCTATATAATAATCAACTATATTAATACAACTATTAGATATATTTTTAAATAAGAAGTTTAAATAAGAATTTAATAGTATAAATGTTATAATCTATAGGGAAGAGTGAATAGAAGAAAAAGAAGAAGAAAAGAAAGCAATTTCACATTAATGTGCAATATTATCACATCAATCAACGTGGAGATCAAACAATTTAGCAATTAATTATTCAAAAACAAGCTCTGTACCACTTCTCCAATAGTATAAATTTCAAACTTCAAAGTTATTCCAAGTTCGCAGTGTTATTGTCTCATTTCCAGCTCTGTCTCCATCAGATCTTTCGCTTAGGCATTACTAGCACTATTCTGCTCCCTTCATTTTCTGTCCTCACTTCCTAATCTCTTAACTTTCACTGATAGACTCTGGATTGTTCTGGACTTTCACCTTCAGTTGGTCCTGAGCTTAGGTTCGTCTCCACCACACAAAGTTCTCTCTTCTTTCAATTTATCCCTTCTTAGTTGTCTCCTCTTGTGCAGTCTCTAAGCTCCCTGATGTTTTTTCCACCTTAGATTTAGATTTATTATTAGAGTTGGAAGGGACCTTGTAGGTCATCTAGTCCAACCCCCTGCTCAAGCAGGAATTCCTACACCATTTGAGACAGATGGCAGTCCAGTCTCTCCTTGAAGGTCGCAAGTGTTGGGGCTCTCACGACCTCTGCTGGCAAGCTGTTCCACTGGTTGATCGCTCTCACTGTCAGAAAGTTTCTCCTCACTTCCAGGTTGAATCTCTCCTTGGTCAGCTTCCATCCATTATTCCTTGTTTGGCTTTCTGGTGCAATAGAGAACAGCCTGACCCCCTCCTCTCTGTGGCAGCCCCTCAAGTATTGAAACACTGCTATCATGTCACCCCTGGTCCTTCTCTTCGCCAGACTGGCCAAGCTCAGTTCCTGCAACCGCTCTTCGTATGTTTTATTTTCCAGACCCTTTATCATCCTGGTTGCTCTCCTCTGCACTTTCTCTAGGGTTTCAATGTCTTTTTTGTAGTGTGGTGACCAAAACTGGATGCAGTACTCTAGGTGTGGTCTGACCATGGCTTTATAGAGTGGTACAAGTACCTCTCTGGTCCTTGATTGTATCCCTCTATTTATGCAGCTCAGGACTGTGTTGGCCTTTTTGGCTGCTGCTGCACACTGCTGGCTCATATTTAGTTGGCTGTCTACCAGGACTCCGAGATCCCTTTCGCAATCGCTGCTATTGAGTGTGGTTTCGCCCAGTTTGTATGTGTATTTTTGATTCTTCTTGCCTAGGTGCAGAATTTTACTTTTCTCTGTGTTAAATTTCATTTTATTGGTTTGGGCCCAGTGTTCGAGTCTGTCGAGGTCCCTCTGGATTTTGAGTCTGTCCTCTGGGGTGTTTGCTACTCCCGCCAGCTTGGTGTCATCTGCAAATTTGGTTAGTTCTCCTGCTATTCCCTCATCTAGGTCATTTATAAAGATATTGAAGAGTACTGGGCCTAGGACGGAACCTTGTGGTACCCCACTGTTTACTTCTCTCCATGTGGACTTAGAGCCATTGAGGACTACTCGCTGGGTACGGTTGGTCAGCCAATTGTTAATCCATCTGGTTGTGTAGCTGTCTATCCCGCTTTTTTCTAGCTTATGAAGGAGTAAATCACCTCCATCTTGCCTCTAGCTCGATCGCTGGCTGTCCAACCACGTTTCACCCTCGTCTTTCTTTCCCAGGTGTTGTTCACCATCTCTCTCCCGTACCATCTCTCTTGCGCACTCGCTGTCAATCTCACCTTCTATCCAAGTACTTCTTTTTACTTTTTCTCTCTATTGGCAATTGTTTTTCTAATTTCCTGCTCTTCTCTCGCAATTGCCACTAAGTTTCCCCGGAGCTTCCTTCTTTGCCATAAATTTTGAAACCACTCACTTTGACAGTTCTGTCTGCAATGAATACAGGATTCCCACACTCTTTGAGTCAGGCGTAGACTGCTTATACAATTCTTCTTCCAATTCTGTTGTGACTAGTTAAGGCTTCGGGTCCGCCATGTCAAAATGACATGACAGGATGCTTTGACACCGGATTAAAGAGGGTGCCCTTCGCTCCAGTGGGCCGCTGCTCTCCACCTCGCTGTCCCTTGGGATGTCGCTCTGTTTCACAAAGTCCTCCAAACTTTTTGTGCCTCGAAGGGTTTCCAAGCGCGAAGAAAAGCAGAATCAAAGGACAGAGATCATCCTTCTCCTTCTGCACTGCCCCAACGTCACCACCAGAAGTCCCAGTCTGTTTTTTCCCCTAATGTCTGTCTTGGTAGTGATCGAGTTGTTTTCTTACTACTATTCAAAAACCCAATGAAGAAACTTAATTAAATCATATGGAAATATAGTCCTATTTCCCCCCCAAACACACAATCCATAAAGAATTCTAAGGGGAAAGACAAAGTCAGTCAAATATGGATATGTATACACACACTTACACACACACACACACACACACACAAATCGTTTGTTCAAAATTCAATCTTGTTCTTTTTCTATTTCTTATGTATTAAATGCTCTCTAGTGTTGAGCTCAGGCCTGAATATAATTATATAGATTTTGGGGGTGAAGATGCATCCCAGTAAACCAACACCGGAAGACAGGATAGAGAAGATCTCCACAGCCACCATATACTTCCCTTTGGTGCTCAAGTAGGTGGGGACAAAGGTCAGCCAAACACTGCAGAAAACCAACATGCTGAATGTAATGAACTTGGCTTCATTGAAACTGTCTGGCAACTTCCTGGCTAGAAAGGCCACAGTGAAGCTGAGAAGAGCCAAGAGGCCCATGTAACCCAAGACACAGTAAAACATGGTGATGGAGCCTTCATGACATTCGACTATGATTTCTCCAAAGAGTGTCTCCATGTCCAAATTGGGAAATGGAGGAGAGGTACCCAGCCAAGCAATACAAATACCTGCTTGAATGAAGGAGCAAAACCAGATAATAGAATAGGCCAACTTTTGCCCCACCCATTTGTGGAATAGGCTTCCTGGCTTTGAGGCTAGGAATGCTACAACAACTGTGATAGTTTTGGCTAATATAGAAGAAATTGCAATAGAAAAGATGATGCCAAATGTTGTTTGTCGGAGGAGGCAGGTTGCCTTATTGGGCTGTCCAATGAATAGAAGTGAGCAGAGAAAACAAAGAAAGAGGGATATAAGTAGAAGGTAGGTGATGCTGCGATTGTTGGCTTTGACAATGGGAGTGTCCCGTTGTTTAATGAAAATTGCAAGGACAAGAACTGTGGAGAAGGAAAAGAAAAGAGACAGAGACACCAGAGTAATGCCCAGCGGCTCTTCAAAGGAGAGGAAATTAATTGATTTTGGAATGCACTTATCATGAGCTGGGTTTGGAAATTGATCCTTTGGACAATTGTCACAATTCTCCATATCTGAAAAAAAGAAAAGAGTTTTTGAACAGAATCAAACTTTTCCCAAGTTTCAGAATTGATTCTTGGATTTCCCTCCAATGTGTTTTCTAAAAATTTTTGTAACTCTTGGGGTTTCAAATTTTTTTTATTAGTGGATTGGAATATAAAACGCAAAGGAAAATAAAATAATGGGAAACTAGGAGAGAGAAAAAAGGGAAAAAGGGAGTGTCTGGTAGAAGTGGAAAAAGAAAAAAAACATTCTGTCTCTTTTTAGCACAGTAGAAGATAATACCATTATTGCCTCAGCTCTTTGCTCTTACACATTTGAATCTATTAGTCATTTCTATAACAATGAACTTTTCTAATCAACAAAACCAAAACCAAAGTTTCATTTTTTCCAACACAAGCTACAAAATCTAGAAGTCTTTTCCAAATAGAAACAAAATTAAATATGTTCTTTTCTTTATATAAAACAATTGATTTAACCATCTCTGCTTTTTTCCACACTGTGGGAAGTAATATATATTTTTATTTACATTTATCAATCTTCAAAAGCTACTATCATTTATATTACCAAAATTCCCTATATTCTTTCTGATTCTTTAACCTTAAAGGGGAAAATATTTTTTTTTACATCCATTTTAAAACTATAAATATTTTTGGTACATTTAAAAATTCTAAAAAATCTTTTTTTTAACTTCCTCTTAACATATATCCTTTAAAATTCATTTTCAATAATATTATAACACTCTATTCAACCTACATCAGGGGTGCCAAACTTGATTTCATTGAGGGCCGCATCAAGGTTGTGTTTGACCTTGGGGGGCTGGAGCAGGCTTGGCCAGGGTGGGCGAGGCCAGCTCAACATCACTCATGTTGGGGGCCCCTGTGGTGGCCTGAGCACTCTGCCAGCGAAAATGGGCACCCGAGCTCTGTTTTCAGCTGTGACAGCTTCCTGCAACCCTCTGCCAGTGAAAACGGAGCTCATGAGGGCGGAGGGCAGCCCTCCTGAGCTCTGTTTTTGCTGTCAGAGGCACTGCAGGCTGGTCCTTTGCTGTTTCCAGGGTGGACCCATGGGCCAGATCTAAGCACCCCACAGGGTGGATCCAGCCGCCAGGCCTTGAGTTCGACACCCCTGACCTACATGAAAGAAATGAGTACTGAAGGGAAAAAGTATTTAGATTTTCCTACATCACAATTCTTTTGGCCTATTTGAGTGCACTAGGTTTAGTAGCATTTCTGAGTAAGAGAAGAGCATGCCACATTTTCTAACTATCTGCCATCTTGTGGAAAAGAAAAAGGAGAAGCTTTAGATCTGGAAAACAGTCAGAATCACGAGAGGATAGGAGAACAGGAAGTGTACTATTTCATGACTGCTTGCTTTATGTGAATTGCCCCATTATTTCAGTTCGATTCAACCTTCTTTTCCCCTGACTTGAGATGCATCAATAAAGCAAGCAAATAATATTGAAGAGATTCTTGTTATCTGGGATACAGGCTACAGAAATGAACTTTCAGGCATAGGCCCATTGCGATGCTGTAAATCTTACCTATTTGTCTGGATATCATATTTTCAGGACACGGAGCACAAGCATAGCAGCAAAATTTCTGCCCTTCGATCTTGTCCTTTCTTTTTCCAACAGGACATGGCTCATTACATAACGAGAGAGGTGGTAGCTATCCCCAAATAAATAAAAAGAAGTCAGTATTTTTGTCTTTATTTTGTTTTACAGCCAACGTAGAAGAACAAGACTGTTGATAGTCAGTCCTGCCAAGAAACAGACAAGAGCCGAGGTAGCGCAGCGGTTAGAGGCAGTACTGCAGGTCACTTTAGCTGACTGTGATCCACAGGTCAGCAGTTCAAATCTCACCTGCTCAAGGTTGACTCAGCCAGATTGTTGGGGGCAATATAAATATACATTGCTTACTGGTGTAAACCGCTTAGAGAGTGCTTGCACTGTGAGGCGGTATATAAATCTCACTAAATAAATAAATAAATAAGTTAACCTTGGAAAGGTTACTGAAACCAGGAACACAACTGAAGTTGTATTTCATTTATTTTTAGTTTAGTTGAAGTGTAATTAATGATTACATCTCCCGAGGATGTAGACAGGGCTGTGGGAGCGATGGGTACCTCCACCTGTTTATTGGACCCATGCCCCTCCTGGCTGGTCTCGGCCAGCAGGGAGGTGGCATGCGGCTGGATCCAGGCGGTGGTCACCGCTTCTTTGAGAGAGGGATCCGTACCGCAGTCGTTAAAAGCTGCGGTGGTGCGACCCCTCCTGAAGAAGCCTTCCCTGGATCCAGCTGACTTGAAGAACTATCGTCCGGTCTCCAACTTACCTTTTTTAGGGAAAGTTGTGGAGAAGGTGGTGGTGACTCAGCTTCTGTAGCTCCTGGATGAAACAGATCATCTAGATCCTTATCAGTCGGGCTTCAGGCGCGGCTACAGTACAGAAACTGCCTTGGTCGCTCTGATGGATGATCTCTGGCGGGCCTGGGATGGGGGGAACTCCTCCATCCTGGTGCTACTTGACCTCTCAGCGGCTTTCGATACCATTGACCATGGTATCCTTCTGCATCGCCTCGGCGAGTTGGGAGTGGGAGGCACCGTTTTGCGGTGGTTCTCCTCTTATCTCGCCGATAGGATGCAGTCCGTGCTGGCAGGAGGGCAGAGATCGTCCCCTAGGCCCCTATCATGTGGGGTGCCTCAGGAGTCGGTTCTCTCGCCCATCCTGTTTAACATCTACATGAAACCGCTGGGGGAGATCATTCGCAGACATAGGGTGTGTTTCCATCAGTATGCTGATGACACCCAGCTGTACATCACCACCCTGTCTGACTTCAGTGAGGCAGTTGATGTAATGTGCCGGTGCCTGGACAACGTTAAGATCTGGATGGGGAGGAACAGACTCAGACTCAATCCCGACAAGACTGAGTGGCTGTGGATATTGCCTCCTAAGGACCATGACAACTGTCCCTCCTTGGTCTTTGAGGGAGTGAAACTGACTCCCTCGGACCAGGTCCGCAACTTGGGGGTCCTCCTAGATCCACAGCTAAAATTGGATCATCATCTTTCTGCTGTGGCTAGGGGGGCCTTTGCACAGGTTCGCCTGGTGCACCAGTTGCGGCCATACTTGGAGAAGGAGGCTCTACTCACTGTCACTCATGCCCTTGTCACCTCCTGCTTGGACTACTGCAATGCGCTCTACATGGGGCTACCCTTGAAGAGTATCCGGAGACTTCAGTTGGTGCAAAATGCGGCTGCGCGTGCTGTGGTGGGTGTGCCAAGGTACACCCACGTGACATCGATACTCCGCCAGCTGCATTGGTTGCCCATCGGTCTCCGGGTCCAATTCAAGATGTTGATCACCATCTTTAAAGCCCTTCATGGCTTAGGACCAGGCTATCTAAGGGACCGCATTCTGCCTCATACTTCCCTCCGACCGGTTAGGGCCCACAGAGTTGGCCTCCTCCAGGTCCCGTCGGCCAAGCAATGCCGGCTGGCGGGCCCAAGGGGGAGAGCCTTCTCTGTGGCCGGCCCCACGCTCTGGAACCAACTTCCTCCAGAGACCCGAACTATCCCCACTCTGCTGGCTTTCCGAAAAGCCGTTAAGACATGGCTTTTCCTGCAGGCGGGGGGTAGAGCTTAATCCACTCGAGCTCACCCCCAAGTATGTATGATGTTGAATGGTTGTTGATGTTTTTTATACTGTGTTTTTAATTTTTATATTTGCTTTTAATTAATATTTTATATTTGGTTTATTCTTGTATTTTTCACTGTTGTACGCCGCCCTGAGTCCTTAGGGAGTTGGGCGGCATATAAGAATACCAAAATAAACAAATAAATAAATAAATGAAATACAGCCCACATTTATAGTCAAACCTTGATTATTTCCCACATTGTTCCTCATTCAATGTGCTGGTTGCTACCTATAAAGTCCTACATGGCATAGGGTCTGATTACATGATGATTTGCCCATCTTGCATAGTTATCTGCCTGGCAGATTTGATCTGGCAGGATTGGCACACTCCTGGTTCCATCAATTATACTATGCCATTTATTGGGAGTGTGGAAGTGCATGTTTCCTGTAACAGCACCAAACTCTGGAATGAGCCTCCTCCCAAATTCAATTTTTTTTTCTATTTCAAAGATCCCTGAAGATATGGTGTTTACCCAGGCCTCTGGCAAAGATGATTGTAATAGGGGCAGGCCTGGAACCCTGGAGCTTCGGCTGAGGGAGAAAGAGGCAGGAAAAGGGGAGAAGGGTAAGATGACCAGACGTCCCGCTTTTGGCGGGACAGACACGCTTTTTAAGCATGTGTCCCGCGTCCCGCATTGTTTCCAAAAAGTCACGCTTTTTGGAAAGAATGCCCAACAACAAAAATTCTTTGGAAATAAACAGCGGGACGTCTGGTCACCTTAATTCTGGAGAGCGCACGCAGTTTGAAGTCAAACTCCGGCAGTGATGAAACGAGCAAAGTTGGCTCTTCTGTGACTCGTGGACTTCAATTCCCAGAATTCCTGAGCTAGCAGGGCAGAGGAGGAAGTAGTCAGTCACAAACGCCGGCCCTGCCGCTCATGTGCCATTATTTCAGAGCAAAGGAAGCGGGGGGGGGGTAGAGGAGAAGAAGGAGGAGGAGGCGGCAGCAAGCCGAGGCTTCAACCCAAAGCTAAGCAATTGCCCATACGCCCTGAGGTTGCAGGACTTTCACAGCTCCATTGAGGAAAGGGAGGACAGCAGGGGCTCCAAGAAGGGGGGCCGCTGTTGCCACCTCCACTGCTGCTTCTTGGAATGCAGAAGCTGCGTGGAAGCTCCGCCCGGGGCGAGCCTTCTCATCGCCCCGTGCTTGCTTTTGTTCCTGCCGGCTGCTGCTGCTGGTGAGGTGCTTTGCCAGCCCTGGTTGTTGTGATTGTTACTCTTGCGGGGGGTTCTTATTTCCGGGGGAGGGGAAGCGCCCTCTTTACCTCCCTTCTGAAAGAGGCGTGGGGATGCCAGAAGTGGCGGCATCAGGAGTTGGCCTCTTGGAAGAGGGCTGGGCGAGGGAGAAAGGAGCCACGGTGGGGATTGCTTTGCAGGGAGAAAGGAAGGAAGGAAGGAGGGAGGGAGGGAGGGAAGGAAGGAAGGAAGGAAGGAAGGAAGGAAGGAAGGAAGACAAAGAAGGAAGGAAGGAAGGAAGACAGAAAGAAAGAAGAAAGAAAAGTTAGGAAGGAAGGAAGACAGAAGGAAGGAAGGAGAAAAGACAAAGAAAGAAAGAGGGAGGGAGGGAGGAAGAAAGGAAGGAAGGTTAGGAAGGAAGAAAGACAAAGAAAGAAAGAAAGAAAAGTTAGGAAGGAAGGAAGACAAAGAAAGAAGGAAGGAAGGAAGGAAGGAAGGAAGGAAGGAGAAAATACAAAGAAAGAAGGAAGGAAGGAAGGAAGAGGGATTGGATGGAGGAAGAAAGAAAGAGACAGACAGACGGACAGAAAGAAAAAAAGAAAGAAAGAAAAGTTAGGAAGGAAGGAAGAAAAGTTAGGAAGGAAGGAAGAAAAAGAAAGAAAGAAAGGTAAGGAAGGAAGAAAGGAAGAAAGGAAGAGAAGAAAGAAAGAAAGAAAGAAAGATAGTTGTATGGCCGCCCTACGGGAGTGGGGCGGCATACAAAAACGACCAAAAAAAAATAATTTTTAATCAGGAACCCACCCATCCCGGTCAATGGTGTCCCTCTTTACCAATGTTAAAATCTGGTCACCTTAGAGAAGGGGGTTCTGTCAGGTTTTGGCGGGAAGACTTTTGGGGGAATCCTGAAAGGTGAGGGTGACATTTATCTCAGATAAGGTTAGAAATTGAGGAGCAGGGGTGAAATGCTACTGGTTCGGCCTGGTCTGGGCGTACTGGTAGCGGCGGCCACTACCGGTAGTGGTGAGAACTGGTAGTGATGGCAGTGCGAGGCTCCGCCCACCCACCTGGACGTTGCCATTTTCATGTTTTTAACCCTCTGCGCATGCGCAAAGCCTTCTGTGCATGTGCAGAGGGTGAAAAAGCGTGTGCTTCCGAACCGGTAGGGAAGGTAAGTAGATTTCACCACTGTCAAGGAGTTAGAATTTTTAGTGAGAATAGCCCTGGAGCTTTCGCTGAGGGAGGAAGAGGTGAGAAATGAGAGAAGGGGATAAAAGAAAAGGTTTTGATGGGAAAATGGGGGGATAAGAACTGAGGAGAAAAGAGGGAGAGGAAAAGGGCTTACCAACCCACTGCGTAACACCCCCCCCCCCTTTGCTGGGAAGGGATGGCACAAAGGACACAGGTGGAGAAGAAAAATGGGAGAGAGGGAGAGAGAGGAAGGATGTCTGGTGAGACAGTAAATGTGAGCTGATCCAGGCGAGGAAATGAGCCAGCAAACAGAGGGGCAAAAGATGTGACAGAGGCGAGCTGACTCAGACAAATGGGTGAGCCAATGACTAGAGCGGGCATCAGATGCGATAGAGGTGAACTGACTCAGGTGAATAGGCAAGCCAGTAATCAGAGAGTCACCAGACACCTCAGTGGGCAGTGGGGTGACCTTAGCTGGGTAAATGGAGGTGCCTAAGTGAGAGATCAGAGTGACTTGACTTCCACAATGATAGACATTGAGACACCTGACCAATGACTGTGTAGTGGGGAAGAGCCTGGGTACCTGTAGAAAGGTGGTCGAGGAATCCAGAATCTAGCAGCCCTTCTGGGGGTGGCACTACATGATTGATACCCACTATAATGGAAAAAAATAACAAATGCTGTTCAGACAAATGAGGAAAATATGGAGAACTTTGGAAAAGTGAAAGAAACAGAGGAACCAAGAAATAAGCAACAAGAAAGAAAATACAACAAAGGGAGGATTGAAACACAGAGGGAGAAAAAGGTAGCAAAGCAGAAGATCTCTGGTAAGGGAAAGATAAGCAAGGAAAAGAAAGCTAGAAGGGGAAAGAAAGAAAAAAACTAGAAAAAGGGAAAGCAATATTAAATAACAAGAAGGGAAAAAGAGAGGAGAGATAGAGACTATAGCACATCTTTGATTGCTGGAATTAAAATAGGGATAAAATAAGAGGGGAAAAAGACTAAATACAGATATTAAGAAGAAAAGAAATGTGAGAGATGTATTGAAAATGAAATGAGAATGGATTGTAATTATTTTAAAAACAAAAAATATTGTTAAGAATATTATATGGATGTATTAAGCAAATGCTCATGACATGAGATGTTGAAAGACCCAAAACAAATAAAATGTATTAAAAAAAAGACTGGGTTTGGTCTAAACCACTGCATGGTGGCGCAGTGGTTAGAATGCAGTATTGCAGGATATTTCTGCTGACTGCCGACTGCTTGCAATTTGCCAGTTCGAATCTCACCAGACTCAAGGTTGACTCAGCCTTCTATCCTTCCGAGGTCAGTAAAACGAGGACCTGGATTGTTGGGGGCAATATGCTGACTCTGTAAACTGCTTAGAGTTGGCTGTAGAGCACTGTAAAGTGGTATATAAGTCTAAGTGCTATTGCTATTGCTATTTATCCACCATCTGAAGAATGTGCGGTAGGGAAATGTTATTATTTGATGGTGTTAAAAGTATCCTCATAGAGTGTCAGCCTTCCAAGTAAAGCTGTCTTTTGCAATTGACTGATGGCGATTTTGTCAATTCCAACCATCAGCAAAAGACAATTTTACTTGGAACAGCTTACATCCTGCAGCAATACCTTCAACATCATCAAACCAAAGATCTCTCTGGCAGCATTAATTATATCATTGAAATTTGACCACATTTGAGTTCTTTCTTGGGAATGAAGGTTTAGATATCAATACTTCCTTCAGTTGGGCAGGTCCACATCTGGGCATGTTACTGTGGTTCTACCATTTAGTGAGAATAAATTTCCTTCCACAGGTTGGAATTAGAATGTTTGTCATTAAACTGTCCAATAATACATTTGTTTTTACCCATCTTTGACAGAGATTGATTGGAATGTAATTGGGGCTTAGGAGTTAGTTGTTATCAATGGTCTAAACAGAAAAGGCTAGATGTGAGAAAAGCAGCATATACAAAATTGTTCTTTTAGTCCATATTATGGTACCTGAGTGAATCCATGATGCCACCTGATTTTATCTTGATGAATAAAGAAGATTTTTCCTGGAGGTGCTTGTGGATCTATTTCTCCAACTGGGATGTTGATATAGGAGTTGTTTGGGAAAGTAATCAAATTTTCAATGTCAAATCCAGCATCTAGTGCTCCATCTTCATTTAATTTAATTTCATCTCCAGCATTGTTATTGAAAGAAATTATCTGCAGAAATGAGTGGATCTTGCAGAAGAAACACCATAACTGTTAAAGAGAAACCAATATGCTTCCTAATGGCCTGACACAATACTTTCTTTTTTAAATTTGGAGCCTTTGCTCACCAGGAATAAAAAGTATGTAGGACTGAAGCGGTTTAATTGTTATTATTGAACCATATTCCACATTCAATGTTAAAATATCTTTTGGTTATTTTCTTTGGCATTATTTTAGAAAGTTGGAAAATAGTAAGAAGAAGCAATCAGAAGAATACAGTATTGACTTGAACTAGTCAAAGAGAGAACCCAGGAGAACCTAGAACTAAGCACAAATTTCCTAACTGTGTGAACAATTAATTAGTGGAACGACTTGCCTCCAGATGTTATAGGTACTCCACAGGGTTGGGTTCCAATTTTTTAAACTACCACTCTGTGGGTGTGGCTTAATTTTGTGGGTGTGGCTTAATTTTGTGGGAGTGGCTTGGCAGTCATGTGACTGGGTGGGAGTGGCTTGGCGGTCATGTGACTGGGTGGGCATGGCCAATTTAGCAGTCTATTTTGCCAATTTAGCAGTCCATTAAACAATACACACAAATTAAACTTTAATTTGTTTTGCTCCTGGGGGTGTTTTATGTGCTTTTGTTTGAATGTTGCTCTTTTGGTTGACTTTTCTTTTTACTAGATCATTTTTTAAAGTTGTTTAGGAGTCTAGTGGTCCACTTCAGGAAACTCAGTTTTGCAGCAATTTTTCTCAGCCCCAAGGAG
The DNA here is from genome assembly GCA_023053685.1 of Diadophis punctatus similis. Classification (NCBI taxonomy): domain Eukaryota; kingdom Metazoa; phylum Chordata; class Lepidosauria; order Squamata; family Dipsadidae; genus Diadophis; species Diadophis punctatus. Next base: position 1,523,719 of record JALIGW010000046.1, read on the forward strand.
CTTACAATCAACAAATGGAACAAACCAGGGAAGGCATTGCCTCTCCTTGTTTTGGGTGGGTGGGACTCAGCCCAAGAGCTGGGCCTCCTTAGAGAGGCAAAGGAGCAGGCTTATGTCTACTCCAGAACCTGGAAACAGGCACTCCTCAGCAGCAACCTCCTGCATACTTGGGACTGTTCCCCGGCCAAGTCCCCCAACCAGCACGGGCTCCTTTTGCTCTCCCTCCACTGCTGCTCAGTACCAGAGCAGACAAGAAGGAAAAGGAGTGCTTCTCCTCTGGGCTTGATTCCTCTGCCCCCTCCCCAATAGCTCCCTTGCCAAGAATGTGGCTGAAGCAGCAGCCATGAGACTCAAGCAAGCCCCTTCTGGCACAAGGGCCTCCTCTGTCTGCCTGAGCTGAACTAGACTACCAAGTAGTAGCCTGCCTGCCCCCTTAATTGGTGGGGGAAGGGAAAATGAGGAATTACTAGACTGGCCTGCCTTCCCAGAAAGCGCTGCCTTTCTCTCCCCCTCCCCATCCCAGCCCCCAATTTGGCTACCCCTCAGCCCCGCTCTTGGGGAGCCCATAGCCTCAATCTGAAACCTAGGAAGAGGGATAGGGGAGCACAGGAAATGTGCTCGCATTTTCCAATTAAGAAAACTTAAAAAATACAATGCTGCTTTATTCAGAATGCTGCAGCAAAACCCTTTTCTTGAGCAGGGAGGAGGAAAATCACCTTTAATGCAGGGCTCCTGCTCCAAGCCCATCCACAGCAGAGGGAAGACCCAGGGGGACCTGGCCACAGTCTCAAAGATTGGGAAGAGAAAAGGCAGAAAAACTTGCAGAGTTTCGGCCTGCTGGCTGGCCTCCTCACATTCTCCCTCTCTCCCAAGGAAAGTGTGGCTGCAAGAGGAAGAGCAGCTGCCCGCCCAGGAGGGAGGAGGGAGGAGGGAGAGGAGGACAGAAGCATTAATCCCTCACTCTCCCCTCTTTGCTAGCAGCCGCCCTGTTTTTCAAATGGGATTGCCGGCACAGCACCGGAGCTGTGGTGCCAAAATTGAGCAATCGGCAGGCCACTACCAGAACGGTGTTCCAGACCGTGCCGGTAGGAACCCAACTCTGGTGCTCCAACACCGGAGGTTTTTAAAGAAGAGATTGGACAACCATTTGTCTGAGCAGGGGGTTGGACTAGAAGACCTCCAAAGAAGACCTTCCGACTCTGTTATTCTGTTATTTATGCAGAGAAATAGACAAGCAGAAGAATGTTAAAGACCAGTTGAGTTGGTGTCAAAAGAAGGAAAAGCTGAGATGTGTAGGCAAAGGACAATACCTTCAGTGGATCAACATTTGTAATGTTGAATAAAGATGAACATGATCTTTAGATAGCTGACCTACAATGATCAGTAGACTCTTTGTCATGCCCCCATCAGAGTCTGACTCTGTGGAGGAAGATGAGCTGGAACAAGAACTGACAGTGAGTGAGAGGGCAGCTGTGTTGGCCTTGGAGGAAACTGGGGAAGGGCAGAGTCAGTCCAGGCAAGGCTGTTTGGAATTAGCAAGGCCTGCAGGCAGGAAGGAACAGAGATCAGCTGAGGAGCATGAACCTTCTGATGCAAGGGCTTGGAGAGTGCAGAGGAGGCGGGATCAGCTCAGACGGAGGAGGCCACCCACGAGGAGAGTGCCCCACCCAGCTTCACCAGGCACACCTGGGGAATGAGATGTAAGGAGACGCTGTGGTGAGGGGCATTTGTCAGGAACAAATGCTGAGTTCCTGGAGTGTTGTGTGCCGATGTTTGAACTTGCCAAGAATCCTTGAATTGCTGTGTGGCATTCTGGACTGATTATCTGTATCTTTTACTCCCTGAACTCCTTGCTTTGTTCTTGTTTTACTAGATAAATTTGGGATATATTGCCATGCAGCCTTGGTGCAGACAGCGCTGGGCTGGACTAATTGCACCAGAGGCTTTTTGAGGTTTGTTTTGGGGGAGATTTGGAGCACTAAAAGGGTTGGTTTGAACTGCCAGCTGTTTGTGTTACTGTATCTCTGTGCTGTGCCCTGGGTCATCACAGTCTTTAAGTCCTGGCATTCTGTTTTAACCATGGAGAATCTTTTAAAAGAGAACGGAGAAAGAGGAAATCTTACCTGCCAGGCTTCTGCAATCTTTGATCGTATTTGATCCATGTCCTTTCGTACATTCTGATGTGTCCTAATTGTGTGAGCAGCATGTAAGGCTTGAGCCACAGCATAGACAGCATTGTAGATACTATAACTATGGCTAATCACGCTGGTTTCAAAGAAGGGTGCAATAAGGTCCTCCAGTCTTTCTTCTCCAGTACACTCCCCATCTTCAGGAGCATCTTTATTTGGCATTGAGCAGCTAAAAGCTTGGCTCCAAAAATCTCTTATAAAGCCATCCTGATTTGCCCCAGAAAGGGTGATAGCCTGCACATATTGTTGGAAACCTGGAAGTTCTTTTTTGGTAATTGAGAAGGAAATTGCTCCATGAAACATTTGCATATCAAGCTGCCTTTGGAAGGTATGTAATGTGAAATCATTTTGTGCCATTGTGATCCACACTTTTCGTATGGAATGTTTCTGTGAAGTATCAAGTGTTGTTGGATAAAAACTTGAAGTCACTAGTATAACAGAGACCAGCCACATAAAGACTGTATTTTCTCCATGTATAATAACTACATTTGTTGTTTTCTCTGTGAACAAAGTAGCATGACTCACAATTCGTTCAATCATGTCTGATAGTTCATAAAAATGGAAATTTCTGTCAATTCTTTCAGTGAATTCAGAACAGATTTTGTTTTGCGAGAACATGGGTTCCATAATTTGTATGAAATGTTCTCCATGTTTGTCATCTGTAATGACAAATCCTACCCATTTCCATCCAAAGTACAGGAGGAGCTGGACTAAACCTTCATACTGGAGATCTTCATTAGGGGCCATGCGATAAAAAGGGGGGAAACGAGATACATCAGTCGCTACCAATTGAAATGAGCCATATGAAATCTAAAGGAAAGAAAAGAGGAATAGGAGAAAGAGAGGGAATAATAAAGTAAGTGAAAGTATCAATTGATGCATTCTATTTTTATAGATTTTTAATCACTTTATCTTTCACAATATGGAGATTTAATATTTTAATTTGGTTTAGAGATACAGCCTGTCTGCCTATCATATCACATCACATCACATCACATCACATCACATCACATCACATCACATCACATCACATCACATCACATCACATCACATCACATCACATCACATCACATCACATCATCATATTATATCATCTCATCTCATCTCATCTCATGTCTGTCTGTCTGTCTGTCTGTCTGTCTGTCTGTCTGTCTGTCTGTCTGTCTGTCTGTCTGTCTGTCTGTCTGTCTGTCTGTCTGTCTGTCTGTCTGTCTGTCTATCTATCTATCTATCTATCTATCTATCTATCTATCTATCTATCTATCTATCTATCTATCTATCTATCTATCATCTACCTACATCTATCTATTATCTATCTATCTATCTATCTATCTATCTATCTATCTATCTATCTATCTATCTATCTATCTATCTATCTATCTATCTATCTATCTATCTATCTCATCTCATCTCATCTCATCTCATCTCATCTCATCTCATCTATCTATCAAACAACACGGAGAAAGCAGAATTACTTAAACTCATTTTTTGCATCTGTCTTTACACAAAGGGAAAAAACAGTCTAACCTATCAAAAAAGATCACCATAAAAACAGATTAGGATCACAAGTTAAAATAGGGAAGAAAATGTTAAATGAGCACCTGCCCACTTTAGATGAGTTCAAATCACCAGGACCAGATGGATTACACCCCAAACTTTTGAAGAAACTGGCAGACATGATCTCAGAACCACTGGACTACATTTTTCAAAGAACCTGGAGCACTGGGGAACTACCAGAGAACTGGTAAAGAGCTGATGTAGTTCTCATTTTCAAAAAAGAAAAAAATAGATTCAGGAAACTACAGATCTATCAACCTGACCTCAACATCTGGCAAAATTCTGGAAAAGATAATCAAAAAAATGAATCAGTGAACACCTAGAGGCAAACAAAGTAATAACCAAAATCCAACATGGGTCAAAAACAAATGTCAAAAACAAATAATGCTAGACAAATCTCATTGCATTCTTTGTCAAAGTGACAAAATTAATGGACCAGAGGAATACTGTGGATATAATTTATTTGGACTTCAGTAAGGCATTTGATAAAGTAGACCACAGACTACTGTTTGATAAGTTAGAACAATATGGGTAAGACAGAATCACCGCCAGATGGATTCATAACTACCGGTAGCTGACCAACTGCAATCAATGTGTAGCCCTCAATGGAACTGCATCTATAGGGAGGGAAATATGCAGCGGGGTACCCCAAGGCTCTGTTTTAGGCCTAGTACTCTTCAATATCTTCATCAATGATTTGGAAGAGGGGATAGATGGGGAAATCATCAAATTTGCAGATGACACCAAGAAGCAGGAATAGCCAACATTCCAGAAGATAAGCTTAAGATACAGAAGGATCTTGAGACATATTGAGAGATTTAAACATTGGGTGCTATCTATCAAAATGAAATTCAATGGTGAAAAATTTAGGCAAGAAGAACAAAATGCACAGGTACAGTATAAGTGGTACCTTGCTCAATAGTAGTAACTGTGAGAGGGATCTTGGACTCCTAGTGGACAATCTTTTAAATATGAGCCAGCAGTGTGTTGCAACTGCCAAAAAAGCCAACACACTTCTAGGCTGAATGAACAGAGAGATATGTGAAGTGTTAATACCATTTTATAATGCCTTTGTAAGGCAACACTTGGAATACTGCATCCAGTTTTGGTTGCTATGATGTAAAAAAGATGTTGAGACTCTAGGAAGAGTGCAGAGAGAGCAACAAAGATGATTAGGGGACTGGAGGCTAAAACTTATAAAGAATGGTTGCTGGAATTGGGTATGTCTAGTTTAACGAAAAGAAGGACTAGGGGAGACATGATAGCAGTGTTCCAATATCTCAGGGGTTACCACAAAGAAGATGGAGTCAGGGTATTCTCCAAAGCACCTGAGGGCAGGACGAGAAGCAATGGATGAAAACTAATCAAGGAGAGAACCAATATCCTGACAATTAGAACAATTAATCAGTGGAACAACTTGCCTCCAGAAGTTGTGAATGTTCCAACACTGGAAGTTTTTAAGAAGATATTGAACAACCATTTGTCTGAAATCGTGTAGGGTTTCCTGCCTAAGCAGGTGGTTGGACTAGAAAACCTCCAAGGTCCCTTCAAACTCTGCTATTCTATTCTATTCTATTCTATTCTATTCTATTCTATTCTATTCTATTCTATTCTATTCTATTCTATTCTATTCTATTCTATTCTATTCTTTTACAGTAGCTAATGTAATCAAGATTTTTAATTCATCCTAGGTCAACATTTCTTTCATATGTTGTCCTCCACATTTTTAAATATTAAAACAATATGCTTGTGTACATTATGCTTAAAATATACAATTGAAATCAGTGAGGAAGTTAATGGTAGCCCCAATAATCATGAAGATTCAAACAGATATGCTCTAAAATTCTCTAAGTGTGGATTCATATTACAACTTCTGTAAGCAGCCATATACACAAATGAAACTTTATCAAACTCTATATCTACAGATAAACCATGAAATTGCTCTGTAGATGGGAAAATCAAGAGCTGATAAACTGTGTGATAGTAATAATTCCACAATTCTACCCATCCTAATCTATGGCTCCAACCTGTGGAATCTTGAAATGCTGCAAAATTTCTGCCATGCGTATGGATGTTTCAGGGCTCATCCCTCCGATGATTCCTACAACTTTATTTTCAGTCCCACAAATATAGTTTGGGACAATTTTATGCAACTTAAAAAGCAGATCCAGAATAGCACGATAGGTCATTTGAGGATCAGAGTAGCTGTCATAGATGTGGAATCCAAGAGTGATGTTGGGCAGGATGTGAGGATCCTTGTTGATCTCTTTCACAGCAAACACTAAAGCCAAAATGTGTTGGTAGAACTTTGTCACCACGCTGCAAATAAAGTGTCTTGTTTCAAAAGAGAATTTTACTATGTATTTTACCACTAGAACAGAACAGAACAACAGAGTGGAAAGTAACTTTGGTGGTCTTTTATTTCAACTGCCTGTCGAACAGGAAATCTATACCATTTCAGACAAATGATTGTTCAATTTCTTCTTAAAAAACCCCAGTGTTGAAGCACCCATAACCTCTGGAGGCAAGTTGTTCCACTGAACTAATTGTTCTAACTATCAGGAAATTTCTCCTTAGTACTAGTTTGGTTCTGTCCTTGGTGAGTTTCCATCCATTGCTTCTTTTTCTGCCTTCAGATGTTTTGGAGAATTGTTTGACCCCCCTATTCTTTCTGGCAGTCCCTTAGATACGGGAACATTGCTATCATTTATTTATTTTATTTATTTTAGCAATTCCTTTATGCCACCCTACTCCCGGGGGACTCAGGACGGCATACAACCTATACGAGAACAGCTATAATATAGTTAAAAATAAAATCATAAAAAACAATTTTTAAAAATAAAAAAACCAACATACACCATTCATACCACCCCGCCTGCAGGAAGAGCCATGTCTTAATGGCTTTCCGGAAGGCCAGCAAGGTGGGGATAGATCGGATCTCTGGGGGTAGTTGGTTCCAGAGAGCTGGAGCCCCCACAGAGAAGGCTCTCCCCCTTGGTCCCACCAACCAACATTGTTTGGCTGATGGGACCTGGAGGAGACCGACTCTGTGGGACCTAACTGGTCATAGGGATGTATGAAGTAGGATGCGGTCCAGAAGATAACCTGATCCTAAGCCATGTAGGGCTTTAAAGATGATAATCAACACCTTGAATTGCACCCATAGATCAATGGGCAACCAATGCAGCTGGTGGAGTATGGGTGTTACGTGGGTGTATCTGGTGGCACCCACCACAGCACACGCAGCCGCATTTTGCACCAATTGCAGTCTCCGGATACTCTTCAAGGGTAGCCCCATGTAGAGCACATTACAGTAGTCCAAATGAGAGGTGACAAGGGCATGAGTGACTGTGAGTAGAGCCTCCTTCTCCAAGTATGGTTGCAATTGGTGCACCAGATGAACCTGTGCAAAGGTGCAATGATCATGTCATTCCCAGTCCTTCTTTTTGTTAAAGAAGATATCGAGCAAGGAAAAAAACATGAAATATGTTTTGATCTTGCTTTCCTCTACTGACCTTGTGTTGTGTATACTAGAGATATTTTGGAATTTTCACAATTTGTTTCTTAACATTCAAGATTCATATCTTTATATAAAATATTTAGTTGTACACTTAACAGTTACTTAAACTGTGATAGACCATGCAAGTTAAAGGAAGACTCTTCTACATAGCAGAGTACAAAGTATTGAGCTATCTCAGATTAATAGGAGGAAGTATGAAAAACTTTACAGAAGGATTCAATTTCTGAAATATCTAAATAGTTGTTAGGTAAATGAGGTCTACAGAAGAATGCCTATTTTTCCTGTCCTTAGAAAAGAGAGATTATTTTCATCTTAAATCTCCATGCAAGTTTTAGTCCTCTGTAAACTTTAATCTATTGTCACCTTATTACAATAAGCTCCTCACAATCCGATCAACAGATTCGCACTGTATATCGGATATTAATACAATTGAGAGAGTCCAGAGATATTTCACAAGAAGAGTACTCCACTCCTCTGCTCACAATAGAATCCCTTATGCCACCAGGCTTGAAATTTTGGGCTTGGACAACCTGGAACTATGCTGCCTATGGTCTGACCTAAGCATAGTACACAAAATTGTCTGCTACAACGTCCTACCTGTCAATGACTACTTCAGCTTCAACCTCAACAATACATGGGCAAACAATAGATACAAACTCAAAGTAAACCGCTCCAAACTCAATTGCAGAAAATACGACTTCAGCAACAGAGTGGTCAATGCCTGGAATGCTCTACCTGACTCTGTTGTTACATCCGCTAACTCTCACAGCTTCAACTGTCTATCATGGACCTCACCCCATTCCTAAGAGGTTCGTAAAGGGGGGCGTGCATAAGCGCACCAGCATGCCTACCAACCCTGTCCTACTGTTCCCATTTATTTGTATTCATTCCTTATTCATGTCCATATTTATACTTATACCTGTTATTGAATACTGTACATGATTGACAAACTAAATAAAATAAAAATAAAATAAAATAACAGCATTGAGTGTGGCAAAAACTAAACATTTTGCTGTTTGGAATGAGACAAAACATTGGATAGTAGTAATTAAACCCTCCAGAAATGCCTCAAACTTTGAAGAGATTACTGAGTAGGAAAAATGGAAATGGGTTGATTTTTCCATGAGAATCTGAGTTGAGTGGAACAAATTTATGGGTAAATATTCCAGGGGGAGGGGTGTTTCAGTGATGAGGAAATTAAAGCTGAAGAACATAGCCATATATTTAGAAATTCATGTTTCCTTCCATAGTAAACTGTTTATCCTCTAAGAGCTTAAGATTGTGAGTAGAGGAACCCATGTTTTTATTATTGCTGTGAACCTTTATGTTTGAGCTTTGGATTGCTCTTTCAAAGATCATAAGCTGCTCTGTGATCTTTCTGAAATAGGACAGGTGGAAATCAAATATCTAATCCAGTGTTTCTCAATGATGTTGTCACCGGGGGGTCTACAAAGACTTTAAATCTTGAGTTAAGTCTTAGGGGTCCATGGCCATGATCCACGGTCTTTAAAAGAGGTCTGTGGTGAAGAAAAGATTGAGAACAATGATATAATCAATACATTAAAAAAAATAGAGACACGGTATTAATGTCTCCCCAAGATTTTGGAAATTATTTTTTTATTCCCCAGTCAATGCATTGCTGGTTCAATGGTCTAAGGAAAAGTTGAGTATAGAAAAAGACATATTTAAAATATTATAGAGCCTTTTATGTTATGGTGAATTAGTGCCTTTTTTCTCCAAGTGGGACGAGGTTCCAGTTTCTCAATGCAGTACCTGGTTGATTGTCCTTTGGTTAAGTTAGAAAATAAGATGTTGAATTAACAAAACATTTCTATTTATCAAGATTTGCCCATCATACATTTATATTCTTTAACACACAATGATATAATCTTTCTGATTTACAGAGATGTAAAGAAGAGAACAGGATTAGATTAAAATCAGGTGTGAGAGAGTGATTTCTTACAAAGGGATGTTAACCGATTCCTCAGATGGATGTCTATTGAAAATGATTTCGGGAAACATGTAGTGAACATGGGACATCAATCCACCAATTAAAAATTCTCCTTCTTGGTACCACTCCTGTGGAATTCGAATGGCTTCATCTCCAGTGCACTTAAGAGGCTGTACCTTCCTGGACAATTCTGGAAGCAATAATATGGCAATAACACCCAACATTCCTTTTCATTTGGTCTATCTTGTATTGCTGTTGCCTGAAGTCTTGATTCAAATATAATTAATATTATAAATAGTGGAAAAACTGCTAGCTATGTTGAGATCTCTCTTAAGAATCTGTCATGCCTCGATAATTGATGTGATCCCTTTTCTTAATCCTCACTTATGTCTGGATGTTCTTGATCTGAATACCTGATTGTAAGTCTCTTTCTTCACTAGCAATTTAAGGAAGCACAAGAAGAGGTTCGTCAATATTTTCTCTTGGTCCTCCCGCTGTGAAGTTTTAGCAGAATTTCAATGATCTTACACAGATCCTCCAATATGGTTGTCCTGGTATCTCTCACAGAGGACTAAAACTTGCAGTGTGAGAGAATGGAGGAAGTTCTACGTACTGAAATTTAGGAGAACCTGTCAGCTGTGGAAATAATCAGCAGTCTAATAATATTAGCAGGACATCCAGAAGGAACATACATTTATACTATGGGCAGGAAATGTTACAAAATCCTGGGAACCCAATTTAGGACACCTTTTTTCTTATTGACCCTATAATGGTTGGAGAACACTTCAACCAGTTTTGATTTGTGAATCATACATTGAAGATTTTAATCTATTCTTTTATTTTCCTCTGCTATTTCCTGAGATGCAGCTTGAGAGCCACAGGAGAATTGATCTGGTAATTTAATCATAGTGTTTGTTATAACTGGAGAGCTGGTAACTCCTTCTTGTAGAAAATGCTGAAGAGAACATGTTTTTGAAATGCCACAGAAAACATGTTCCCTTTACTCTTGGAAGATGAGGAATTAAGCATGAGGTTTATGATTTGACAGAGTGGCCTGCTATCGAAGGTTATGTATATAAGATGGAGGACTATATCAATTGTCTACATCACTCAATCAAATATACACACAAACATGCATACAGAGAGGAAAGCCCACAGTGTCCAATTTTAGATTCATAATCTTTGACCTTACTGTGGGGGTAAAATGGCTGAATATATTACTGAATCTATGAGTTTGCCTCTTATACATCTGAACTGCTGAAAGTGCCCTTGTAAGAATAACAAAATAAGAGAGTTGGAAAGGACCTAGGAGGTCTTCTAGACTAACCCCCTGCTCAAGCAGGAGACCCTATATCAGGGGTGTCAAACTCAAGGCCCACGGGCCGGATCCAGCTTGCAGGGTACTTAAATCTGGCCCGTGGGGCTGCCCTGGAAACAGCGAAGGACCAGCCCCTGGAATATTACATTTACTACAGTAGATGTAATATTCCACATGTGGTTTTACAAAGAAAATATTCACAGGAAGCTGAATTGACCCAGAGTGGTGACAGGGAGAAGACATACCGTATTTTTCAGAGTATAAGACGCACCTTTCCCCCCTAAAGTGGCTGAAAATTTGGGTGCGTCTTATACTTCGAATGTAGCTTTTTCGAAGCTTTTCTCCCCACCCCTAACAAGGTGCTAATGATCTTCCCTGGCTTGCAGGCTTGTTTTCATTGCTATTCCTAAACTAAGGTGTGTCTTAAACTCCGGTGGTCTTACACTCCAAAAAATATGGTAGTCAGGAAGCTGTGGCCCCAAAATACCAAATTGCTTAACTCACTGTCCATATTTCAAAGATAATATGGCTAGTAGGCTGACCTGGTAAGAAGGAATAAAAAAGATTATGGTCACATAATGGTTTCTAAAATATTACAGTGTCATGTATAATTTCCATTGTGTCTACCTTTTCCTTTTTGGTGCCTTTATTATTTAGTGGGCCAAAGATCTATAAGGTCTGGTTTGCTTTTGCTCATAATGCAAATGCATGCGCAGTGCCAAAAATATTTTTTTTAAAAAAGCCAAAAACAAGATGGCGACAGATGCGCAATGCCAGAAACTCAGCTTCTGCGCATGCGCAGAAGAAAAAAAAACCCACAAAAATTCAAAATAAAAAATAATGTTAAAAAAAGATGGTGGTGTCCATGGACTGGCACCAACACAACCAGTTCCATGATGTCATTGTGACATCACCAGCGGCTTGCTACCAGTTCGGGTGAACCGGTCAAAACTGTACTTGTTTTCATTTAGGCAACAAGATATTTCTTTATGTATATGTAAAGCTCTGTGCCATCCAAAATCATGCATTAATATAGTGACAAAATGGCTTTGTACATTTGGCAAGCTTTCTGGATTGGGTTGGGGGGTGATATAAAGAGTTTGGTACTGGATATATTATCAGTTTTGGTGACACAACTCCATTAGTCAATAGTTTTAAGTGTGTGTGTGAAAATCACTCAACAATGTTCAATGGATCTCATAGAACAGGGCTGTCAAACTCAATTTCATTGAGGGCTGCATCAGGACTGTGGTTGACCTCAGGGGGCTGGTGGGCATGGCCAACTGGGTGGGCATGGCCAGTTTGACTGCACTCCTGGCATATTTCCTCTTTGCATTGGGTAAACCAGGCTGAAGCCATGCTGGTCTGATGTTTCCTCTTTGCATTGGGTAGACCAGGCCGAAGCCACGCGGGCCCGATGTTTCCTCTTCACATTGGGTAGACCAGGCCGAAGCCACACTGGTCCGATGTTTCCTCTTTGCATTGAGTAGACTGGGCCGAAGCCATGCGGGCCCGATGTTTCCTCTTCACATTGGGTAGACCGGGCCGAAGCGACACTAGCCGGCCCCTTACATTTTCCAGGACGGCCCCATGGGCCGGATACAACCACATTACGGGCCGGATCCAGCTCCTGGGCCTTGTGTTTGACACTCCTGTCATAGAAGAAGAAATCTCAGGAACAGATATAAAAGATACTGGGTGAAATTAAAAATAAAGAAATTGAATCTTGGAAGACACCAATGGTTTCTAAAATCTTGAATCATATTAAATGCTATGCCAACTATTGTCTGTGTTAGCAGCCTGAGAAATACAAACTAAACTGAATTAGACAAAAGAGAAGCATTTTGAATTTGCCTATAAACAAGTGGGGTGCGCAGTGGAGTTTTTTTGCAATCCGTGCTGACCGGAGGACCAATTCGGGAGAGTGGACCGCTAGTCATCGCTGCTGGTTCGGCGAACAGTGCTGAATTTCTGCTATCGGTTCTAAAATACCAGTCCGAACCGGCAGCAACCCACCACCATGGCCACAATAACCACAAAAATACCCACGACTGCTTGAAAGCTTTAGCTTGCCAGAATGGAGTGGTGTGCACAATTTTGAGTGCACCAACCTTCAATGTTTAACACTGTTGTGGTGCAATGTACATTGTCCCCAATATGTTTCTGGGTGAATTCAGGATACTGGTTAGCCAGAGATTTCTGCTTATTCCATCAGATCTTGAACTTAGAAAGCTTAGAACTACATTGCCTTCGGCATGACCTAAGCGTAGCTCATAAAATTATCTGCTACAACATCCTTCCTATCAACGACTACTTCAGCTTCAAACACAACAATACATGAGCACCAGGGGTGAAATTCTCTCGGTTCGCCCGGGCCAGTCCTTCGGCGTATAGCCGATGGAACTGGCGGCGGTTGCGGCGTGGAGCTTCTCCTGCCCGCTTTCCCGGCCCGGCTGAACACAATCACTGCTTTCCCGGCCCGGCTGACCACAATCATTTGGGTTATTTTTCCCTCTGTGCATGCGCGCGCATGCACAGAGGGAAAAATAACCCGAATGGCGGCGTTCAGCCGGGCCGGGAAAGCAGGCGGGAGAAGCTCCGCACCGCGACCGCCATTAGTTCCATCGGCTATACGCCGAAGGACGGGCCAGGGCGAACAGGGGGATTTCACCCCTGATGAGCACACAACAGATACAAACTCAAAGTGAATTGCTCCAAGCTTGACTGTAGAAAATATGACTTTAGCAACAGAGTGGTTAATGCCTGGAATTCACTACCTGACTCTGTGGTTTTGTTACCAAACCCCCAAAACTTTACCCTTAGATTGTCCACTGTTGACCTCACCTGATTCCAAGAGGTCAGTAAGGTGCGTGCATAAGTGCACCAGCGTGCCTACCATCCCTGTCCTAATGTTCCCTCTTATCAGTACCCATCTTATGTATATAAACAATGTTATATCTATGTATATTACCAATACATACTTGACAAAATAATAAATAAAATAAATAAATAAGTGAACTGTCCCGACAGTGAAAAAACCCTAGTCAGGAATCTGTGGTCAAGAAAACCAAATAGTTTCTATTCACTCCCTATATCTCATAGATATTATGGTCACAATTTTGATCTAATAGGAAGGAAACAAGAATATAGCCATATAGCTGGATGTCTCTAAAATAGTATTTCTCAGCCTTTGCTGCTTTGACACATGTGAACTTCAACTCCCAGAATTCCTCAGCTAGCATGGCTAGTTGGGGAATTGTGGGAATCCAGAAGTCTGCCCAACTTAAAGTTGCCAAGGTTGAGAAATAGTGCTCTAAAATATTTCAACATCCTGCTGTTAATTCCTCTGTATCTGATTTTTCCTCTTGTTTTTCTTTGCAATATAGAATAGAATAGAATAGAATAGAGTAGAGTAGAGTAGAATAGAATAGAATAGAATAGAGTAGAATAGAATAGAATACTTTATTGGCCAAGTGTGATTGGACACACAAGGAATTTGTCTTTGGTGCATATGCTCTAAGTGTACATAAAAGAAAAGATACTTTCATCAAGAATCATAAGGTACAACACTTAAGGATAGTCTGGGTAGTAGTGATTTGTAAACCCCGGTTTCAGGGGTGAAATGTGAAATTTTTCCCTACCGGTTCTGTGGGCACGGCTTATTTTGTGGGCATGGCTTGGAGGTCAGGTGAGTATGGCTTCAGGTGGGTGTGGCCATGTGATCACATGACTAGGTGGGTGTGGCCAGATTGTCATGTGACTGGGTGGGTGCAGTCCATTTTGCCAGGGAGCAGGGGGTTGGACTAGATGACCTCTGAGGTCCCTTCCAGCCTTTGTTGTGCTGTTTCAAAGCATCCTCTGAAGCTGTGTCTAGTGCCAGCCAGATTTATGGTCCTCCCTCCCTCCCTCCCTCCCTCCCTCCCTCCCTCCCTCCCTCCCTTCTCTCTCTCTCTCTCTCCCTCCCTCCCTCCCTCCCTCCCTCCCTCCCTCCTTCTTTCTTTCTTTCTTTCTTTCTTTCTTTCTTTCTTTCTTTCTTTCTTTCTTTCTCTCTTTCTTCTATGGGAAGCAACCCCCCCCCCAAATAAAACATTACTCATAAGAAAAGGCTCACAGAAAAACAAGGAAAAATCAAGCTGCTAACAAAGAATCTGCCTGAAGCTCATTCCACATTCCTGCCCGATAGAGATAATGAGATAATGATCGTATAGAAAGTGGAAGCCTGACATTTGGCTCCATTCACACAAGTAGGCAAACAGATCCCTAGAAAACTCATTCAAGATGGGATATTTTGAAATTTCCCCATAGCAAGATTTGGCAGCTAACAAAACACAGTAGTAGAATCAGAATAAGCAGCCCCACACTCAAGGCCCAACACAGGATGAAAGTCATTTAGCCACAATGGGAATCACCCAAACTCTTTTAGAAACACAAAGCCCATATTGCACAAACCCCCAAACTTCAAAAACATAGAACCATATAAGAATCCTTCCTTTTATCCAGTTTGTTGTTCAGCTAACCCAGAATGTCACTTCACTTCTGCAATTAAAAACCTCCTTCCGAACAGCTTCCGAAAGCTTTTCAGTTTAAACCAGGAGTCTCCAAAGTTTGCAGCATTAAGTCTTGTGGACTTCAACTCCTAGAATTCCTCAGCCAGCCATGCGGCTAAGTTTGGAGACTTCTGATTTAAAGTGACAGCATTTGTTTTCTTCTTTGCCAGTGACATTAAGAATTTGATATTGGGTGTGTTCTGAGCTTTGATGGCAAAACCCAATTAGTCAATGTTTTTGAGGTGGGAAAAATCACTCAACAATATTTAATGAATCTGGACCACTCTTCACAGTCTGTTCTTTCTAATGTCTACCTTTATATTGACACAGTTCTTTGGGTAGCACTAGAATTTGTTAGCAAAACATTGAAATCCCAAACGGAACTATTTAATTAAATCATATGGAAGATTGGTTGCTTGAAGTGTTAATATATCCTCCCCACCCAGAGACCCATTTCTGAAGAATTATAAGATAAAAAACTAATTCAGTCAAGTTTGTTCATACTAAATGGGTAATTTATTTCCTAAAAGATTAGTCTTAGAACATAGAACATCAGAGTTGGAAGGAACCTTGGGAGTCTTCTAATCCAACCCTATACCATTTTAGGTAAATGGCTGTCCAATCTCTTCTTAAAAGTCTCCAGTGATGGAGCACCCACAACTTCTGAAGGCCAGTAGATCCACTGATTGATTGTTCCCACTGTCAGGAAATTTCTCCTTAGTTCTAGGTTGCTTCTTTCATTGGTTAGTTTCCATTCTATGTTTCTTGTCTTGCCTTCTGATGCTTTGGAAAATATGCCTTGTGTGTGGTATTGGAATTTGGACAGAAATATTCTATGGAACTGTTTGAAACATGTGCACGGCTTCCTCAGATTACTTGCTTATTCACGTTTATGAATGTACTTGTACGCAGAGGAGAGATTAGTTGGGTTGTTCAAAATTAAATCCTGTTCTTTTTCTATTTCTTATGTATTAAATGCTCTCTAGTGTTGAGCTCAGGCCTAAATATAATGATATAGATTTTGGGGATGAAGATGCATCCCAGTAAACCAGCAGTGGAAGACAGGATAGAGAAGATCTCCACAGCCACCATGTACTTCCCCTTGGTGCTCAGGTAGGTGGGGACAAAGGTCAGCCAAACACTGCAAAAAACCAACATGCTGAAAGTGATGAACTTGGCTTCATTAAAACTATCTGGCAACTTCCTGGCTAGGAAGGCCACAGTGAAGCTGAGAAGAGCTAAGAAGCCCAAATAGCCCAAGACACAGTAAAACATGGTGATGGAGCCTTCATGACATTCGACTATGATTTCTCCATGGAGTGTCTCCATGTCCAAATCTGGAAATGGAGGAAAAGTTCCCAGCCAAACAATACAAATACCTGTTTGAATGAAGGAGCAGAACCAGACAATACAATAGGCCAACTTTTGGCCTACCCATTTGTGGAAGAGACTCCCTGGTTTTGAGGCCAGGAATGCTACAATGACCGTGATGGTTTTAGCCAAAATAGAAGAAATAGCAAAAGTGAAGATGATGCCAAATGTTATTTGTCGGAGGAAGCAGGTCACCTTATTGGGCTGTCTGATGAACAAAAGAGAGCAGAGGAAACAGAGAAAGAGAGAGATAAGGAGGAGATATGTGAGGTTGCGGTTGTTGGCTTTGACAATGGGAGTGTCCCGTTGTTTAATGAAGACTGTAAACACCAAAGCTGTGATCAGGGAAAAGAGAAGAGCTAGAGACACCAGAGTAATACCCAGTGGCTCTTCAAAGGAGAGGAAATTCAGGGTCTTTGGAATGCACTCATCTTGAGCTTGGTTTGGAAATTGATCCTTTGGACAAACAATGCAATTCTCCATGTCTGAAAATAAAGAAAAGAAATAATTTTGTTCTACTATTTTTAGAGCTAAGTTCTCAGAAGTCCTTCTTTAGTAATAATACCATGACAGAAACTCTAATGTCTAGTACCGAAAACATGGTAAATTCAGTGACAGTAAGTGATCAAATCTTCCACTTTAGCAATGACCCAGTAGTGGCCTCTAGGTAAAAAAAGTTCAAGTAGCTGCAAAGTATTTGCATGTTTCAAGAGCAAAAAATTAGAAAAGAGACTCTCAGAAAGAATCAGAGTAAGACTCACTTCATTTAGTCTTAGTTGGAACACCATACAATATTCAGCGAAGAAACTAATCAAAAATATGATTAAAAAAACCATAATGAAAGTAGCAAACAGATCAACAGCTATTACACCATAAAGGCTCAAAGGTTGGCCAAAAGATGAAAATATATTGTGTAGTTCTTAGTTTGATATTTATGCTATGAGATAGTTGTGGTCTTTAGTTATTGTGTCCCATCATTCCTACTTGTGTCCCATCCCATCCCTACTTGAGTAAGATTCCAATTGGGCCTGGAGTCATGGATGATACAGAGACAAAACTGTGCTCCAAAATAATTGAGATTTGCTTTAATGTGATGCATCTTACCCATTTGATTTGATACCATCCTTTCTGGACACGGAGCACAATCATAGCAGCAAAATTTCTCCCCTTCCTTCTTTGTTTTTCTGTATCCAGGTAGACAAGGGTCATTGCATAAGGAAGAAGGTGGAAACTATTCAAAAAGGCAGGAGGTCAGTAAAATAAACCAATCAACCAATCGGTCAGTCAATCACTTACTCTATATCTCTAAGATCTGACTGTCTGTTTGTCTCCGTCTCATCTATCTGTCTCTGTCTCTGTCTCTGTCTCTGTCTCTGTCTCTGTCTCTGTCTCTGTCTCTGTCTCTGTCTCTGTCTCTGTCTGTCTGTCTGTCTGTCTGTGTCTGTATCTGTGTCTCTGCCTCTCTCTCTTCTATCTGTCTGTCTGTCTGTCTGTCTGTCTGTCTGTCTGTCTGTCTGTCTGTCTGTCTGTCTGTCTGTCTGTCTGTCTGTCTGTCTATCTATCTATCTATCTATCTATCTATCTATCTATCTATCTATCTATCTATCTATCTATCTATCTATCTATCTATCTATCTATCTATCTATCTATCTATCTATTTATCTATCTATCTATCATCTATCTCTATGTATCTTATTTCTATCATTTTCCTAGCTACTTATATACAATAAATGGGGTTGTGTTGGGATCCCATTGTAATTCAGTACATTTAGGGAAGATGAGGACACACACCTTGTTCCCGCATGAAAGGAAACCTTAAGTCTTGGAGACCATTTAAATTTGTATATGAAATTAAGGGCAGGTAGCTCTTTGCCATTCAGCTGTCAATGCTGTGGACCTGCTCTGTACGACTGGAATTTAGTTACTCTGCTAGTGATCTGCCTGTCTCAGCTGATCTTTTATAGTTCCTGTATAAGGTCTCAAATAATACTTGTGGATCTGTGGTATAGTATCTAGCCACGGCAAAGGCTGTATATTATTTTTGTAATTTAAACAATGTAATGATTAATATACCTGAGTAAATTCTGGTTGCCACTGGATTCTCTCCTCATTAATAAAAAAGGCTTTCCCAAGAGCCTTTTGTGGGTTCACTTCTCCAATATGGACCCTGATATAAGAATTATTTGGGAAAGTGATCAAGTTCACAATGTCAAATCCAGCGTCTAATTTTCCCTGCTCGTTCAAAGTAATTTCATCTCCAGCAGTGTTGTTGAAGGAAATTCTCTGCAGAAATGAGTGGACCTTCAAGAAAAGATGAATAAGAGAAAAGTTTGAAAGATTCATGATATGTTCTTTCAAGCAATGCCCGATGGCTTTGGGAACACTACCCATTCAGAAAGTATGGTTAAAGAATGGAACTACTTTTATTTTATAAAAGTTTTGGGACCACCTGAACCACCAATCAGCGACAGAATATAAACGACCTTTGTGATCATATTATAAGCAACTGCGTTCTCTTTGCTGACGATGTTAAACTATTCAGCACCACCGACAATACTTCTACCCTTCAAAAAGACTTAGACCATGTATCACAATGGTCTGATAACTGGCAACTTCAAATCTCAACCAACAAATGCTCTGTCTTACACATTGGCAAAAAGAATCAGAACACAAAATACAAACTTGGAGGACACAACCTTGTAGATGACCCTCACTCTGTTAAGGACCTTGGAGTACTCATATCTAATGATCTAAGTGCCAGAGCCCATTGTAACAACATTTCCCAAAAGGCACCAAGAGTTGTTAACCTAATCTTGCGTAGCTTCTTCTCTGGCAATATTACACTGCTAACCAGAGCATACAAAACATTTGCCAGACCAATCCTTGAATACAGCTCACCTGTCTGGAACCCGCACTGCATATCGGACATTAATACAATTGAGATAGTCCAGAAATATTTCACTAGAAGAGTCCTCCACTCCACTGCTCTCAACAGAATACCTTATTCCACCAGACTTGAAATTTTGGGCTTAGATAATTTAGAGCTACATTGCCTTCGATCTGATCTAAATGTAGTTCATAAAATCATATATCAAATAGTCCTTCCTGTCAATGATTACTTCAGCTTCAACCGCAACAATACAAGAGCACACAATAGATTCAAACTCAATGTAAACCGCTCGAAACTCGACTGCAGAAAATACGACTTCAGCAACAGAGTGATCAATGCATGGAATGCACTACCTGACTCTGTGGTTTCTTTCCCAAACCCCAAAAACTTTAACCTTAGACTGTCTACAGTCGACCTCACCCCATTCCTAAGAGGTCTGTAAGGGGTGTGCATAAGCACTACATCGTACCTATCATCCCTGTCCTTCTGTCCTATTGTCCAAATTTACTTATACCTACTTTGCTTTTGTTTATGTTTATACCATACCTGTTATCTTGTACACATTTTGACAAAATAAATAAATAAATAAATAAATAAATAAATAAATAAATAAATAAATAAATAAATAAATAAATAAATAAATAAATAAATAAATAAATAAATCGACTGCCTCCTCACCGGCTGAATTTCGAGCCTCACAAACAAATGTCAGTCACATGACCAACTGACCACAACACCACACAGGACCTCATATAAACAGAGAACAAACCGAATGAGACACTTCACCCAAAACCCTGCTGATGATGTTTCCTAGTTTGGTAACAAAATGTCCAGGAGCTAAACAACAAGCTCGAAGAACAAACTGCTGCCAAATTTAATTTTTTGTTTTAAAAAAGCATGGGTTGTCCTATACAATATGATTCATTGATTTTAATCTCTTTATATTTGTAATTTTATTGCATTGTAGAGTTGCTTTGGATAGTGAGGTGGGCAGCACATAAGTTTAATGAAATAAACAAACTTGATAAATACCGGAATGGTGGGTAATGGAGGTCCCTCAGTTGCACAGGTAGTCCTCGACTTACGACAATTCATTTAGTGACTGTTCAAAGTTACAGAAGCACTGAAAAAGTGACTTATAACTGTTTTTCACACTTACAACCACTGCAGCATCCCCATAATAATGTGATCAAAATTCAGATGCTTGGCAACTGGATCATATTTACTATGGTTGCAGTGTCCCAGGGTCACGTGATCACCTTTTGCGACCTTTGGACAAGCAAAGTCTCTGAGAAGTCAGATTCACTTAACCACATTGCTAACTTAACAACTGCAGTTGTTCATTTAATAGCGGTGACAAGAAAGGTCATAAAATGGAGGAAAAGTCACTTAATATGCTCGCTTAGCAACAGAAATGTTGGACAGTGGTGATCGTAACTCGAAGACAACCTGTTATTCTAGACCAGGAGTGTCAAAATCAATTTCATTGAGGGCCGCATCAGGGCTGTGGTTGACCTTAGGGGGCCGGGTGGGCGTGGCTGACTGGGTGGGCATGGTCAGCTTGACGCCACTCATTGGGTGTGGCCGACTGGGTGGGCAGGGCCAGATTGACGCCACTCCCCAAACTGCTGGCATGTTTCCTCTTCGCATTGGGTAGACTGGGCCAAAGTGATGTGAGCCAGCCCCTTACATTTTCCATGATGGCCCCACGGGCTGGATCCGACCACATTGCGGGCCAGTTCCGGCCCACAGGCCTTGAGTTTGATACCCCTGTTCTAGACAATGAAAAAGAAAATTGAGGAAGCTTACCTGCCAAGGTTCCACTTTTTTATAACTCTTCAAAGCTTGAAGGGTAGATTGCGATGTAAGAGCTGCGTGCAAGCTATGTGCCAGAGCAGAAACTGCATTGTAGATGCTGTAACTGTGGCCTGTCATGCTCATTTCAAAGAAAGGTGCAAGGAGACTCTCCAGGGGTTCGTCTCCCTGACACACGCCGTTTGCGCACTCAAAAGCTTGTTCCCAAAAACTGGAAATAAAACCATCTCTTTTCCTATTGGAAAGGTTGATTGTCTGAAGAAAATTCTGAAATCCTGGTGGCTGTTTCGTGTGAAACATGAAGGCAAGAGCTCCATGAAAGAGTTGCATTGGAAATGACTTTTGCAGGAGATGTAAAGTGAAGTCATTTTGAGCTGTAGTGATCCACACTTTTGAGGTAGACAAAGTCCCATTGTAAGTCGGATCAGTTAGAAGATAAACCCCTAGTAGCAATGCTGAAGCCAACCACATCACAGTTATGTTTTCACCATATACAATAATTGCTTGGGCTTTTTTCTCTTTAAAAATGCTGAGATGACCCACTGCCTCATCGATCACGTCAGAAATGCTACCGAAATGCTGATTTTTGTCAAATCTTGCTGTGAATTCAGAGCAGATCTTATTTTTCAAAAGGAGGGGCTCCAAGATCTGCAAAAAATGTTCCCCATCTAGGTTATTCACTGTGATGAGCCCTACCCATTTCCACTTGAAATGCAAAAGGAGCCGGATTAAATCATCGTACTGAAGAGCTTCGTTAGGGACCATACGATAAAAGGATGGAGAACGTGATTCAGCAGGAATTTCTAATTCAAACAAGCCGTATGAAATCTAGAGGAAAGAAACAGAAGGAAGGAAATAAAAAACAGAGCGTAATAAATAAAAATCTGAGAAACAAAAAAGGGAGAAAGAAAAGCTTATTTTTACAGAATTGTGGGGGTGGTTTTTTTTTTTTGAAAAATTCTTTCCAATTCATAATGCATCCGATTTACTTCTAAATGGAACTGGAAGAAATATTGAAAACATCCATTTGGTTTTTGGAAAATGTACTACTTTTCCTTAAGATATAGATTGGTATGGATCACATTTATTTATATATTTACAATGAATATTATTGTGGATGTCTCTAATAAATATTGATAGATATGTAATTATCATCTTAATTATTTGAAGCAGCTAATGCCTGCAGAGAGTAATAGACTCATAAATATCTCATGATCTCTCAACCATCAAGTTATTAACTTCAAAGAAAGAATAGAATAGAATAGAATAGAATAGAATAGAATAGAATAGAATAGAATAGAATAGAATAGAATAGAATAGAATAGAATAGAATAGAATTCTTTATTGGCCAAGTGTGATTGGACACACAAGGAATTTGTCTTTGGTGCATATGCTCTCAGTGTACATAAAAGAAAAGATACATTTGGAAGAAGAAGGAAGAAGAAGGAAGAAGAAGGAAGAGAAGAAAGAGTTATCTGTAATAAACCCACAAGTTATAGTTTTAGCTTCTACCTGTGGAATTTTGAAGAGCTGAAAAATTTCTGCCATACGTGAGGACGTATCAGAACTTAGTCCTCCAATAATTCCTATGAGATTCTGGAGGCCCCCACATAGGTAGTTGGGAACAAACTCGTGTACTTTGAAGAGCAGGTCCAGACTGGTCCGATAGGTCATCTTTGAATCAGAGTAGCTATCATAGATTTGGAATCCAAGAGTGATGTTAGTCAAGATTTGGGGGTCCTGGTTGATCTCTTTTATGGTGAACTCCAAAGCCAAAACGTGTTGGTAGAACTTTGTCACCACACTGCAAATAAAGTGATTTGGGCGATGAAAGAACCTCTTGTAACTTTTCAACAATGCAAATAAATTGAATGTCACAAAATGTAAAAATGAAGAGAAGGAGAAAGAAGAACTATTGACAGCTGGAAAGAAAGGAAAAAAAGAACGAAAAGTAAAGGAAAAGAGACTGAAGACTATGCTAAATGAAAAAAAAAAAAGAAACTTTGGAAGTTCTGACTACTAAACATTCCTCTTGCAAAATTTCTTGTGCCATCATGCTGGCTGGGGAATTTGGGGGAGTTGAAGTCCACACATCTTAAAGTTGCCATGTTTAAAACACATTGTTTTATACATTGAATACTTTACTTTTATTAAAGTTTGTTTCAAAAATCAAAACCAGAAGCACACACAGATAACTGATTCAGCTACATTCATAAACTTCTTTATAAACATAATAATATATATATTTACAATACCACAAGTAGAATTCTTCTTCAATCAGTTACAGGTAAACACAAGCAGGAGAGTTAGTTTCATTTCAGCAGAGTTCAGAGAGGACAGAGAGCACAAAGTGGACAAGAGAGCAGAGTGTCAGTTCAGTGAAGCAGGGGATGTGATGTGCTGGTGCCTGGACAATGTGAGGATCTGGATGGGAGTCAACAGGCTCAAACTTAACCCTGACAAGACCGAGTGGCTGTGGATACTGACTCCGAAGGACTATGTCGTCTGTCCTTCCTTGGTTCTGGGGGGAGAGAAATTGACCCCCTCAGAACAGGTTTGCAATTTGGGTGTCCTCCTAGACTCACAGCTAAGATTAGACCAACATCTGACTGCTGTGGCTAAGGGGACCTTTGCACAGGTTCGCCTGGTGCACCAATTGCGACCCTACTTGGATCGGGAAGCTCTTCTTACGGTCACTCATGCTCTTGTCACTTCACGGCTTGATTATTGCAATGCGCTCTACATGGGGCTACCCCTGAAGAGTGTTTGGAGATTACAGCTGGTCCAAAATGCAGCTGCGTGCACTGTTGTGGGTGTGCCTAGATAGACCCACACTACATCTATTCTGCGCGAGCTGCACTGGCTTCCCACTGGTCTCCGGATGCAATTCAAGGTGTTGGTGATTACCTTTAAAGCCTATATGGCTCAGGTCCAAAGTATCTTTGGGACCGCCTTCTACCACATACCTCCCAACGACTGGTCAGATCCCACAGGGTTGGTCTGCTTCGGGTCCAGTCAGCCAAACAGTGTTGATTGGTGGGCCTGCATGCGAGAGCCTTCTCTGTGGCTGCCCTGGCTCTCTGGAATCAGCTACCCCCTGAGATCCATACTGCCCCCACCTTACTGGCCTTCAGGAAAGCCGTAAAGACCTGGCTCTTTTGACAGGCCTGGGGCCAATGACCTTATTGTAAGAACTAGTGAGGTCGGCCCATGAACGAATGGATGGTTGAAACGTTTTAAATTGAAATTGTGTTTTTAATTTTGCTTTTTTAAGACATTTTTTAATATTGATTATGTTTATATTTGCTATGAGCCACCCAGAGTCCCTGTGGAGTTGGGTGGCATAGAAATGCAAATAATAAATAAATAAGAGTACAGAGTGGACAAGATAGCAGAATGGAAGAGTACAGAGTGGAGACAAGAGAACAGAGTGGGCTGAGCCATGCCCAGCCTTAAGCTTAAGTTTCGATTCTCTGTACAGACTCAGAAGTGGTTAGCTCCTACTGGCTGACTCAGTTGCTATGCCTATTCATTGGCTAACCTTGTTAACATGGCTTTCCCAGTTCATGAATATCTTAACAACTTTAAATAAGGTTTTAATTGTCCACAAACAGTTTGTGCTTTAAATAAATGGAAGAATCAATATTATCTACCTTCCTTGACTTGAAATACTAAACTTCTGGTTAAAGAAAAGATAGAGATAGCAAGCAGGTAAATGTATGTAAATGTATTTGTTCTTCTACTCCTCTCCAAACAGCCCCTGGTTTTATCATGGCTTGTTTCACAATATAATTTCAGCATGTAGCCCATAAAACTCCTAATTTGAGGCTTTCTGTTGAGAATGATTTCACTGGACTGGAAGTGAATGAAGGTTGATAATCCACTATATATGAAATGATCTTAATTTAACAGAGAATGGATAAGCTTCACTTTGGATAGTATTTATTTTCCCCCACCTCAGTTTGTAATGCTTTTTGGTGGGGGATTAAAAAAAACTTATTTATCTTATTTATTTATCAAATTTATTGGCTGCCCATCTTACCATGAGGTAATGCCACAATAATTTAATTTGCATTAATCTATCTGCTTCTCTAAATTTGATTTTTGTAAAGAGTAAGGTATGAGACATTAAGAGTAAGCAAAGCTGGACGGCGTTGCCGGCGCTCCTTGCTGGGCACCTTTCCGATTTCCCGTAAAAGCCACCAGAACAGCTGTCTGATGGCTTAGAAATCTCTTCCCTGGGCAAAGGGGAGAGATGAGAGCGGGACAGGTGGGGTAGAGCCCCCTTAGTGCCCTAGGAGCCAACTTAGGGTGCAAAGGGCGAGGGCTCCCCAGGCAGCCTGTCTGTTGCTCTGGGAATCCGGAAACCTCCGCTAAAAAAGCGGAGCAAGATGCTGTGACCACCGCTGCTTCTACAAGGGGATGTATAATTATTTCAAGCTTAAAGAAAGCAGCCAGAGAAAGGCAGGAGTCCAGAAGGGCAAGTATCGAAATTTTTGACTTTAATTCCACCACTGGCTTTCACTTCGGAAAGTAACAAAGTAACTTAACAAGCAATAAGTAACAATATGGCGATCGGAGATTTGGGTGTGGAAGTGAAAGTGACTTTCGTTTTGCTACCAGCTTTTTTTTCCTATGGAAACTTCTGACCCTGAGAATTGGCTTTCTTCTTTTTTCTCTCTGATTCTGAATTAAAATAACAACTTACATCTTTATAAAAAATAAAAGTCTAACTGGTTTTGGAAAGAACTTTGTTAATTAGAGATTTGGCTTTCTCTTTGTACTCTTCTGGAAATATTGAAATGGCTTCTAAACCTGGAAGGATTGTTTTGAATAAAAGAACTGAGAATTCTTCTGGTCATATTTTAAAAATGCAACTTACGTCTGATTTAACACCCTCACAGTCTTTAACACCTGAAAATTTACTGAATACTTTAAAAGTTATGAAAAATGAACTGGTTATGGAGTTTAACTTAAAAATCAACAAAATTGATAAAAAAATTCAGGCTGCTTTAAAGAAGATGGAGCAACAACTGAGGGAGGACGTACTAGAGGTTTGTAAAGCACTAGCAGTAAATACGGAAGTTTTGGCGAATGATTTGGAAAAAAATAATCAAGTTTTGACAACCTCGAAGGAATATATAGACAAAATTAAAAATGATATGGCAAATTTTGAAACAGAGGTGTTAATGACCCAATTCAGAAGCATGGAATTCGCAATTAGGGTCAGGAGGTTGAAAGAAGGAAAGTATGATGATTTGAAAGGAAGGATGGTGGAGGCCCTGGAGCAGGTGTCTGGAATGACTAAAGAGGAACTGGTTATGCAAATTGATAAGATATATAGAGTTAATTCTTGGTTTGCAAAGCAAAAACATCTGCCAAGGGACATTGTAATATATTTTACCACAAGGGCTTTACAAAATAAAATTATACAGGTGACATTCAAGAATAATCTTCAGGTAAATGGCCAGGAAATAATGATATGGAAAGAAATTCCTCCTAAAATGCTTAAAGCCAGAAGGGATTATACTTTTTTGGTTGATGAGTTTAAAAGATGAAACCTACAATATAAATGGGATGCAGCAACAGGAGTAGTGGTGAAATTTTTGGGAAGGAGATACCGGCTTAACACGATAGAGAAAGCTACTGAATTTTATGTCAACATTTTAAAGGCTGATGTATCCAAAATTCCAGAGGAAAGAAGCATGAAAGAAACAGAGGAGGAGGAGAAAAAGCGATTTATACTTGCTCAAACCGAAACAGTTTCAACTGTTGTCAGATGTTTACAACGTGGAAAAGGAGATGGAGGATCGGGGTCAGATGGGAGGCGAACCGGCAAATCTAAAATTGTCAAGCTACAAATGGATGCAGTGCTGAAATTTACAGGATGGATGGAGAAGCTAATAGGATTGTATTTCTTCTCTTTATTTCTTTTTTATAATAATAATAATAATAATAATAATAATAATAATAATAATAATAATAATAATAATAATAATAATAATAATAATAATAATAATAATATTTTTAATGATTTATGGATAGCGAGGTTAATATGATTGTATTTCTCTTTTTTATTTTCTATATATATATATATATATATATATATATATATATATATATATATATATATATATATATATATATATATATATATATATATATATATATATATATATACACATACATACATACATACATACATACATACATACATACATACATACATGTATATATACATATATATATATATATATATATATATATATATATATATATATATATATATATATATATATATATATATATATATATATATATATATATATATATATATATATATATATATATATATATATATATATATATATATATATAATTTCTTTTTTTTAAAGATTCAGAATTTTTCTGAAGCTAATAATTTGGTATATTGTACTATTATGCTATTAATATTGTGTTTGATTTTATGATCAAGTTTAAGGTCCTTGAGGTATAAGGGGTTAATTTTTAAAATACGGGAATTAACAATTTGATAGAATATTTTAAATATTTAGGTATTTTGAATAGGTATAAATATTTAATGTTTAGTTATTGTTTATGTAATATCTATTCAAGTTTTATTTTGTTTTGAAGAAATGTTGTGTGTTGTAATTGATTGGAAGGGGGAGGAAAGATTTTTTTCCTTTTCTCTTTTTCTATTCTACTTTTCTTTTTCTTTTTCTTTTATTTTTATTATTATTATTAGTTTATATATAGATTATATAAAAGATAGAGGTTTAGTGATATAAATTATAGTATGAGATGTTGTATGATGTTTGATTAATATAATGCTTCTTCTTTCCTTTTATTTGTTTATTTCCTAAAATTTTTTAAATTTTCTTTCTTTTTTATTTTTTATCTTTATCTTTCTCTTGATTACATTTTGAACAGTTTTGAATAATTCGGAGTTAAAGATTTTTTTAAAAAATGTGGAAACTAAGAATTTCTTTTAACTTAATTTAAATTTATCTTATTGAATATTATGCTCTGTACTTTCTCAGGGAAGTCCGGGGGGGGGGAGAGGGGAGGAAGGGAAGGGGGTGGGTTGGGGTTAGGGGGGAAGGGTGGGAGAAAAATGAAAAATGTTTGTACTTTGTACTTATAAAACTTTTTGAATAAAAAAAAGAAAGAGTAAGCAAAGCTTTCTACATTCTCCTTTGTAGGATAAAATCAGCAAAAAAAGACTGGCTTAGCTGGGCTAAATAAGAAAAACAACTTTGTTTGAATTTTTAGAAAGAAAATATTCAACGATCAATATAAAAAGTAGACATAAATTGAACTTATTTTTGACCATATAAAACAAAAGACTCTGTACATAGAGAAAGGAATGGCTGGAAATTTAGGAAGCAGTCTTTTCTTCAATGTTTTCATTCTTGAGCAAGTTAACAGCTGGTTCAACAATCATACTGAAGAATATAGGTCTATTTCTTTGTAACTCGTGCAATAGCAACCACCTTTTCATGAAAAAATATATTCCACTTCAAATTATGCAGCCAAAATGGAATAAAATTGGCCAAGAAAAGATTAAGGATTCTTCTATTCCTGTTTGTTTTACGTTGTGTTGAAACTACAGAACTATTCACAGGGCAAAGTGCTTGGCTGATTGCTAGCACATCTGTTTCCCGTGGTTCTTTTCAAGTTTAATTCCTGTAACCAGCAAAAGTCAAGTAATTAAGTAAGTAGTCAAAAGGATTGCTTATCTAGAGAACTGCCTCCAATGACATAAGGTGGTATAAAGTGAAAAAGACAAAAAGTCTGACCAGATATATGGATTTGATCCATTCATATTTTTAGAGCAAAGGATGAAGCAATCCCCCCCACCCCATACACTTTTAAAAGGACAGGACGAACTGGCAGCCACAGAATTATAAAGCCTTAGTAAAGTAACATCTCTATTGGAGGACTTGAAAGAGCAGGTTAGGGACAAACTATTGTTGTAAGGAATAACCTTCTGGGTTAAATTCCATGTGGGGAAAAAGACACTGGATTCATGGAAGTTGCTTGGAAAGAAGGTTTAATGGTGGACAGGAACACATGGCATGAGCCCCTGTACAGAAAAGGTAGATCACATGCTTCCAGAAGAGAAAAAAGGGAAGGGAAGATGCTGAGTCTCTTGGTTTTATAACTTCTGTTGGGTCCCACCTCTTAGTTTCCTGTTCCTGTGTATATAATGCACTGATTAGTGGTCAGGCTCCCAGGAGGTCATGCAGTAGCAACTCTATAGGCCTTTGTCTGTCCCAGGTTTGGCTGAATGAAAGGGCCTTGGGCAAATCCTAATATGGCTATGACTGAAGGAGATAAATCTTTGTTATGTAGAAGACTGCTTCAGGCTAGGTGGGAGGAATGTGGCAAGGGTGGGGGCAGGGAGCTGCAGGAAGCTGCTTTGTATTTAAAACATGTTTCTCTTTTCCTCATTCAGGGAAACATATTCTTTCCTTTTTCAATATTTCCTAGGATATTTCATTTTTCTAGAAGGGGGTGGCTGCTAACTTCCTACACTATCTTGAAGAAAATCTTGCCATGTGGTTGCAAAGAGAGGACAACTTCTTGATGGCACACAATCCATAAAAACATTTAAACATCTAGCTTCACCTTATGAATTGATTTCTTACAATGGGAAGGCAAATGATTCCTCAGAAGGATGCACATGGTACGCATAGTTGTGGAACCCATAATGAAGGAGTGACGCTATCCCACCAACGATATATTTGCCTTTCTGGTGCCATTCATGTGGAACAGACACTGCAGAGATTCCCGTGCATTTAACGGTTTCTACTGTGATGGTCATCCGGGAGGTCAGCAGTAGGACAACACTCAACTGTACTTTAGCCCCCGTAGTCCTGCAGGCAAACATCCGTCTGCATTTTCTCTCTCTCCTGGTGGCCTGCAGCACCATTCCTGCAGTCAACCTTGGTTCATCCCAGTTGTTTTGATGGAGCTGTAGCAATAGCACTTAGACTTATATGCCGTTTCATAGTGCTTTACGGCCCTCTCAAAGCGGTTTATAGAGTCAGCATATTGCCCCCAACAATCTGGGTCCTCATTTTACTCATATCAGAAGGATAGAAGGCTGAGTCAACCTTGAGCCTGGTGAGATTCGATCTGCCAAACTGCTGGCAGCCAGTGATCAGCAGAAATAGCCTGAAGTACTGCACTCTAACCACTGCGCCACCGCGGCTCTTAACTCTGTAACTGCTGGCAAGAGAGTTCTTACACTTGCAAAGTTATGCTTTGAGTATTGATTGATCCTCTGAAGCCTCCCTTATGCAAAGCTGCTCAAAATTCATTTGGAGAGAGTTCCTATTGACACTCAAATTTAACCTTATGCACGAATGGAAGGGTGGATAATTTTTCTGTTTTTGACTCCCGCTGATTTTTGTTGTTCTCTAGTGCAATTTTCAGATCTCTGGAGAGTTGACTTATGACATTAATTACAATATTTGTGATAAGTAGGGAAAAGGTAAAGGGGTAATGTTAAGAGTAATCTTGCAGAAGTGAAAATGTTTGTGTAATGTCAAAACAACTTGATTTGGATGATTGCAATTCCTTAGACTTTGGAATTATATATTCATTTTTTATTTTTTTATTTTATTTATTTTGTCAACACGTGTACAAGATAACAGGTATGATATAAACATAAACAAAAGCGAAGTATGTATAGGCAAAAACTAGACAATAGGACAGAAGGACAGGGATGGTAGGCATGATGGTGCACTTATGGACGCCCCTTACAGATCTCTTAGGAATGGGGTGAGGTCAACTGTAGGCAGTCTAAGGTTAAAGTTTTTGGGTTTGGGGAAGAAACCACAGAGTCAGGTAGTACATTCCAGGCATTGATTGCTCTGTTGCTGAAGTCGCATTTTCTGCAGTCGAGTTATCTAATAGATAACATGGTTTGGCAGAGGGGACAAGGAAGTGCATTAGATCTTATTGGGGTGGGAGAAAATAAGGAGAGTGTGAGGACCCAGGGCATGGCACAGAGATAACACAAAGAGCTGGCAGTTCAAACCAGCCCTTTTAGTGCTCCTTATCTCCCCCAAACAAACCTCAAACAGCCTTTGGTTGCAATTAGTCCAGCCCAGCGCTGTCTGCACCAACCAAAGGCTGCATTGCAATAAATCTCAATTTCATTTAGCAAAACAAGGACAAAGCAAGGAGTTCAGGGAGCAAAAGATACAGATAATCAGTACAGAACAACACACACAGGAATGCAAGGATTCTTGGCAAGTTCAAACATCGGCACGCAACACTCCAGGAACTCAGCGTTTGTTCCCGACAAATGCCCCTCCCCACAGTGTCTCCTTAAGTCTCATTCCCCAGGTGTGCCTGGTGAAGCTGGGCGGGGCACTCTCCTCGTTAGTGGCCTCCTCTGTCGGAGCTGATCCTGTCTCGTCTGCACTCTCCAAGCCCTTGCATCACAAGGGGGTGGTTCATGCTCCTCGGCTGAGCTCTGTTCCTGCCTGCCTGCAGGCCTTGCTAATTCTGAACAGCCTGGCCTGGCCTGACTCTGTCCTTCCCCAGTTTCCTCCAAGGCCAATGGAGCTGCCCTCTCACTCGCTGTCAGTTCTTGTTCCAGCTCATCTTCTGCTGCAGAGTCAGACTCCAACAGGGGCATGACAGAAAGTGTGAGATAGCCATGGCCTATACTGTGGAGGATTATATAAGTGATCACCAGTATCTGAATTGTAGCCAGAGGCGCTCTTTGCAGGGCGCCCTTCCGATCTTCTGTAAAGCCGCCAGAACAGCTGTCTGGCGGCTGGAAAATCTCTCCCCGGGCGAAGGGGAGAGATGAGAGCGAGACAGGTGGGGTAGAGCCCCCCTAGTGCCCTAAAAGCCAACGTAGGGCACGTAGGGTAAGGGCTCCCCAGGTAGCCTGCCTGCTGCTCCGGAAGATTGGAAGCTTCCACTTTAAAAGCGGAGCAAGATGCCGCGACCACCACTGCTGCTGCAAAGGAAGGTACAATTACTTTAAATCTACAGAGAGCAGCCAGAGAAAGACAGGAGTCCAGGAGGGCATTAGTTTTATCTTTAACTCCATTGCTGGATGTTATTTCTGGAAGTAACAAAGTTGCTTAACAAGGAGTGGCAACAATATGGCGATTGGAGACGTTGGGTGTAGAAGAGAAAGTTATTTCCGTTTTGCTACCAGCCCTTTCCTCTGGAAATTTTTGATTTGAAGAATGATTTTTTCCTCTTTTTTTTCTTTCTTCTTAATTAATTTATAGCATTATAAAGGATAAAAGTTAACTGGTTCTGGACTTGAAAGAATTTTTATAAGTAAAGATCTGGGCTTCTTTTCCCCTCTCTTCTTTGTTTTTCCTTTGTGAAGATACTGAAATGGCTTCTAAACGTGAAAAGACTGTAGTGAATAAAAGAACTGAGTACTCCTTTGATTATATTTTAAAGAAGCAACCTATGCCTGACTTAACACCATTAAAGTCTTTAACACCTGAGAGCTTTCTTAATACCTTGAAAGTTATGAAGAATGAGCTTATTTTGGAATTTAATTCAAAAATTGCTGAAATAGAAAAAAAATGCAGGCTGTTATGGAGAAGATGAATTTACAACTGAGAGCAGATGTGGTGAAAGTTTGTAAAGGATTAGCAGTAAATATGGAGATTTTGGAGAAGGATTTGGAAAAAAATAAGCAAGATATAACAACCTCAGAGGAATACATAACTAAGGTTCAAAATGATATACTAAATTTGGAAACAGAGGTGATGATGTCCCAATTCAGAGAGATAAAATTTGCCATAAGAGTCCAGGGCTTGAAGGAACAAAAATTTGAAAATTTGAAAGTAAGAATGACAGAAGCACTGGTGCAGATGTCTGGATTGTCTAAAGATGATTTGGCTACTCAAATTGACAAAATATATAGAGCTAATTCTTGGTTTGCAAAACAAAACCACTTGCCAAGGGATATTGTAATATATTTCACTACCAGAGCTCTGCGGAATAGAATTATACAGGCGACTTTTAAGAATAATCTTCAGGTAAATGGTCAAGAAATAAGGATTTGGAAAGAAATTCCTTCCAAGATGCTTAAAGCTAGAAGAGAACATTCCTTTTTGGTCGAGGAATTAAAAACATGGAATTTATAATACAAATGGAATGCACCAACAGGAGTAATCGTGAAATTTTTGGGAAAAAGATATGGACTTAATACAATAAAGAAAGCTACAGAATTTTACATCAATGTTTTAAAGGCTGATATTTCTAAAATTCCAGTTGAAAGAAGCATGAAAATAGGGGAGGAGGAGAAGAAAAATCCAGACATACGTGGTCAAGAGGAAATTATTCCAAAGATTCAAAGTGATTGCCAGAGCCAGATTGATGTTCGTGACGTGGAAAAGGAGACAGAGGATTGGGACCAGATGGGAGCTGAATCGATAAACTCTAAATGGCCAGAGGACAGATGGTGTTGAAATTTATAGGATGGTTGGAAAGATGAATAAGATTGTAAACATTTTTTTTCTCTTACCTTTTTTATTAATATTGTTTTTGATGGTATTTTCTTTTTAGAATATTTTATATGTATATATCATATATTTAGGAATTATAAATTGGATATAGTGTAATATTTTGTTATCAATATTTGGAGGATTTAGGGATTAAGTTCAAGGTTTTTGAGGTATAAGGGGTTGGTTTTCACCCCGTTATTATTATTATTATTATTATTATTATTATTATTATTATTATTATTATTATTATTATTATTATTATTATTATTATTATTATTATTATTATTATTATTATTATTATTATTATTATTATTATTATTATTATTATTATTATTATTATTATTATTATTATTATTATTATTATTATTATTATTATTATTATTAATATTATTATTATTATTAATATTAATATTAATATTTTGATTATTGCTACTATTAGTATATATGATACATATTTTGAAGTTGATACCTTAAGGTATAGAAATATTGTTATTAATATGTTTGATTTTATGGTTTAATGTTTAGAAGAAATGCTATATAGATAATATCATGTTATTAATAAGTTGTTGGGTTTCAGGTTTAAGTTTAAGGGTTTTGAGGTATAAGGGGTTAGTGTTTTTTTTTTCTTTCTTATCATTATTAACAGATATATTATATATTGGGAAGTTAAGAATTTGATATATTGCAATATTATGTTATTAATATTGTTTGAATTTATGATTAAGTTTAGGTTTTGAGGTTCATCTTTGTTTCTTTTCTATTTTTGTTTTTCTTTGTTTTTCTTGTTTTTTTTCCTTCTTTTTCTTTTTAATTATTAATTATTAATATAGATTATGTAAAAGATAGAGGTTTTAAGATGCGAATTATAGTATGAGGTCTTGTGAGATGTTTTTTTAATTGTTTACTTTCTTTTCAATCACTTATTATTTTCTTTATTTTTTATTATTTTTACTCTTCTCATGATTATGTTTTGAATAGTCTAGAACAGTGTTTCCCAACCTTGGCAACTTGAAGATGTCTGGACTTCAACTCCCAGAATTCCCCAGCCAGCATTCGCTGGCTGGGGAATTCTGGGAGTTGAAGTCCAGACATCTTCAAGTTGCCAAGGTTGGGAAACACTGGTCTAGAACAATTCGGAGTTAAAGATTTCAAAAAAAAAATGGGGATATTAAGAAGTTGTTTTAACTTAATTTAAATTTATTTTATTGAATATTATGCCCTGTACTTTCTCTGGGAAGTCCGGGAGGGGGATGGGGGATGGGAAGGGAGTGGGTTGGGGGTAGGGGGGATGGGGGGGGAAGAAAAATTGAAAAATGCTTGTACTTTGTACTTATAAAACTTTTTGAATTGAATTGTAGCCAGAGGCTCCCAGTTAACCAGTAAAATTTGTACAGCTAGATAAAAATGTTAGAAGAATTTCATCCCTTAGTTTGCTTTTTGTTCAGATTAAAACAACAGATATTGCAATTCAGAGCTCAAAAGTTTTATTTAGCACACAAGGCAAAAGCATTCAGTTTTGAGTGTGCCCAACCCTTTTGCAAAGGGTGCAAAGAGCATTTAAGTCATGTGTGATGCTTATCCGCATATCAGAATAATTGAATAACACAGTTGGAAGGGATCTTGGAGATCTTCTAGTCCAGCCCCCTCTTCAAGCAGGAAACCCTATACCATTCTGGACAAATGGTTGTCCAATTTCTTCTTCGAAGCCTCCAGTGTTGGAGCACCCATAACTTCTGGAGGCAAGTCATTCCACTGATCAATTGTTCTGTCATGAAATTTCTCCTTCATTCTAGGTTGGTTCTCTCCTTGATTAGTATCCATTCATTGCTTCATGTTCTGCCTTTGGAAAACAGGTTGACCCCCCTCTTTTGCAGTTTCCCAATATCTAAGGCACAGGTGTCAAACTGGCCACATCACATTGCCGTTACGTGATGTTTTGCAATGCTTTTCCCCTTTGCGGAACTGGAGTGGGGGTGGCCTGCATATGATGCATGTGGTCCACGGGCCGCCAGTTTGACACCTTTGA
Organism: Diadophis punctatus similis; assembly: GCA_023053685.1. Lineage (NCBI taxonomy): Eukaryota > Metazoa > Chordata > Lepidosauria > Squamata > Dipsadidae > Diadophis > Diadophis punctatus. The sequence continues at coordinate 1,559,403 of JALIGW010000046.1, forward strand.
TCTAAGGCAGTGGTTCCCAACCTGTGGTACGTGTACCACTAGTGGTACGCGAGGGCCTTTCAGGTGGTACGCGAACACTTTTGGGGTCATGAACGATTTTTAGTTAGTTTTTTTTACTTCACAAAAATGTTTACTGCCTAACACAAGATAATCTGGCAACGATTTGCAACTGTTGCCACACGCCACCCACCTGGTCCCAGTGGCCGGAGAATCCAGTTGCTGGATGCGCGGGGCCAAAAAAGGAACGGTACAATTATGGAAATAAAGTGATATCTGATCGAATTTAGTTTCTCTGGAACCAGATGGTACGCGGCGACTGTACTGGACCTCCAAGTGGTACACGATCACAAAAAGGTTGGGAACCACTGATCTAAGGGGTTTCCACGAAGAAGAGGGGGGTTGTCAACCTATTCTCCAAAACAGCTGAAGGCAGAACATGAAGCAATGAATGGACACTAATCAAGGAGAGAACCAACCTACAATTAAGAAGAAATTTCCTGGCAGTGAGAATAATTAATCAGTGGAACAATTAAACAGTGAAATTAATCAGTGGAATATGTCTAGGACTCGAATTTTCAAGTTATACTTTCCTAATAAGGGCTAGCTTAATTTCTTATGTTCTAATTGGTATATTTTATCTCTTATTGCTATGAGAGAACATTTGTCTTGCATTCCTTTCTAAACTATGGGAACTAAGGAGGAACTTTCTGACAGTGAGAGTGATCAACTAGTGGAACAGCTTGCCTGTGGAGGTTGTGAGATCTCCAATACTTGAGACTTTCAAAAGGAGATTGGACTGCCACTTATCTGAAATGGTGTATGTTACAAAGGAGATGGAGACGAAAGTTTCAGGGAAACCCTTTTATTTGAACGTAGAACAGGCAAGCAAGAACAAACAGGAACAATGCGAACTGGAAGGGAATCACCTCAGCCGCGCTCTGACAGTTCTTTTATATGGAGCTGTCAGGCATGGCAGCCAATGGCAGCTCTCCGTTCTCCTGCGCTGCAGCCGGCTTGGCTGCAGCTAATCGGGAGAGGCGCCTGCTGTTGCTGGCGTCTATGCATATTCAACACCTCTCTCCTCCTGGCTTGCGCAGATATAATCTTTCAGATAGGAAGGGCGCCTGCTCAGCCTGGTCGAGCTCCTGGGCCCGGAAGGAGAGGGCAAAATAGCTTCTGGTGCAGAGGTCTGATCCTGGAACCATGCAGCCTGGCTCGCTGTTTCCAAGGTCCCTGGGTCATCGTGGATGGTGGCCTTCGGTCTGGAAGGTAAGCTGCTCGTGTCCACCGACGTGGTAGATGTGGATTGCTGGGCTGGGGTGGTCGGCGAGGCATAAGCCGGCAGCTTTTGCGGCTCAAAGTTCGGAAGGGCGCCAGGTGGACTGCGGCCCCGGAGTTGGTTGATGTGTCACCTCCAGGTGCGGCCGTCCTCTAACTCCACCCTGTAAGAGCAGGGGCCAGTCACAAGTATGATCCTAGCTGGCAGCCACCGCAGCATTGCCCCATAGTTCCTCACAAACACCCAGTCGCCCTCAGAGAACCCCTTGGCTGGGTCTACTGGGGATTTTGACTTTCAGGGGCAAAATGGGGATGCATTCGATCGAGCACTGTCCTAAGGCGACGACCCATCAGAACCTCCGCCGGGCTGCGGTTGGTCAGGGGGCAGGGTGTCGCGTATGGCCAACAGGTATTGGGACACCCTGTCCTGCCAATTAGGGGTGTCAAGGCAACCCAGGGTCTCTTTGGCTGCACGCACGGCCCTCTCAGCCCGGCCATTGCTAGCGGGGTGCCAGGGGGCCGTTAAAGCTTGGCGAATGCTATTTGCAGCCAAGAACCATTGAAAATGGCTGGAAGTGAATTGGGGCCCATTGTCAGATACCACCATATCAGGTAGGCCATGGGTGGCAAACCACCTCAGCAGGATGTGGATGAGGGCTTCTGCTGAAGTGGTGGGCATGATTTCTAACTCTACCCACCCTGAGTAAGTGTCTACTAGTAGCAGGAATTGGCGTTCCAAGTACAAAGTCCAGGTGTACCCTAGACCATGGGCCCCTGGGAGTCTCTCATGTCCTGGGTGATGCCACTGGAGGGGATGCTCGCGTGGCCTGGCAGGGCTGGCAGCGAGCAACCCACAATTCTATGGCTTGGTCTATGCCTGGCCACCACACATAACTTCTCCCTAGGGCCTTCATTCTAACATACATGGGTGGCTGTCATGAAGTTGGTGGAGAATGGGCTCGTAAAGGGTTGGTGGTGCCACAACTCTGCTGCCCCAGAGGAGGCAGCCCTTGTGGGTGACAATTCGAATTGTCTAGTCTTGAAAGGTGTGAAGACAGGGTCCAGTCTTTCCTAGGGCCAGTCCAAGACTGAGCACGGGGTCGCGGGCCAACTGGGCAGCTATGTCTGAAGCTGTTACAGGGAGGCTTAGGTCCTCAACGAGGAGGACCTCAGAGGTGGGGGCAGGATCTTGTACAGTGATGGGCAATGGGCAGTGACTAAGGGCATCTGCGTTGGAAAGTTGGCTGCCTGGGTGATAAGTAAGTGAATAGGAGTACCCTGACAGGAATTCAGCCCATCTGGACATACTAGGAAAGATGAATTGGGGGGTTTGGTGATCCCCAGCCAAAATACCCAAAAGGGGTTTGTGGTCAGTAACTAGTGTAAATCGTCTGCCATATAAGTAATCATGGAACTTTTTCACTGCTGCTACTAGGGCAAGGGCCTCTTTATCTGTTTGGCTGTAATTTCTCTCTGTGGAGGAGAGGGTGCATGAAAAGAATGCTATTGGTGCCTCAGGACCCTTAGGTAAACTGCGGCTGAGTACAGCCCCGATGCCATAAGGAGAGGCATCAGCTGTAAGTACTAGAGGCAACTTAGGGTTGTATTGCACAAGAACTGAGTCTGAGATGAGCAATTGTTTTACGTTGTGAAACACAGTTTGAGCATCCTGGCCCCAGTGCCAGGGTTGGTGGGCATCGAGGAGGCGATGCAGAGGCTTGGCCATAGTGGCCTTGTGTGGTAAGAATACACTGTAAAAATTCAGAAGGACCAAAAAGGCTTGTAACTCCATCTTGTTTGTTGGTGGTGGGGCTTGTTTGATGGCAGCTACCTTGGAGGGAGTGAGGTGGATGCCCGCTGTGTCGATGCCTAGAAATTCTACTCTAGGCACCCCAATGTGGCATTTGCTCTTTTTGAGTTTGAGGCCTGCCTTCCTGAATCTTAGCAACACGGTTCTAACCCTGGACTGCAGGATGGAAAGGTTGGGGGCAGAAATCAACACATCGTCAAAATAGGGTATCACACCTGGCAGGCCAGACAGTAAGCATTCCATGATATTCTGGAACAGGCCAGGGGCAATGCTCACACCAAACTGGAGGCGGCGACACTTAAAAGCCCCTCGGTGGGTGACTATGGTCTTGGCGACCGCAGTGGCCTCCTCCACCGGGAACTGTTGGTCAGCCTGGGCCATGTCCAGTTTGGTGAAAACTTTGCCCCTGCCAAGGGAGTGAAGCAGTTGTTGAACTATAGGGACGGGGTAGGGCTTTGTTGACAGAACATTTGTAGTCCCCACAGATTCTGACTGAGCCATCAGGTCGGAGTGGCACCACTATGCGAGCTATGCGAGACGGGGTGGGGGATTAATGGTTCCTCAGCTTTGTGAGGAACTCCCCCTAGGGCACCGTGGAGACTACTTGAGGTGCCACCAGTGCTCGCGCCGTGGAGAACATTTTGTGGCCACAGGCATTGAGGAAATAGGCCCTTTTGCAGGCGTCTGAAAGATCAGTAAGGTCACTCGCCTGTAAAGAACAGTTGAACCGCTCCAAATAGGTGTCCCATGTCTCTGAGCCTGGGCAGTAGGGCTCGAGGGAGGTAGCAGTGTTCAGGTTTCTGGCCATGGCTCAGGTCGGCAGTGGTGACTTTGGGAGAGATGGCTGGTAGGCAATGACTGGAACTTGGGCACGGCGAGTCGATCCAGCACCTTCATCACCACTCGTTGTTACAAAGGAGACGGAGATGAAAGTCTCAGGGAAACCCTTTTATTTGCAACATAGAACAGGCAAGCAACAACTAACAGGAACAACTCGAACTGGAAGGGAATCACCTCAGCCACGCTCTGACAGCTCTTTTATATGGAGCTGTCAGGCTTGGCAGCCAATGGCAGCTCTCCGTTCTCCCGCGCTGCAGCCGGCTTGGCTGCAGCTAATCGGGAGAGGCGCCTGCTGTTGCTGGCGTCTATGCATATTCAACAATGAATGCCACAATACAACAGCAAGCATGAGGAAGTGGTCCATGTAATGATGCCCAAAAAAGCAGCATAAGCAATCACCAGACCAAAAAGCAGCATAAGCAACCACCAGACAACAGCGCAAAAGCACAGAGTCAAAGAGAGGTCTGAAATGAAGCTCCAAACCCAGCTGTCAGCTGACCCATGATACTGTGACAACAAAGAACTGCTGACCCTGAGAGATGGACTAGCCTGGAAAGGCTCTAAACTGTATGTCCCCAACAGCCTTCACCTCCAAGTACTTCAAAGAAGCCATGATGCAAAACAAGCAGGACACCTTGGGATTCTAAAAACCATGCACCTGGTGAGGAGGCAATTTTGGTGGCCAAAGATGAAGAAGGACATTGAGAGCTATGTCAAAAGCTGCAAACGGCCAGGAAAATACCCAGGGCTGCTCCAACAAGTAGCCAACCCGTCCTTTCCATGGGGAGAAATTGCCATGTATTTCATAGTAGAACTCCCTGAAAGTGGAGGGAATATAGTCATTTGGACTGTGATCGATCTCTTCTCTAAGCAAGCCCATTTCATAGCCTGGCCCAGGGGCAGGTCCCTAATTTTTTTTACTACCATTCTGTGGGCGTGGCTTATTTTGTGGGTGTGGCTTGCCAGCCATGTGACTGGGTGGGCATGGGCCTCGGGAGCTTGGCAGTGGCCAGAGAAGTGGGGGGGCATTGCTCACCCGCAACACAGCCCCCGCAGTGGGAGCAGCAAGACCGTGGCAGCGATTCTTCTAGGAGGCTCCATCCGGCCTGAATGCTTCTCCCCATTCGATGATCCTAGGCTCCTGCCACCCATTCCCCCTCCCCTCAGCAGCTCGAGAAGCCTTGAACGTGTGAAAATGCCTGGGATCATCACCGCGTGTTTGTGGCTTCTCAGACTGCTGAAGGGAGGGGAACTGAGATAGTCCTGCCGCCCATTCCCCCTCCCCTCAGCAGCTTGAGAAGCCTCGAACATGCAAAAATGCCTGGGATCATCACTGCGCGTTTGTGGCTTCTCGGACTGCTGAAGGGAGGGGAATGGAGATAGCTCCTGCCACCCATTATTTCAGCATCTCATGCACTCCCTCAGCCATCCTCCCCTACTTGGACTCACTGTGGGGTAGGAAGGCAGCACATGCGCAGTGCCGGAAGCTCGGCTTCTGGGCATGCGCAGAAGAAAATGTTAAAAAAAAATTTAAATTTTTTAAAATTGCGGTGCCCAGGCACTGGAAACCGATTGCACCGGTACTGCACTGGTACTGTCACCAGCGGGCTGCTACCTGTGCTATAGAGTGGACCGCACTGGTAGGAACCCACCACTGGCCTTGCCCCAGCACATAAGTTGGCCAAACTATTTGTTAAGCAAATTTACAGGCTGCATGGAGTGCCTAAAAGAATTATTTTGGACTGGGGAGGTCCAATTCACAGCTAGATTCTGGAGGGAATTTATTAGATCTATTGGGTCCTCCCAGGGACTTATCTTGGCTTTTCATCCGAGTACTAATGGGGTGGTAGAATGAACTAACAGGATGATTGAACAATATTTAAGGTGCTACAGTATATCAATTACCAGCAAACTAACTGAGCAGACTTGCTACCTTTCGCTGAGTTAGTATACAACAATACCGTGCAGTCTCAAGAAATTGTTGAAAATCTTGAATTTGGTTTGAGTGAAAGTCAAAATAAAGAGCACAATGGAACATTTGGGTTTTCACGTCTAGAAACCTTTGAAAGTGAAATAAGGTGAAATCAGTTTGGGCTATAGTAATCCATACTTTTTTGGACTGTACTTCTCATTTTCCCTTGGAAATATATATTGGATCACCCAATTTGTTTATATAACAAGTGTCAGCCAAAGAATGGATTCTCCATGAATAATGACAACTTTAGCTGTTAACACAAAATTCCAGTCTGAGGTCCTGAGTGATGTAGAACAGGTTTTCATTGAGGATATTCCTGAACTTTGCTCCATTCAGCTTTCCCCCAACCCTGACCAGTCTCCCAGTTTCCCTGCTGCTGAAAAATACCCCCACAGCATGATGCTGCCACCACCATATTTCACTATTGGGATTATATTGGGCAGGCGACAAGTGGTGCTTGGTTTCCTCCAGATATAACATTTAGGATTGAGTCCAAACAGTTCAATCTTGGTTTCATCAGACCAGAGAATCTTGTTCCTAACCATCTGAGAGTCATTCAAGTGTTTCTTTAAGAAACTCCAAGTGGCCTTTCATATGTTTTGAGCTGAGGAGAGACTTCCATCTAGCCACTCTGCCATAACGCCCAGATCAGTGTAGGGCTACAGTGATAGTTATCCTTCTGGAACTCTGTCCCAGCTCCACACAGGATCTCTGGAGCTCAATCAGAGTGACCATTGGGTTCTTGACCACACCTCTCTTACTAAGGCCTTTCTTTCTTTCCTGATTACTCAGTTTGACCAGGTGACCAGCTCTTGGAAAAGTCCTGGTTGTGCCAAACTTATTCCATTTGAGAATTTTTGGAGGTCATTGTACCCTTAGAAACCGTCAGTGCAACAGAAATTTCATTGTACTGGGCAGGAGGCAGTGGGCGCATGCATCACTTTGGCCCAGCCAATGCCATCCTGGCAGGCATACATGTACACAGGAGACACGCACAAGCCCAGACCAGCCCATCCCAGTTTGCACATGTACGCCCACATCCTGTGTGTATGTGCACTGGCAGGATGGTGTGAGCCAGGCCCGTTCCACATCCTGTGACCACGCATGCCCACCAGGTGTCAGGGTTCCAAGTAACACCCCCAACAGAATCAAAACTCCAAGGCAAACATCTTCCTCAAAGCATATATTTATTAGGCATGTCATATTGGCACATCTGGGGAAACCCAAATCTAAAATACCACTGGGTTTCCCCCTAGTAAAAAGTTACATTTTTCCTCCTCCTGCCCCTTCAGACCATCACATGGCCCAATCAGATCACAGTCCAAAATTCATCCAGACTCACTCCCCGCCTCTTCACACCTGGTGGGAATGTACTTGGCTCACAGAGGAAAGAATTTTATTTTGGTTACAAAGCCCTTGTTATCTCTACCTCCCCATTCCATTCCCACAACTTTCCCAGTCACCGCTGTGGCAGCCCTGAAGACGCTAAAGCAAATGGCTGACACCAGGATGGGAATGCTGATGTGATGCAGGCCGAAAACTTACTATTTCCAGCATGGCTGCATGGGCTGGGTCGGACCACATTGCAGGCCGCATCAGGCCCACAGGCCTTGAGTTGGACACCCCTGGACCAGGGATCGGTTCCACTTACCTTCCCTACTGGTTTGCATCGCGTCGGAAGCACATTATGTTGTGGAAATGACCTTCTGTGCATGCGCAGAGGGTTCTTTGCCATCTGCTTTCAAGGAGCGACAACCAGAGGACCGGTTTGGCTAGTGGGGGCAAATTTCTGCCACCAGTTCAGGCGAACCAGTCCGAACCAGCAGCAACTCACCAATGCCCAGGACTAGAATGTCTTTCTTTTGTGATAGTCAAAGTTCTTTAAATGATTCATTTGGTGATCTTGTTAATTTATTACTACTTGGCTTTTTAATTGTACAGTAGTAGATTTTTTTTGTTTTCTATATTTCCTTTTTTCTTGTATGCATGTTGGAATTATATTAATGCAGCTACCTGAGATTAAAAAAGGAAAAATAAATAATTTCTGAGAAAGGAAGGGAAGGGAAGGGAAGGGAAAGGAAGACAAGAACAGCTTACCTCCAGAAGTTGTGAATGCTCCAACACTAGACATTTTTAAGAAGATGTTGGATAACCATCTGTCTGAAGTAGTGTAGGGTTTCCTGCATAAGCAGGGGGTTGGACTAGAAGACCTCCAAGGTCCCTTCCAACTCTGTTATTATTATAATATTATTATTATTATTAAGACAAGACAAGACAAGAAAAGAAATTTGGTGATTTTTGAGGGTCTATCTACATCAATCTGACAGCACTCTTTCCTGCAGAAGGAATAAATATGTCATCAAGGAAAGGTGTTCTTTTAAACTACTTCTCAAAATCACCCTTTATTCCTGAAGGCATGCTCTCATAATGCAGAAATTTGCAGATAAATACATTTTATCTATTTTTCTATATATCCAAGCAAGTGATACTCAAGAAACAACTGTCTAGCATTTTCTAAGTTGTAATTAAATTATATTCGACATCTACTTATTTAGTTATACAAGAGAAGAGAAATACTGAAAGATAAGTCACATAATAATTTGTCTTCCTGGATGTTAAGACTATGGATTTGCACCATGGACATCTAGCTTATAGTCTATCTTCGGCCAATTCTGCCCATAGCCTGGAGTTTGATCCTGTTGGGGCTCAAGGTTGGCTCAGTTTTCCATTCTATGGGTCAATAAAACGAAGACCCATATTTTTGGAGGCAATATACTGACATTGTAAAACAGGCAGAGAGTACTGTAAAGCACTAGGGGGCAAATGCTATAGCTATAGCATCTCATTGGACAATCTGATATCACATGGTGATTTTTGTGAGGAAAAACATGAGAGAGAATATGTATGCTGCATTGAGTCCTGTATGAGATGTGGAATATCAGTCACACACACACATAAGCCTATAAATGTACATACAAGCACACCCACTCACATCCACACCCACCACACACACAACCCATACAAAAAGAGGAAACGTTGACTCAGACCTATCTAAAATTTATGTCTTTTTTCGAATAAGCTGGTCTCGATTATTCAGTTCAGGTCTTACCACAATAATATAGCATTTAGGGAAAAAGATGCAACTGAGTAACCCAGTGCTGGAGGCCAAGATGGAGAAGATCTCCACAGCCACCATGTATTTTCCTTTGGTGCACAAATAGGTTGGGATGAATGACAACCAAACACTGCAAAACACCAGCATGCTGAAGGTGATGTACTTGGCTTCATTAAAACTGTCTGGCAACTTCCTGGCTAGAAAAGCCACAGTGAAACAGATAATAGCCAGAAAACCCAAGTAGCCTAAAATGCAATAAAACATGGTAACTGAGCCTTCATTACATAAAACAATGACTTCCTTAATCATTGAGTGCACATCCATATCAGGGAATGGAGGGAAAATTGCCAGCCACAGAACACAGATTCCTGCTTGAAATATGGAGCATGTGAACACAATGGAATAAGCCAGTCTTTTCCCCACCCATTTCCGCATATTGGATCCTGGTTTTGTAGCCATGAAAGCCAAGACCACTGAAATTGTTTTTGCCAGAATGCTAGAAAGGGAGACAGAAAAGATGAAACCAAAAGTGGTCTGGCGAAGAAAGCAAGTTGCTTGGTTAGGTCTTCCAATAAACAACAAGGGACAGAGGAAACACAAGAGGAGGGAGATGAGAAGAATGTAGGTGAGACTTCGATTGTTGGCTTTCACAATGGCTGTATCATGGTGCTTCAGGAAGATGCCTAGGACCAGAACTGTGATAAGAGAAAGTGAAAGTGCTGAGAAAGTTGCAATGATAGCCAAAGGATCTTCAAAAGTGAGAAAGTTTGGAATTTTAGGAAGGCATTGATCCTGCAGTTTGTTTGGATAGTGATCCTCTGGACAACTGAGACATGTTTCTGAATCTAAATCAACAAATATAAATTTACTCAGAAAGAGTCACCATTCAAATCTCTGGTGTAACATGTTCACAGAAACCCAGATGTATATTCATACAGTTAATATGATGCAGCAAATTATTCTTATATTAAATGGCTCTGAATGTTGCCCTATTATTTGTAGCTAAAGTTTTTATTTATTTCCTGCCTGGAGTATATGGGCAAGATTATGATTTGTCTTTCATCCCTTTGCTTTTGAACATGTTACAGATCCATCTTTCTATATCTTGGCTTAGGAACAAATCCTTTAGTTTAGCCAGGACGTTTCTTCAAATAGTTTTCTAGTAGCTCTTGGCAACTACTGCTTTTTAAATGTTCACATAAAATGCCTTGAAATGGACAAACAGTTGCTTTGCTTGGGGCTCATAAAAACAATTTTCAATTAATCATAAAATCAACCACGTTCTTTCAGAACACACCTGCAACTTTACAGAATGAATCTTCACTTGTGTCTCCTTTTAGCTGATAAGATTGCATTTATTACGCTCTCTCCTTATTTATTCATTCTTGATTCTAAACTATTAAATTCACAGTCTCTAGATTAATTTTGTTCAATTCTTTTCCAGATTAGATGATTAGTTGTTATTAAATGAACTATTATGAAATATTATTTGTGAAGTTCATTTAACCTAAAAAGAGTGATTCTAACAGTCAAATGCCAATGGAGAAATGTTGGAAGATCAACAACTGAGTTCTCTAACTAAATATTTATAAAGGAAAAGTTCCATTCCAGATCATTTCATTTTTATACATACTGAATCTGGAGAAAGAGTTCCTTACATTTTTTTCCTGAATCACTTTCTATTACTTTGCATAATGTGTCCTACCTTCTTGGTTTGAGAACATCCCATCTGGACATAGAGCACAATTATAGCAGCAAAATTTCTCTCCCTCCTTCTTTTTCTTACTGTAGCCAGGATGGCACTTTTCATTACACAGGGAAAGAGGTGGTACCTATCCAAAAATATAGAAATGGTTCTAGTATTAAGGAAATCCTTGGAGGATCCATGTCACATTTGATGCTTCACTTGATGTATTTGGAGGAATCATCTACTATGTATTTCCAGAATAGGAAACTAACTTTCCAATGAAGATTTTCATTCCTATAATAATGGATGTTTCAATTAAGATAGCACAAAATAAAATAACCCACTGATTTAATCATTTTTGCCAGATTGCTAAGACACACATGAATATCTAATTGTTTCCAATTAATGTTACTTGCATATGTTTGATTGAAGCAACTCAGGGTGTTTACCTAAAGGGGCTTTTCCAAAAAGTAACTAGAATTTCCTGTTGTTTTCCTTGAAAACATTTCTCTCCTCCTCCAAAGAAGTTTCCTCAGGATGGGAAGTGAAAAGTTTTCAAGGCAAAAAAAAAAAAAAAAAAAAAAGCACAAGAAAGTCCAGTTGCTTTTTGGAAAAGCACCTTTGGGACAACCATGACCTGGTTGATTGAGAATCTCTATAGACATTCAGTGAATTTACACAATATGATAAATTAAATCAAAATAAAATTGGGGTTCTGCCTGTTCTAGACCACGGTCATTATATGAGCATGTTTCATGAAATAGGCTATTGCATTAAGTCATTCTATTGGTTCATCTGTTTGGGCATGATGTACAAATGCAGGAATTAAGTTTGTTAACCCCAGTTTGGAATTTACTGTCTTCAGTGTACTCAGAGAATGCATGTTTCCAGTTCAACTGGTTTTCTAATTTCTTTGTAGGAGGAACTTTCTGTGGGGTCAAAAAGGTCTTCTCTGGACCAGGAATCATTGTCCTGATCTACTAGCATCATTGGAAGTGGACATTGTTCTTTCAAAAACATTACTGTTATTTTCCCACCTGAGTGAAATCTCTCTCCCATTCAATTTTATCTTCATCAATAGTAAATCCTTTGTGAGGATCCAACCTTCCAACTTGGACCTTGATATAGGAATTATTAGGAAAGGTGACCAAGTTTGTAATATCAAATCCCTCTGCCAATTCTCCATGTTCATTAAACATGATTTCATCTCCAGCACTATTGTTGAATGAAATTCTTTGAAGAAATGAATGAAGCTGCACAAGAAAGAAAAATAATGTAATAGGTTATAAAGGATTGCAATGTCTTTTCTCTCCCCCCCACCCCACAAATGCCTCCTGTCTGAAAGGCAAATCACACAACAAGGCAATGATTAAAATAGCAAATGTTTACTTGGATTGTATTCTTTTCTTTAAATCACAAAACTGTATCTCACTTATTTTGGCTATGCCCTGAGGGGGAATTCACTGCAGAAGCAATTGTGTTTGGAAGAATTAGCAGTAAAAGCTGACACCAGCCAGAGCATAGAAAAATTCAAAGAAGTAACACAAGATCGGAAAATGTGGAGAGACTTTCCCATAGATTCATGGAAAGTCAGACATAACTGAACAGATAACTTTTTTATTTATTTATTTATTTATTTATTTATTTATTTATTTATTTATTTATTTATTTATTTATTTACTTACTTACTTATTTACTTACTTACTATTTAATTTAATTTAATTTAATTTAATTTAATTTAATTTAATTTAATTTAATTTAATTTAATTTAATTTAATTTAATTTAATTTAATTTAATTTAATTTAATTTAATTTAATTTAATTTAATTTAATTTAATTTAATTTAATTTAATTTAATTTAATTTAATTTGTCAAGCATGTATAAGATAACAGATATAAGTATAAACATGTTTATGAATACATGAAATGGATCAGGGGTGGGTTCCTCCCGGTTTGGACCGGATCGCCCGAACCAGTAGCTACCCGCTGGTGACTTCACTGTCAGTGTCATTCCGTGAGCGCCGCCATCTTTTGGATTTTGTGCGAATTTTTCCCCTTCCGTGGCTTGAAAAAGGGCCCTCCCGCCTGCCTGGGTGCATTCTGACCTTTATTTCTTCACCCGAAGCACAGCTGATGAGCTCCTCAGCTGTGTTTCAGGATAATTCCTGCTTCTGAGCATGCACGGAAGCCAAATCGCACGAAGGGACATGCGCATGCGCATGCACACGAGCAGACTGAGGATGCGTGCATGAAATGTCATGATGTGAACCAGTGGCAAAGGTAAGTGGAATTCACCCCTGAAATGGATATAAATAAATGGGGACATTAGGACACGGATGGTATGCACGATGGTGCACTTATGCACACCCCTTACAGACCTCTTAGGAATGGGGTGAGGTCAACAGTAGACAGCCTAAGATTAAAGTTGTGGGGGTTTGGGGAAGAAACCACAGTCAGGTAGTGCATTCCAGGCATTGACCACTCTGTTCCTGAAGTCGTATTTTCTGCAATCGAGTTTGGAGTGGTTCACCTTAAGTTTGTATCTTTTGTGTGTTCGTGTATTGTGGTTGAAGCTGAAGTAGTCATTGACAGGAAGGACATCATCATCATCAACATCATTATTTTCTTTAAATGATTAAATAATAAATTATGGGAGTGATTTAGGACTTATTCTAATTAGGAAAGTTCAGATGGGAAGATACATGCATGAGATATTTCCTTAATTTAAATATACATCCACATACACCCCTTATATGTGATCATACATTTCTACAAACAAGAGTCTCATAGAAAGGAGATGAACCTTATCTAAATGTTGCACTGAGAAACAGATTTATTCAGACATGGACTGCCATGATGTAAGCATTTTAGAAATATTCCAGTACCAGGAATTCCAGAAATTCCAGAAAGAGATTGAATTTTGTCAAATTTTGGACAAATTACCTGGAGAAAATATGGTACATTCCCCCAGAAATGAAGAAGAACATTGGGAGATCAGGAATATATCACAGATACAGCCATATGATTGCCTTATTGGTATGACTTAAGCCCGTGATGGCGACCCTATGGCATGCATGCCACAAGTGGCACGTGGAGCCATATCGGTGGGCACGCGAGCCTAGGTCCGGCGCGTGCATGTGCGTGCTGGCCAGCTGATTTTCGTGCCTTCTGGGCCCACTGGGAGTCCGGAAACAGCCTGTTTTCAGCCTCTGGAGGGGGTGGGGAAGGCCCATTTTTTGCTCTCCCCAAGCTCCAGAGCCTTTCTAGCATTCCATTATCTAAGGGGCTGCCAAGATTTCCATGTCTAAAATCACTCTTGGAATATTGCATTCAGTTTTGCTTGCCACAAAATAAAAAAGATGTTGAAATTCTAAAAAGAGTGCAGAGAAGAGCAATTAAGATAAGAGGGACTAAAGGCTAAACCATATGAAGAAAATTTAGAGGAATTGGGTATATCTAGTCCAATGAAGAGAAGGACTAGGAGTGACATGATAGCAATCTTCCAATATAAATATCAATTTCCAGTGCCCTATCAGAACCTCTGAGCATAATTTTTGATAAATCTTTCAGGACCAGCTCCCTACCCAACCTATGGTCACTAGCCACGGTCATCCCTATTTTCAAAAAGGGAGACCCCAGCCTAGTTGAAAATTACAGACCAATTTCTTTATGTTGTGTCACCTGCAATGTCATGGAATCAATCATTAACCAATCCATTACCCTCCACTTAGAGACAAACAAACAACTCACAAACAATTTGGTTTTAGAAAAAAATTATCCTGCAATCTGCAACTTCTACACTGTAAAAACACAGGAACTACACAACTTGACCAGGGCAAAGCAATAGACATAATTTACATAGACTTCTGCAAAGCCTTTGACTCAGTGGTACATGACAAATACTTCTAAAACTAAAATCTTATCGCATTTCTGGATCCCTGCACAAATGGATAACTGTGTTCCTGTCAAACAGACAAGAGGTCAAAATAGGAACCGCTTTATCAAACCCTGTACCTATTAACAGTGGTGTTCCCCAAGACAGCGTTTTAGGAGCAACTCTCTTTATTCTTTACATAAATGACATTTGTGATAATATAAAAAGCAACTGCATCCTCTTCGCAGATGATGTAAAACTATACAACACCACCGACAATACTACAACCCTTCAAAAAGACCTTGACTATGTATCAGAATGGTCCAACAAGTGGCAACTTCAAATCTCAATCAACAAATGCTCAGTCTTACACATTGGCAAAAATAATCAGAACACAAAATACAAACTAGATTATCATGACCTTGTTGATGATCCTCACTCAGTAAAGGACCTTGGAGTACTCATCTCTAATGATCTAAGTGTCAGACAGAGCCCACTGCAACAGCATTGCTAAGAAGGCATTAAGAGTGGTTAACCTAATCTTGTGTAGCTTCTTCTCTGGTAATATTGTACTTTTAACCAGAGCATACAAAACATTTGCTAGACCAATTCTTGAATACAACTCAACTGTATGGAACTCACACTACATATCGGACATTAATACAATTGAGAATGTCCAGAGATATTTCACAAGAAGAGTACTACACTCCTCTGTTTGCAACAGAATACCTTATGCCACCAGACTTGAAATTTTGGGCCTAGATAATTTAGAACTACGCCGCCTTCAATCTGACCTAAGTGTAGCACACAAAATTATCTGCTACAATGTCCTACCAGTCAATGACTACTTCAGCTTCAACCACAACAATACACGAGCTCACAATAGATACAAACTTAATGTAAACTGCTCCAAACTTGATTGCAAAAAATTCGACTTCAGTAACAGAGTGGTCAATGCCTGGAATACATTATCTGACTCTGTAGTTTCTTCCCCAAACCCCCAAAACTTTAACCTTAGATTGTCTACCGTTGACTTCACCCCATTCCTAAGAGGTCTGTAAGGGGCGGGCATAAGTGCACCATCATGCCTATCATCCCTGTCCTAATGTACCCATGTATTCGTAAAATTTCTTGTACTCATAACCATGCTTGTACTTCTTATATATTCACAATCATGTTTATACTTCGTTTATACTTTCTCTGTAATCATATACATGCGTGACAAAATAAAATAAATAAATAAATACAATAATGGGATCAACCTATTTTCCAAAGGCCCTAAGAACAGGACAAGAAGCAATGGAAACTAATCCTAGAAGTAAGGATATTTTTCCTGACAGTTAGAACAATTAATCACTGGTATGACTTGCATCCAGAAGTTGTGGGTGTTCCAACACTGGAGGTTTTTAAGAAGAGATTGGACAATCATTTGGCTGAAATGGTACAAGGTTTCCTACTTCATCAGAGGGTTGGACTAGAAGATCTCCAAAGTCCTTTCCAACTCTGTTATTCTGTCATTCTGTCACAAATCCATGCAAGCTTCTGGTAACCCTATGGAGGTCTTTTGCCTTTCAAAATCTACCTTATAATTTTTGGGTCTTCTGGTGATCTCCCAATAAAAGCATCAACTGGATGTGATCCTGCCTAGCATCCAAGTACAGAAAAGGTCAGGTGGATCTTGTCAATATTTTTAAACATTGTGTTTTTCATTCAAGTGATATTACCTGCCAAGGTTTCACATTCTGAGGTGATAGTCTGCCTGTATGTTCCAATGGTCTGTGGTTGACTCTGGTTGAGTCCATTGCATGTAAGGTATGAGCCAATGCATAGACAGCATTATAGATGCTATAACTTTGACCGAGCATGCTCATTTCAAAGAATGGTGCAGGAAGATCCTTTAAGGTTTCCTTTCCAGTACATGGTTCAAAGGCAAGATTTAACACATTCATTTTGGAAAGGAAACAGTTGAATGCTTGTGGCCAGAATTCATGGATAAAACCATCTTTTTCTTCCCAAAAGGGATTTACAGTATCAAGAAATTGTTGAAAACCTTGAATTTGCTTTGAGTGAATGTTGAAAGAAAGAGCCCCATGGAAGATTTGGGATTTAACATCAATAATCGTTTGAAAGTGAAATAAGGTGAAATCAATTTGGGCTGTAGTAACCCATACCCTTTTTGGACTATACTTCTCCTTTTCCCCTGGAAATATATATTGCATGGTCTGAGTTGTTTGTATAGCAATTGCCAACCAAGTAATGGATGCAGTTTCTCCATGAACAAGGACAACTTTAGCTGTACTTAACATAAAATTCTTCAAAATGTCCATTCTCTCAAAGACCATTGTATCTATTTCATCAAAAAAATAGATATGTTTTGTCAACCTTGCTGAGAAAGCTGGACAGATTCCTTTCTGTAAAAGCATTTGCTCAACCGTCCGTAAGAAATACGTTCCACTCTCATCATCTGTAGCCATGAGTCCCATCCACCGCCATTGGAAATATAGAAGCAATTGGACAAGTCCTTGGTACTGAAGTAATTCACTGGGAACCATGCGTAGAAAAGGAGCAGAATGGATCTGATCATTGAATGCTGGTTCAAAAGAGCCATATGAAATCTTGAAAAAAAGGTGAAAATTTCAGAGTTCAAACAGGGATTCTAGATCCCCTACCCCCTACCCCAGGCATCATTGCTTCATTGATTGATTTAAGCACATATTTTCTTATCCAGAAATGCCAGTACAAGTCTGTCAATGAAGATTCTCAGTTATCTGGGAAAAAGTCTCTGAAGTTTAAATCATGGCAACTGGACATCTTTATTGTTTAGCTAGAGTCATTTTGGTGCTCATCCAGTTTTTCGCCCTTGGTTTCTTCCTAGGGTTGAGAGTGACTAGCTCAAGGTCATTCAGCTGGCTTCATTTCAAGACCAGATTAGGTTTCCAGCCTAGTGCCTTCACCGTTACAACAAACTGGCTCCTAAACATTCAAATTAGTCTGGCCTAATCTAAATCAATAGGGACGCGGTGGCTCAGTGGCTAAGACGTTGAGCTTGTCAATTAGAAAGGTTGGCAGTTCGGCGGTTCGAATCCCTAGCGCCACGTAACGGAGTGAGCTCCTGTTACTTGTCCCAGCTTCTGCCAACCTAGCAGTTCCAAAGCATGTAAAAATGCAAGTATAAAAATAAGGACCACCTTGGTGGGAAGGTAACAGCATTCCGTGCGCCTTCAGTGTTTAGTCATGCTGGCCACATGACCACGGAATTGTCATCAGACAGCACTGGCTCTTCGGATTAGAAACGGAGATGAGCACCGCCCCCTAGAGTCGGGAACAACTAGCACATATGTGTGAGGGGAACCTTTACCTTTACCTTTTAATCTAAATCATCTTAATCTAGTGCACACATTTATGAATATGATATTGTAAATAGTGAAATCAATTCAGCTCTTTTTGTTTTCACCTTATCACGTCACTCTCACCCAAAGGATCATTATAGTGGTAGCGTTAATGAAGGCGAAAGATGAATAAAAATGGAGGCTTTCTCATGTATTACCTGTGGAATCTTATAAAGATGTAAGATATCTGCCATGCGTGAGGTTGTATCAGAGCCAAATCCCCCAATAACTCCTATTACGTTTTTCTGACTGCCACATTTGTAGTTCGGAATGAACTCTTGTGAAGTGAAGAGAAGGTCCAAAATGGTGCGGTAAGTCATCGTTGAATCAGAGTAGCTGTCAAAGACGTGGAACCCAAGAGTAGCATTGGGTAAAATCTTGGGATTATTATTGATCTCATCAATAGCAAAGACCAAGGCTAGAATATGCTGGTAGAACTTGGTCACCACTCTGGAAATGGATGACATTTTTTGTTAGGTGATAGTTTTAAACAGTGCACAAAATCAGTATGTTTAGGACATACTGATGTAGTTTTGAATGGAAAATTGTACGTGCCTCAGTATACAAAAGGAACACAATCTAAATAAAGTTAATCAAATTAGCCTCTTCTTTGAAAATTTATTGTGATTATCCTGGAATGGATTCAGGCTTTCATGCCATAACATGAAACATGTTTTGATCAATTTCTAACCAAAGTAATATTTGATTTCTCAGAGCTGTTCTCAGTCGCATGGAGTTGTCAAAACAGAATTTTAATTCCACTTTTTTTCTGTTTGAAAGCTTAAAAATAGAAAGCAATGGATGAATAAACTTTTAAAGAGTCAGACTATTGATTCTTCTATCTCAGTGCTGATACCCTGAAGTGCAGTCATCCAAGGCTTAAGCTGGGTTATACATATTATTTTGTTCATAACTGGCAGAATGGCTAAATCCATTCCTAAGAAATCATCTACACAGGTTCAAATCCAGTTCATGTGCATAGAAACCTAAAACAGTCTCTCTTATATATGAATATAAGGACTAATAAAATACACAATGAAAGGATATGAAAACTAAGCCACCAATAAGAATGAGTATAGGAAAAAATAGAGCAAACAAAACTTTTTTTGTTGAGGACAATATTTGAACTCACCACTTCTGATCTTTAGTAGAAGGCCTAATATGAAGAAATTTAACCCCAGCATATGTGGTCCTGATCATTGAGCATCTTATTTTATGATGGTTTTCCAATATACTTTATACCTCTTTTTTTCTATTTTCAGATCATGTATTGCTTACAAAGTTCAAAATAAGATGTGTGTGTTATATCCCTTTATAAATGTAACTCTGGTCTTCCATTTCCCCCTTCTATGAATGGAAGACTCAAAATCTATGCATTAGAACTGGAAGTCAGGAAGGAGACATAGAGATCTATGCAGATTTTGTGCCATTGTGTCCTTTTGGAATAATATTCTCCTATATACTAAAGTAGACCACAGCTGGATTTCCAAGAATTCTGTTGATAATATGAGAAGATTCTCCTCACAGTGAAAGCTTGAACATTTCACTTTATTCTCATCAAATGACTGCTGTTTATTTGATGTTGTCCCTCCATCATCCATCCATACAGCTATCCATTCATTCATCCTATTATCCATCCTTCCATCCATTCATCCATCCAGCCACCAAAATTCTATTCATAATATGAGAAGATTCTCCCCAGAATGCAGACTGAACATTTCACTTTATTTTCAACAAATGACTGCTATCTATATCTATCCACCCACCCACCCATCCTTTTAGAATCAAATACTTTGCAAACAATCAAATAAACATGAAAATAATGTAGTTGTATAGGCTAGTGTTTACACTGGGGGTGATAAAAACATCTTACATTGGGGTGCTAAGTGACTCCTGAGAAGGGTGTTTATTGAACAAAATATTGAAGAAAATGTAATGGATATGAGACACCATCCCACCAATGAAGAAATCGCCTGGTTCATACCATTCATGTGGGATATAGAGAGGATCTTGTCCACTGCATGAAAAGGCATGCGAGTTGTTGGGGAGAAAGAAGAGAAAAAACAGAACCAGCATCACTCCCATTCTGACAACAATGTTCCCTCTGCACATTAAACCTTCCATTTCTCTCCACTACATTATTGCAACTGTTGGCCAGGTTTCAATTTGAGTTACTAGATGACTGAAAGCTTTATTTCCCAGAGGACCTTGTATTTTCTCTATCATAATATCTTGCCTTCAGAAGTTGTGTGTGTTCCATCACTCTGGAGGCTTTTAAGAAGAGACTGAACAGCCACCTGTCTGAAATGGTGTGGGGTCTCCTGCTTGAGCAGGGGGTTGGACTAAAAGACCTCCAAGGTCCCTTCCAACTCTGATATTGTATGTTCAATGTTCTTTCTGTCCCTCAAATTACAAAAGCAGGCTTTGAGAGCCAACTGAGAATCAATATTTGAAATCTGATTTGTGCATTGTGTGAGAGAAGCTTGCCAAAGTCACAGAGCCCTCCTATTCTCTTGTCTATTGACAAAATGCCAGGGTGAATATAAAACATTTGCTTTAGTTGATTCCTCTTCTAGAAAGCCTTTGGAGGTTTTAGCACTGAGGAATATTATAGTGATTTTGATAGTTATATGGCACTGTTGAGGCATTAGTTGCATAAATTCTGTTGGGACTTGAAAACCCTACATGCTGTTAAATACACTTATGAGTTCTGGAAGTCCAAAATGAACAACAGAAGCAGGAGTGGACTTCAAAAATTTTAGCAAGGGGTTCTCTGCCTGGTTGCTGGGTGGGCGTGGCCATGGTGGGCATGGCCTAGTCGACCTCCTGCACCACGGTGGGTGGGGGGCAATTTTGCCCTCCCCAGGTTTCGGAGGCTTTTCTTGAGCCTCCAGGAGGGCCTCCACAGGCTCCGGAGGCCCTCTGGAGGCCAGAAACAGGCCCATTTCCAGCCTTTCTGAACTTCCAGTAGGCCCGTTTTTCACCCTCCCCAAGCCTCCGTGTGCGCCCTGCACTTACCTGCATCCAAAATGGGCTGCGTGGGGACTCCTGGGAGGGGAGGGATGGAATGGGTGGGGCCAGCCAGGAGTGGGATTTGGGGGTTCTCCGAACTGCACAGATTCTTAGCTAGAGTTTTTCCTGAACCCCTGCAAACCCCCAGCAGCTCACCCCTGAACAGAAGTAATAAACAATTCAGTTAAAGAATGATGGAAGTCAACAGCTTCAAGTTTCCCCCTACCATTCCAAAGTAAAAAAAATAAAGACAAAAACCAAATTACCAGTTCAGAGATTGGCACTGACAAGCATTTCTATGTTGCTACTGAAAAAATGAATGGAAGGAATCAACAGGGACAAATTTGACTCAAAGACTGTTTGATCTTTTATATATATATATATATATATATATATATATATATATATATATATATATATATATATATATATATATATGTGTGTGTGTGTGTGTGTGTGTGTGTGTGTGTGTGTGTGTGTGTGTGTGTGTGTGTGTGTGTGTGTGTGTGTGTGTGTGTGTGTGTGTGTGTGTGTGTGTGTGTGTGTGTGTATAGAACAACTGATTATATGAACTGATGCCATAGTCAGCTCATTGGGGTTTTCAGGAGGATCTGTCTCTAGCTTGATTCTTCAGGTCTTCCTATGGCACCCCTATCACCACTGTAATAGAGTCCATCCATTTTGCTGCTGGCCATCCTCTTCCTCTCTTTCAGAACAGAACAGAACAGAACAGAACAGAACAACTGAGTTGGAAGGGACCTTAGAGGTCTTCTAGTCCAAACCCCTGCTTAATCAGGAGACCCTATACCAGTGATGGCTAACCTTTTTGTCGCCGAGTGCCGAAAACGTGCGTGCATGCACCCATAATGCAATGCATGCATGACCCCCCTCTGCACCCCGCCCCATGCATGCATGCATGCCCCCTTGCATGTGCTCCATTCCCTGCGCATGCGTGCATGACCCCCACATGTGTCCTGCCCCCTCCATGCATGTGCACACATCTCCTGCATGCGCCCCACCCCCTGCACATGTGCAGCAGAGACCTGAAAACCAGCTGGCCGGTGGGAGGCGTCCATGCATGTGCGGCAGGGGTGAAATTCAGCAAGTTCTGACAGGTTCTGCAGAAATTTTGAGTAGTTCGGAGAATTGGCAAATCATAGCAGCAAAATTTCTCCCCTTCCTTCTTCTCCATCCTATATCCAGGATGACAGTGATCATTACACAAAGAGAGAGGTGGTAACTATTGTTAAAGAGAGGAAGAAATTAGCACAATGACCATTAAAGATTACGGTATACAAATAATCTTCCAGTAATCCTTAGACTAAAGCTATGGTACAGTTCCAATCCCGCACAAGACAATGGCACCTTGAAAACTGAACAGAACAACAGAACAACAGAGTTGGAAGGGACCTTGGAGGTCTTCTGGTCCAACCCCCTGCTCAAACAGGGAACCCTATACCCTAACCCAGGGGTCAGCAACCTTAAACACTCAAAGAGCCACAAAGGTCCTAACCGGAAGCCCCCAGTTCAATTCTGGAGCCAACCGTAAGTCCACTTCCCCTGCCATAGAGTTTCCTCCTAACGTGGTGTCCTTATTCCTCTGCCAACCGGAAGTCCAGTTTCCCCACCATAGAGTCTCCTCCGTGTGCAGCATCCTTTTTCCTCCACCTGTCCTAACCTAAAGCCCTATCAATTGTGGAGCCGTTAGGCAACAGGGAGCCACAGCAGAGGGATGAAAGAGCTACATGCGGCTCCAGAGCCGCGGGTTGCTGACCCCTGCCCTAACCCTATACCATTTCAGACAAATGGCTGTTCAATCTCTTCTTAAACACCTCCAGTGATGGAGCAAGTTTTGAAGTCAAGTTGTTCCATTAATGTTTTCATTCATGGAGAGAGGGAAAACTTTGCAAGCTTTAAGAGATGGGGAATATAATCTAATGTATTTTAAACTCCAGATAAGATTTCCCAAATGTCCTTATATGACAATGAAAATATGCTAGACACACAATATCCATTTTTAAAAAAAAACTTTATTAATTATGTTAAAAAAACTAACAAATATACAAACAAACATAAAAACATGTATAAACATATGTATATACAAATAAAGTATCAAATATCTTTGAAAATAGAAAACATTGAACATACATGTCAACCATCTCGTCGACACTATCCTTTTACAGCCGAATAATACAAAAACATGTTTATTCTATATAGTTATTGTTTACATCATTATCTTCCTTATATCTTCCAATATTTTCCTTATTCTTTTCTATTATTATATTATATTCAGTCAATTGTCATTACAATAAAACAATTTTTCCTTTTTCAACAACGGTTCTTTTGTTCAACTTGATTAATATTTTAAGATCTTGTAAAATTGTATATATCCCCATAGTTTGTTCCTGTCTATGCAGAAAAGTAGATATTTATTATTGTTTGTACTGTCTTAGTTTATGACATATAATTATAGCAGTTTTTGATATTTGTTTTGATTAAGCCAATTATACCACCTGTCCCAAGTTTTATAGAATTCAGAATCGTCTTTATCTTGCATTTCCAGTGACATCCTACTGAGTTCTGCGCACTCAAATACTTTATTAACGAGATTTAACGTAGTTGGGATTTGTTCGGTTTTCCAGATTTGAGCGTATATAATTCTTGCAGCTGTTGTGATGTGTAGAATTATATACCTATCTTAATTTGTCATTTTTTCTCTGAAAATACCTAATAAGAAAAGCTCCGGCTTTAAGGGAATCGTTCTTGAGGTAATTTGTTCAAGGCAGTTTTTGATCTTAATCCAAATGTTCTTCACCTTGGGGCAGGTCAACCATAGATGGTAGTATGTTCCTATACCTTCTTTGCATTTCCAGCACACAATATCCATTTGTGCTAACACATCTTTTGCTATAGTTTCAATAATTTAAGAAGACATTTCGCTCCTTATCAACAAAATTGGGAATCTCAGTTATTTCAAGGAGCCGATGTTAGATGTATCTCATTTGTGGGTTTCTACAACTTTGTACTTGCAGAGCTTTGAGCAAAGCACTGGTTCAAAGCAACACTGTGAACTGCAGAAGTCTGCATCTACTCCACAACGGAGAAACTTCACTTTGCTCAATGTGAAAACTCAAACTTGTGTTTGGGAAAAAGCCATATCTCAAGGCACATAAGCCTTGAATGCTTAAACCAGATAGACTGATTTCTATCCACACAGCTGTATTATTTACAGGTGAAGGATTAGATGGTGAGGTTATATTCTCACATGAGTCGAATTTCTGTGCCACTCAATTCTCTTCTCATTCATGATGAACATTGCTTCAGGAGGAACATTTTGGTCCAGTCTTCCAACTTGGACTCTGATATAGGAGTTGTTGGGAAAAGTGATCAAGTCTGTTATATCAAATCCAGCTTCTAGCTCTCCATGTTTATTGTATATAATTTCATCATTGGCACTGTTGTTGAAGGCAATATTTCTAAGAAGTAAGTGGAGCTTGGTAGAAAGAAAGAAGTAAGTAAGATTACAACTCCAAGACTCTCAACAGTTCCTGCTTCTCCAAACCTATTCCTCTTGCTCTTTGCTGAAGAGTCTCCCTGATCTGTTCCCCATCTATACCTAAATAGAATGTTTAATTGCTTGAGTAACATTGCTGAATCCAGAGTTGGTGAGAAGGAGGGCTGAGAAGACACCTGCAGACTCTTCACATCCTGGACATAAACCATTTCAACTCCTTCCTTTGGGATGGTGCATGATAGGGCATTGTATGCCAAGACAATTAGACACAGGGACAGTTTCTCCCCTCATGCCATCATTCTGTGAACACCTAATTCTTGCAGTTCACAAAATACAGTGATTCAGTGTTTTGTCTGATGTGTATGTATATCAACCTTAGGGGTGGGTCTGCCGAATTATTATTTATCTCTTTTATTATTTTTAGTTCACCCTTTTATTGGCTGTACACATTATTATTATTATTATTATTATTATTATTATTATTATTATTATTATTATTATTATTATTATTATTATTATTATTATTATTATTATTATTATTATTATTATTATTATTATTATTATTATTATTATTATTATTATCATTGTTGTTATTATTATTATCATTGTTGTTGTTGTTGTTGTTATTATTATTATTATTATTATTATTATTATTATTATTATTATTATTATTATTATTATTATTATTATTATTATTATTATTATTATTATTATTATTATTATTATTATTATTATTATTATTATTATTATATTGTATCACAGCGGCCAGTTGTTTCGCCGGATTTGGCATTGATTACTAGTCGAGCCCCACCAGGGGCCTAGGACGTCGTAATGTATTTTCAAAGTATATGTGCGGAACCGAGCAATGCGGCTATCTGCATTTGACTGATGGTGATTTTGTCAATTTTGAGCTGTTTTAAATGTAATTCCAGTGCTTTTGGGATAGCACCCAGTGTTCCAATCACCACTGGAATTACCATTGCTGGTTTGAGCCATAATAGTTGAATTTCAATTTTTAAGTCCTGGTATTTTTTTTTTTGTGTTCCTTTTCATTGACCTTGCTATCACCTGGTATTGCGATGTCAATGATAGTCACCTTGTTTTTCTCGACCAGCGTGATGTCTGGTGTATTATGCGCCAGTACCTTGTCTGTTTGTATACGAAAATCCCACAAGATCTTGACCATCTGATTTTCAGTGACTTCTTCAGGCTTGTGTTTCCACCAGTTTGTAGCAGTATGGATGTTATAATTTTTGCATAAATTCCAGTGGATCATTTGTGCAACAGAGTTGTGCTGTAATTTGTAATCAGTCTGCGGGATTTTCTTGCAGCAGCTGAGCACATGGGCTACAGTTTCATCAGCTTCCTTGCATAATCTGCATTTAGCATCATTTGAGAATTTATCAATTTTGGCTGTTATGGCATTTGTACGAATTGCCTGTTTTGTGCGGCCAGGATCTATGATTCTGTTTCTTTCTTTAAAGTACCAGTTGTTAACCATAACCAAGTTTCGTCTGTTGGACCTTCAGTAGATTTTTTTTCTTTACTTCAATTAATAGATGTTCTTGACTTTCTTTTAAATTAAAAGAAAGTTTTATTATTATTATTATTATTATTATTATTATTATTATTATTATTATTATTATTATTATTATTATTATTATTATTATTATTATTATTATTATTATTATTATTATTATTATTATTATTATTATTATTATTATTATTATTATTATTATTATTATTATTATTATTATTATTTTACAGCTCAAGGTTGATTCAGCCTTCCATCGTTCCAAAGAAGGTAAAATGAGGACCCAGATTGTTGGGGGCAATATGCTGACATTGTAAACTGCTTAGAGAGGGCTGTAAAAGCACTATGAAGTAGTATAGAACACTAATTGCTATTGCTATTGCTACGGTATATGGCCAAGAATGGTCTTTGGCACCAACATTTAAACAAACTGAAGTAACAAGGTCTGTTTGAAAGAATTCTGCTGAAGGAATAGAGTATTGCTAAACAATTCACATATTCAGCTACAGAATCTGCTTCTATATGAACTTCTGAGTGACTGGTACCTTAGAAAACCATGCAAAAACAATGAAGATCAGTGGCTATTAAGCATAAAACAGGTATCATACCTCCAGGATGAGAGACAGGTTAGTTCTTAAGGGCATGGACATAATGCATCTTTAAGCTTCCTGTGGACATCCCTTTTATAAGTTGAGGAAATAATATGATAGAGCGCATAGTCCTTTGATTTCATCCATTAAGTATCTTGTAATGCATTCTTCAATATTTAACATCGTTTGTAGCATGACCCCAAAGAACCATAAAATTATTTTTAAACTATCTAAAAATACTCAGATTGGAGAGGAGACACTGGTTTGTTGTTGCATATAGTTTCCATCATTTAGGTATAAATAAATCAGCCATTTTGGCTTTCATAATTGTTTTTTGATGAACCCATTTTGTGAAGCAGATTGGCCAAAAATTCAGGTGGATTGAAATGAATAAGCTTGTTATGACATCACATAAAGCTAGTCTGAAAATTTTGAGTCCCGTGTTTCTGAACCTCAGCAATTTTAAGATGTATGGCCTTCAACTCCCAAAATTCCCCAGCTAGCAGGGTCTAGCCAGCCAACCAGCTATTCTCACCTGAAACTCACAAGTTTCACCTGGACACTTCCCCAAACTCTGAAAAGGATTGTTCTTTGCCCATTATACATTATATTTTCACTATAGGAATGACAACAAAAGGTATTTGGGTTTCCACATATTGTAAGTTTTAACTTTATACCATTTTTAACAGCATGCCTTCACTGTACCAGTAATAATGAACAGATGTCATAATTGAACCCTTTTAATTAAAGGGTACCTAGAATGAAATGGAGGATAAAAGTGAATCTAGAGTTAGAGAAAGTATATATATTAAACACACACACACACACACACACACACACACACACACACACACACACACACACAAACACACACACATGTTTAAAAACATATGAAGGATCATTATATATTCTACAAGATGCATAGAATGAAATCAAACATGCTCAGTAGGTTTTCTTCGCAGCATTAGGACAAGGTTTGGCATTTATTTCTCAGATTTCATTGAGCTTTGCCTCACAATTCTATCCAAATACAGACTTTTCAACAGTTATTTTCCTTCTTGTTGTTTCTTATTAATTGCCCTTTGCTATTAAGATCAGGCCTCAAAATGATGATATAACATTTTGGAGCAAAGATGCAACCCAGTAATCCAGTGCTGGAAGCCAAGATGGAGAAGATCTCCACAGCCACCATGTATTTCCCTTTGGTACTTAGATAAGTTGGGACAAAAGACAACCAGACACTGCAAAAGACCAACATGCTGAAGGTGATAAATTTGGCTTCGTTAAATGTGTCTGGCAGTTTCCGAGCAAAGAAAGCTACCATGAAGCTGACGAGAGCCAGAAACCCCATATAGCCTAGAATATAGTAAAACATGTTGCCTGATCCTTCATTGCATTCCAATACAATTTCTTCAGGCAGAGTTGTCATATCTAAATTTAGAAATGGAGGATCAGTACCCAGCCATATCACACAAATACTTGTTTGAATAAGTGAGCCACACAAAACAATAGCAGATGCAAATCTTTTCCCCACCCATTTCCTTATTCCAGCTCCTGGTTTAGTAGCCATGAAAGCAAGAACCACTATAATTGTTTTGGCCAGGATAGAAGAAATAGCCACTGAGAAGATGATCCCAAATGTAATTTGTCGGAAAAGGCAAGTGAGAAATTGGGGGCAGCCGACGAATAACAGAGAACAGAGAAAGCAGAGAAGGAGCGAAATAAGGAGAACGTAAGTGAGCGTTTGGTTGTTTGCTTTCACAATCGGAGTTTTCTGGTGCTTAATAAAGATTCCAAGCACCAAGACTGTGGTTGTAGAAAGAGCAAGAGCCATAATAGACAAACCCGTGCCTAAAGGATCAACATAACTCAGGTAATTTAGTTCCTTGGAAAGGCATTTAATTTTTCCTTTGTTAGGATATTGATCTTCAGGGCATTTGAAGCAGTCATTCATATCTTGGAGAAAGGGAGAGAAACAGAGAAGACATAAAATACATGAGAACAGGTTGACAGCCTTGTAGATTTGATCTAGATTTGATACAATGTTATGAGTTATAATACAGGGGTGTCAAACTCAAGGCCAAGGGGCCAGAACCGGCCCACGAGATGCTTAGATCTCACCTGCGGGACTGCCCTGGAAACAGAGAGCAACTGGCCCATGGTGCCTCTGCCTGTGATAACTCCCGAGCTCCATTTTTGCTGGCAGAGGATTGCAGGAGGCTGTCGCAGCGAAAACAGAATTTGGGAGTTCATTTTCTCTGGCAGAGTGCTCGGGCCACCACAGGCACCCCCAACATGAGTAACATTGAGCTGCCTACGCCTAGCATATCCCCCCCCCGAGGTCAAACACAACCCTGATGCGGCCCTCAATGAAATCGAGATGGACACCCCTGCTTTAAGGACAAATCCTAGGATCCTTGCAAGTGGAATCCTTCTCATGAGCTTTTCCTGAAAATCCCAAACTTTTTTCTAGTGGATCATTTGGTTGCAATTGGTGTTAGTTAGGTAACTAGTTGATACATTAAAAAAGCAAAACGCTTACACAATGAAAACACGAATCCAGTTTTCATGGAAAAACAATCCCCACCATTTATGCCTTCTGTTATAATTTTAAAAATCTCCACGGCATAGGAAAAATGAATTCTACTAACCAGAATCTGAATTTTAGGGCAGTTGAGATAGAAGCTATCATTAATAAAAAGAAAAGATTCTATTTTTACTATTCTGTAGTCCCTATTACATGTAGAGGCGGAGTGACTGGATAGAAAATGTGAAAACATTTATCATTCAAGCTACCAGTTGTTTCTTCCTTGCAGTGTTCTATTGCTTTACTTACATGGCACATTCAACCACAAAATGAAAATAGCCTGGTACATTATTCCAGCCCTGCTTAGATGAAACCATAATGATGTTACATACCAAAGAAGCAAATTATATAATTTGCAACAGTCACATCAAGTCATCATAATGAGAGTCAATATGAAATTTACACCACATGGATGAACAGTTAGTTCCAACCCTAGAGGTCTTTAGGTGGTTAAGATATGACTTTTCTTCAGGTTTTGGGATCAATTTGAGTGGAATCCCCAATGTGAGTTGTAGAAGTTTTCATTTTTGTTGATCATTTTATTGCTTTATATATTTTAATGTGTTATGTTATTCTGTTCTAATTATTTCAGATATTTTTGTCTTTTATACACTATGTCCAGAGTTACATAGCTTGGGTAAGTGCATACACATGTAAATAAATTTAGGATGAAATGTAGAGTCACTTAAGCAAGAACCAATGAGATTATACAATAAATAAGACAATATACTTAGCCTTGCAAAGCTCCATTTCAGAGGCTGCTTTTTCAGCCTTGCAAAGCTCCGTTTGAGAAGCTGAGCAGAGCTACATTCGGTGTATAAGACACACCCAGATTTTCACCCTCTTTTAGGGGGGAAAAGGTGCGTCTTATACTCTGAAAAATACGGTAGCTTGGGTAAGTGCATAGACACGTAAATAAATTTAGGATGAAATGTAGAGTCACATAAACAAGAACCAATGAGATTATACAATAGATAAGATAATATACATCACTGTATAACTCCTCTCTTTACTACTATTTCCTTAGTGAACTATCTTTGGTTATTGCACATCAAGTTCAATCTTACATTTTCATGAATATCAATAAGTGAGAAGTTTTGGCATATCTTCCTCTTTCCATCCTGCTGTACAATAAAACCCAATTAGTGACATAGATACTTCATTTGTAGTTTCTAGTATGGTATTCCCTACCTGACTGGTTGGAAATCTTTCCTGATGGACATTCAGCACAACCATAGCAACAAAATGGTTCCCCTTCTTTGCTTTGTCTGCTATAGCCTGGAAGGCAGTGGTGGTTGCACAGGGACAAGGGCACAACCTGTCCATAGGAAAGAAGAACCCATTTTAGTCACATTTGTTGTTTACTTAAGCCTCAATGGGGTGTTGTACTCAAATCGGGGCATCCTGGATATCAGGATGCTTTTTGGTTTCCAGAATATTGCTAAGGAAGAAGATAGCCTTAGCTCCCAGGTGGCAGAGATTGATTTTGAATTCTATCAGATGCCATGGATAGAAGCAAACATTGGTTGAATAGCCCAAAGGTTCTTTTTCAAAAGGCAACTGGAATTTCTTTGTTTTTTTCTTGAAGACATTTTACTTCTCATCTAAGAAGCTTCTTCAGAACTGAAGAAGGTGCTTGGGTGAGAATTAAAACGTCTTCAAGGAAAAACAGACAGTCTTGTTGCCTTTTGAACAACCATACCTTTGGTTACCTTTGGCCAACCATAACTGGATGACTGAGAATCTCCATAGATCTCCATTCTAGCCTTTTTTTTACCTTGGTAAGGAATTTGGTATTATGTTGATACACAGGTATCAATGTACATTCCCAGAGTTTTCAGCAATATCTGTTCATCGCTTTGTAAAATCATGAATAGTGGTAGACAAAACAATTTTCCATGGTTTCTTTTTAAAAAAAATTCCAGTTGTCATTTAACAAAAAGAAAGTTGCTTTAGAATGCATTTCAAGGGGAAGAAAATTGCAAATAAGTGCTCATGAATGAAATTGATATCCTTGATCTTTCTTTTTTATGTGAAGGGCTCTTCTTTCATTGTATCTTCCACTGTAGGTCTCCACAGCAGGCCATGGTGATGGACGAAACAACAACACCTGTGTGGTTATGGCACAGCACAACCTCACCCTTCCATACCTGTGTCCTGACACATGACACAAACATGTAAGTCAAAAGTTTATGTTGTGAAAACAGAACACGGCTTTTGTCCTTTGCTCCTCTTCCCCACCCCTCCTGTTTCTCCAACGATCTGCCACTCCCTTCTTTTCTCACATTTTAATTGAATCTAACAGGAAAGTACCTTCATATTCCATCCACTGGACTTTGCAAGTGGTACTGCTACTGATGCTGCCTTTACAAAAAAGATGCCTGCCCTTGAAACATTGTCAGAAAATAGCAATAGCACTTAGACCAGTGATAGCGAAGCTTTTTTTCTTTGGGTGCCGAAAGCACATGCGCATACTATTGCACATGTTCAAGGTCCCACACCCATAATTCAATGCTGCCCCTCCCCCCATGCATGTGCGTACGATCCCCCCCACTCCCCCGTTTCCTGACTTTGGGTGGGCCTGGTAGGTTCCTTTTTTGCCCCCAGGCTCCAGAGGCTTCCAGAGGCTTCCCTCTCCTGTCCTCCTGAGGCCCTCCAGAGGCCGAAAACGCCCTCCCAGAGCCTCCACGTGAGCCAAAAATCAGCTGGCCGGTGTGCACATGCGTGCTGGAGGTGAGCTAGGGTTCACGTGCCGGCAGATATGACTCCATGTGTCAGCTGTGGCACACGTGCCATAGGTTCGCCATCACTGACTTAGACTTTAGATACTGCTTCACAGTGCTTTTACAGCCCTCTCTAAGCGGTTTACAGTCAGCATTTTGCCCCCCAAATTATGACCAAATTTGTTGCGCCTAACCATAATGCATGCTTTATCTCAATGAGATAACAGCAATTAGTGATGAGCCACGGTGGCACAGTGATTAGAGTGCAGTACTGCAGACTACTTCTGCTGCCTGCCGTCTGCCTGCAATTTGGCAGTTCAAATCTCACCAGGCTCAAAGTTGATTCAGCCCTCCATCCTTCCAAGGTGGGTAAAATGAGGATCCAGATTGTTGGGGGGCAATATGCTGACTCTGTAAACCGCTTAGAGAGAGATGTGAAGCACTGTAAAGCAGTATATAAGTCTAAGTGCTATTGCTATTTATCTGTCTCTCTCACAGTCACATGTTCACTTACTGATCATTTAGCTTAATAACTTGGCTGTTGGATTAGAACTTGGTCACTAAACGAGGATTGAGTGCAATTTGTCCCAGATTTATCTGACTTTAAAAAGAATATCAAGTCTTATTCTACAATACCAAGTATTGTAGAATAATGAAATCATTTGACTTGGATTGTGGAGACCCATGATTACGTTCTAACCTGAGGGATAGAAGAGCACTGGTTAAGTTTGGAGAACCATATCACTTTTGGCTTAGGTTACCTCTTAAGATTGTTGTAGAGGAAAAAAATTGGACAGCTACTTCCACCATTTATTAAAGAGGATGAGTAAGATATAATACACTTAAATCAAATTTATATAAGAACATTTTGAATTGTGAAGTATTGTTTGGCCAGAAAAAGGATGTCATCTTAAAAAAGAAATGATTGATAATATTGTTGCATTTAAAGTTACTTATTGAGAAATGTATGGAATTTCTTTGTCCCAAAGATGCTTTTCCCCCAAAAGGCAATTGAACTTTCATGGGCTTTTTTCTTTGTAAATGTTTCAAAGCAGTTTTAGCTTGGTAAGATTCTTTCTATTAGCTATAAGCAAATAAAGGATTGAACTCAATTGGATTTTTATCTGCTGTCTCTGGCCTTGAACTTGATGATTTACAACATATATGCTCCACATTTACTTTCAAGTAAGGTAAACTACTTCTTTTGTGACCCTCCTTGATCTTCATTCACCTCACTCTCTCTTCTGTTCCTCATTTAGTTCTGTATTGATATGTTGTTATTTGACCTAACCAATCAAGAAATTATGAAATCAGGAAATATGTCCCTCACAATTCCCGTAGATGAACATTACCATTATTCAAGATGAATGGGATCCAATCATGCATGAGGTTTAGTGAATATATAAACCTTAGATCTTGGTGTTTAGTCCTACCTCTCCAAATGTATAATGCCAGGTAATGATCTTCTCATTAATAGACAACTGTTTGTCCCATGGAGCTTGAGGATCCATTTTCCCGACTTTCACTTTTAAGAAAGATTGATTTGGAAAAGTTATCCAGTTGATAATATCAAATCCATCTACTAATTCACCATTCTCATTAAAAAACAAGGTGTCTCCTGCACTGTTGTTAAATGAGATCTTCCTCAGAAAAGGGTGGATCTTTAGCTGAAGAAAGCCAAGGGTAGGTTTCACAAAATTGTCTTTATCTGTTAATTTCTGAACTATATCTACCACCCACTCTCAAAACATCTCAACAGTTTGCAATATATGCGTGTGCCCACTGAAAATCAAGGCACTAAAACAATTAGATTTACAATTTAGAAGAACAAAGGAGAAAAGTAACAATAATAATTAAAATTAGCAACACGAGCAATTAAACCCTGGTACACAAGTTTAGGTGCCTTGACAACAGCTCCAAAACCAGTTTTGTGCTCTCTTGTCTGAAAACTGTTAAGCAGCAAGCTAGTGGTAGAGTGCCTACTTATGTTTCAGATTTTATACACAAGTTTCTTTCTCAGCCATGATCAAACAGTGGATTCACCCTGTTTTATTTTGCATCAACCAGGCCTTATTGAGGAATAAAAGTAGGTTCTTTGATCTTGAATCTCTTCTTCAAGATCTAACTGCTGACAAGGCCTCTGAAATGGGGTAGAATCATTAAATTATTCATCTCTATTCCCTTGTAATGACTTGCTGGCCTATCTGTGCCAAATTGTCTATTCCACATTATCCTTTTTTTTACACATTTACACTAGAAGTCATGACACAAGTTAAGAAGTACATGATACAAGGAGACAAGTAGCAATGATAATTAAAAATTAGCAATATGGGCAATTGAAGACTGGTACACAAATTTAGATGTCTCCCCAACAGCTCCAAAACCAGTTCTGCCCCCCTCAGTCCAAAAACTGTTAAGCTAGTGGTAGAGTAGCAGAATCCTAAATTTATCTCTCACTAGTAGCTGGATACCTGTGCTTCACTACGAAACTATGTGATTGGACTTGATAAATTGACAGTTAAAGTTTGAAAATTAATGAGTAGTTATGTGGGGAGGGAGAGTAGAATGTCTAAACTACCAGCCCGCAGGCCAGATGAGTCACGCACTGGCCACGCCCATGCCCTGTTTAGTGAAGGTGTAGCATCAGAGCGTGTTAATAACAATATAAGAAATACAATCATAATAATGATCTGATGGGCATTTTGAAAAATACTTTCTTAGCGAGCATCTAGAAGCCAAGAGGAACATACATGCCAGAGGTGGGTTCCTGCCGGTACACTCTTACTTGTTGGTCGCCGCAGAGCTGAAGTAGCCGGTGGCATTTGCGGCACAGGGCTTCCCCTGCCCACTTTTCCCTGCCCGCCTAGACACCACCATTTGCGTTCTTAGCCCTCTGCGCAAGCAGAACGCTTTGCGCATGTGCAGAGGGCAAAAGAAAGCAAATGGCGGCATCCAGGCGGGCGGGGGAAAGCGGGCGGGGGAAGCCCCATGCTGCGAACGCCACCGGCTTCTTTGGCTCTGCGGCGACCAACAGGTAAGAGCATACTGGCAGGAACCCACCTCTAATACATGCCAAGTTTCAAATTTGTAGGCTTTACAGTTCTGGAGATTTCTTGATGATGCGTGAGTGGCATTTGGCTTTTATATATATAGATTCCAAGTCCAGAATGCACATGCATGTCCTGAGTCTGATTGCCTAATTCCAGATTTTCTTTGCAGGAGGAAACAATCACTTCCTAAACTGCCTCTCTTTCCTGTGCAGGCTCTGCTTCCTTGAAAGGTCCTAACCCTTGTGACCTTGATCAATTAATTATTACCCTCGACCTGCTTGCACTGCTATCTGAAATGGACATGATCCTAATCAATTTCACCCCAAAGGCTTCCTTTGGTCTCCTAAGCAGCTGTGCCAAGTCATTCCATTCAAGTTACATTCCACACTGTGTGTTTCCTGGTTGTTAAGTCACCAAGTTGTGATCAACTCTTCATGACCCCATGGATGATAGTCTACCAGATCCCCCTCTCCTCCACTGTCTCCTGGAGTTTGCCCAAATTCATGTTCATTACATCAATGACACTATCTAATCATCTTCTCCTCTGCCATCTTCTTCTCCCTTTCCCTTCCATCTTTCCCAATATCAGAGTCTTTTCTAATGAGCCCTCTCTTCTCATTTGTTGGCCAAAGTATTTGAGCTTCAGCTTCAGTATCTTTCCTTCCAAGAAACAGTCAGAGTTGATTTCCTTTATGTTGGACTGATTTGATCTCCTTGTAGTCCAAGGGACTTCAGCAGGGTCTTTCAACCTTGAAGCTGATCTGGCAGAAGCCATCTTGGAGCTTCAGTGCTGTTACACTGGAGCGAGGGATAGGTAGGGGGGATTAGAGATAGCTGGGGTTGTGTAGTCAAAATAAAATACTTTCTCTTGGGAACCAAGGACGTTCTCATACCTGGCCGGAGGAAGGAGGAGTGATGTCACCAGACCAGCAGATGCTGCCATGATTGTGCCATGTGACCAATTATTTGGGGTTGAGGGACAAACTATCACTTTTAATTAGGTGAAAACTGCGGGAACCTTCAGAATCGGTTTTCACCAGATATGTGCCAATATGATATTTCTAATAAAGTTATTCTTTGAGGAATCTAGCTGCCTTGGAGTTTTTGCTTGCAATGGATCTACTACTTGGAACCCTGACACTGTCCTTGCTACTTTGGTAGGAATAGCACGTATTCTACATCCTGCAGCCCTAGATTGCTACCTATTAATAAAACAAAACATAGTCTTGGTTAATGTGAAGAACGTTACCTGAAAATGTTGTAGCTTTGAAGACTCAACAGGGTATTCAACAATTCCCAATCTGTGTTTAGTTCTGGATGACAACATAGCATGGAAAGCATGAACCACAGCATAGATTGCATTGTAGATGCTGTAGCTTTGACCTGTCATCTGCATTTCAAAAAGAGGTCCAGGGATGTTCTCTAGCCGCTCATCTCCAGTGCAGGATGTCAATTGATTCTCCCCTCCACCTGCATCTTCAAATACACAGTCAAATGCTTGTTCCCAGAAAAGCTTGACAAAGCTATCAACTTCAGAATGTGGATTCAGTTTGTGAAGGAAATTTTGGAAATCCCTTACCTCCTTAGAATGGATTGCAAATGATAAGGCTCCGTGGAAGATCTGTATATTTATCTTTCTGTGAAATGTTTCAGTTGAGAAATCCCAAGGAGCAGTGACAACCCACACTTTGTCAACAGGCTGTAATTCGAAATGGTTAACCACAAACTCCAACCAATGAATATCCAACATGGCATGCGTATCTGCCTTTGCAACAACTACACTGGCATTTGAGTTATGGAGAGATACAACTATATTCTTTAATTGACTTATCAGTTCATCAATCTGAAAAAAATACTCATGACTAGGTGTTCTTTCTGTGAAGGCTATACAGATTTCTCTCTCGAAAAGCAGATGTGTTAAGGTCTGCACAAATATTTCCCCTTTCTCATCTCCTAAGGCAATGATCCCAACCCATTTCCATTGAAAATATAATAGAAGCTGGACAAGTCCATTCAACTGATAAGTTTCACTAGGAGTCATCTGGTATAAGAAAGCAAATTGATTTTTTTCTCTTACTGCTGGTGAAAAGAAGTTATAGGTGACCTAGAGGAGATTAGAGAGACGTTTATCCTTAGGTTAGTGAATTTCATGTATTTGTTTGATCGCCAAAGACTATTTTCCTTATTTTGAAACATTTTAGACATTTAAAAAAGAAATTCAGTGGAGGCAATCTGATGTAAGGTGTTGGACTTGCACCAAAGAGAGCTTGGTTCTAATTCTTTCTCAGCCCACCATCAATCATTGGTAATGTTGGGCCAATTTTTCTTTTCAGAAAATCTTCCTCACAGGGTTGTGACTTGGGGGATGGGAGAGGTAGGAATTTGAAATTCTGTAAAAGGTAGAATATACAATCCACAAAATATCATCCCATTTTAGTCTTTTATTTCCACTTCAATTGAAGATCTTAGGAGGTCTTTTGGCCAAATATTCAGTTAAAATGGTGGTGGGTGTGCCAAGGTACACCCACGTGACACCGATACTCCGCCAGCTGCATTGGTTGCCCATCGGTCTCCGGGTCCAATTCAAGGTGTTGATCACCATCTTTAAAGCCCTTCATGGCTTAGGACCAGGATATCTTCGGGACCGCATTCTGCCTCATACTTCCCTTCGACCGGTTAGGGCCCACAGAGTTGGCCTCCTCCAGGTCCCGTCGGCCAAGCAATGTCGGCTGGCGGGCCCTAGGGGGAGAGCCTTCTCTGTGGCTGGCCCTGCGCTCTGGAACCAACTACCCCCAGAGACCCGGACTATCCCCACTCTGCTGGCTTTCCGTAAAGCCATTAAGACATGGCTTTTCCTGCAGGTGGGGGGGACAGCTTAATTCCACCTGAGCCCACCCCCCAAGTATGTATGTGTCGAATGGATGTTGCTGTTTTAAATAATTGTTTTAAATTTTCGTATCTGTTTTTAAATCTTATGTAATTTTTTGTTTATTCTTGTATTTTTCCCTGCTGTAAGCTGCCCCGAGTCCCCCGGGAGTTGGGCGGCATATAAGAATAACAAAATAAATAAATAAATAAAATGGGAAGTACCTTTCATGTCTATTCCAAAATGGAGTGAGAGGTGAGAACAATAAAAGTTGCTTTATTTTGAGGGATCTCAAACTTGTCTTTCTAAGAGATTTCACCAGAGTTTCTTTAATTTTTCCTTTTCTTTTTAAACTCGTTTTAATCTCCAGAATTATGAAATCCTCTAGTCTCCTTTCAGGGGGATTCCACATTATGTTATTAGTGGAAGATCAATGCTGGATCATGTTAAGTACTTTGGATATGGTAACCAGCCTCTTAATACTTAACTCAAATGTGTTTATTTGAGCCCATGCAGGTACTGTCCAAGTTTGAGATGTTTCCCTAAGTTTCCTTAAGGAGCAACCCACTGTTTAGGAAGGGTGGTCATGCTGGATCTGAAGCATCCTTGTTTGCTTCAAATCCAAATACTGCACACCTTTATATAGAAACTATTTTTTGTAAAGGCAAAGAAAGAAGTCTATACTGTGATATTGTACATGGAATTGCAGGGGAAAGATACACACACACACACACACACACACACACACACACACACACACACCACGTTTCCCTGAAAATAAGACCCTGTCTTATATTTTTTTTGAACCCTGAAATAAGCGCTTGGCCTTATTGTCATGCACTCAAAAGCACGATTGGGCTTATTATCAGGGGATGTCTTATTTTGGGGGGGGGGAAACAGGGTACATACATACATACATAACAATATATACTTAAGATCAGGTATTGTTTTACCCCATCTCTACCAAACATGCTTGGAATGACAGGAATAGAATAGAATAGAATAGAATAGAATAGAATAGAATAGAATAGAATAGAATAGAATAGAACAGAACAGAACAGAACAGAATAGAATAGACCCTATACCATTCCAGACAAGTGTCTGTTCAGTAACTTCTTAAAAACTTCCAGTGATGAATCACCCACAACTTCTGAAGTGAACTGTTCCACTGATATTTGTTGTCATATTAACAATTATTATCATCCCTGAAGATTATACCTTTCAAATGATCCTGATTATCACTTTTGCAAACTAACAAAAATAAGGAAGGGAAGGGAAGGAAAGGAAAGGAAAGGAGAAAACCTTATTTTTGCCTTTTCCCAAGAGTTTGATAGGTAGATAGTGAGATAGAGGGAAAGTTGGATGGATACAATTTTCCAATGTAGCCTATAGCCCTTGCATGCTTGACAATTTCCCATTCAAGTCTTGTCAAGGTCCAACTCTGTTTGGCTTTTGAAAGGTAACAAATTCACTGAGGGTGATTGACTTTATTTTTTAGTTGACACACTACTTCTAACTGGATTGTTGCAACAATCAGGATTCTTTTGCAATTCTTTGAAGCAAAGTGGGTTAACATCTTCCCTGCACCAACATCAGTTTAAAAGGGCTTATTCTTCAGCTAAATACTCAGACCTTTTGTATTTGTCAATCTCTTTCAAACCTCCCTGTCAAGCAAACAAACAAATAAAATGGAATTACCATAATAATATTATTTTGACTTATTACACTCTGGTTTCTTTCAAGTGGACTTTTTATTTTCACACTGGTTATTTTCTTTTACTGACAGAACCCTTAAATATCTCTCCTCATCTTACCTGGGAAATTTTGTAGAGAGTTAAGATGGAGGCCATGTGTAGAGTGATTTCAGAATCAAGGCCCCCAATGGCTGCAATCAGATTCTTTTCAACATCACACTTGTAATTGGGAACAGTCTTGTTATGGCGAAATACAAGGTTCAACGTATTTTGATTAGCCATGCGTGCACTGAAATAACTTTCATAGATCTGGAATCCCAAGGTGATGTTGGGTAAAATTTTAAGGTTTTCATTGATCTCATTCACAGCAAACACCATTGATAGGACATGCTGATAATTCTTGGGCACTGTGCTAGAACAAGAAGAACATTGTATGTATGTACACAAAACCTTGTACACTTGCTGGAATCATGCTCCTGTTTAACACCCATAATGGGAGATAACATACAACAAAATCCTAGAGGTTGTCTAGGAAGGAAAGAAGGAAGGAAAGAAATGTGTGCTAAGGATCAAATGAATTCCTTTACTGCGCTGTATTCTATTCTTCTTGAAATGTTTAACTAAATGAAGGAATGTTATCAAGTCAGCTAGGATATGTTAGAAAATACTGTGTAACCAGGGGCGGGTTGCTCACTTACCTTGCTACCAGTGCGCTGTGTGCGCATCTCCATGTTTCTTGATGATGTCACCAGCCCGCCACTACCAGTGCGAAAGAGTGGACCGCACTGATAGGAACCCACCACTGTGTGTAACAGAAGATTTAACCTAGAGGATGTAACTTTAGAATATAAGATGAATATACAGAACTGATTTTGTAGGCTTAATATATATAAAAGGCAAAATGATTATAGAAATAATGATTATGAAAACAGAAGGGATATCAATACATTTTCAAATTTTCAAGAAAACTTTCAGGATTAGCTTCATGGAAGTATGAAAAGATGGGGGATGAATGCCTTGGATAACAGGAAATATTTATGATAATTGAATGCAGATTGCAGAAATATATCTGAACTATGATTAGACATTAGGCATATAACAGGAAAGAAGGAAATGAGATATTTTATTAAGGGGATGAGGAATATTATAGGATAATTTATAGGTAAATAAAAACACAGAGAAAAATGCATGGAAGAGATTTGATTGACGTAAATGCGTTTAACAATTTCAGAAAAACCTACATCAACCTCACTGTAAGTGGGATTATAAAATGATAGAAACATTTCAAGGCAGAGAATACATTCAAGAACAAAAAGTCAGCTATATCTGTCAAATAGGAAGATATCAGGAACAGATTAAAAGGGTGGAAGTGCTAAAACATATGTTCACAACAGGAAATCAGACTATATGACATTGAGGTTGGAAAAATATTAGCGCATATATTGAAAAAAAACAAAATGAAAGAAAAAGGGCAAATTATCACATCACTGCACCAATTTTTCATGAGATCAGTTTTGCTTAATAGCTGATAGAGAAAAATAGAATCATATATATATATATATATATATATATATATATATATATATATATATATATATATATATATATATATATATATATATATATATATATATGATATATATGATATATATGATATATATATATATATATATAGATAGATAGATAGATAGATAGATAGATAGATAGATAGATAGATAGATAGATAGATAGATAGAAATGCCAAATAAATTATGTTATGTTCCACATTCTGACAAAATCTCCATCATCTGGAAGGGACATATTTAAATTAATAGGTACTCCTGAACATGTGATTATTCTTCTGAAAAAAAAATTAAAATGAACAGTTTAGTTTAAGAGCTGAATTTTGAGAAACTGAGAGGTCAAAGGAAGGGAGTAAGAGAAAAATGCACATTGTCCCCTTAACTAACTTATTTTTGAAATTGTTATAAGAGTGGCAGGATTGGGCATGATAGCAGTAGAGTCAAACTTGAAAGCTGATTTCAGTGAAATGGAAGCAGCAAGCAGTCCACTAATAGAAATACGCCACCATTTTTTTTTCTGAACAATTTTTTTTATATTTGTAGTGGAATAATGGGCATAATCCATTGGATGTGATGGTACTTCTTCCTTTATAAACTTTAAAGAACCGTAATCTTAGTCTTTCAAATATAATTTGATGAGAACTGTCAGAGCATTATCTGTGTCAACCTATTGGAAATTGCCTTACAGTGAAGAATTCTTTGGTAGCCTAAGGAGTAACAACCTTATAAAATAAACTTTCTCATGGTTAGTAGCATTTCCTCAGGGGCAATGAACAATTAGACAATGCCAAATTCCTAAATGAGAGCAAAACTTAGAATAAGCTTTTCTGAAGCATTTGTACTAATTTTTAAACCTTCCTTCCTTCCTTCCTTCCTTCCTTCCTTCCTTCCTTCCTTCCTTCCTTCCTTCCTTCCTTCCATCCTTCCTTCCTTCCTTCCTTCCTTCCTTCCTTCCTTCCTTCCTTCCTTCCTTCCTTCCTTCCTTCCTTCCTTTTCTCATTTTTTAAAAACTTCACTTCGGCCATTTATTCGTAGATTTGTTGATATGAACAAGATTCTTTCATTAAAAATCATAACTCCACATCCCTTTGTTCTCATATGTGCTTAGGGTAATTATTTAAATGTTTTGTCAGAGAGGACAAAAAAAATTGGTTTCCTTACGTATACATGTCTTCAATCATTGTCACGGGATTCTCATTGAATAATAATGGATCAAAGCTAGGCATGAAGAGTTGAGAAAAGATTGCACCAATGATGAAGTCTCCGGGCTGATAATACTCATGTTGAATAGGAAGGGAATAATTCACACTACATGAATTAGGAAGAGCTTTCCCCTCAATTTGTGGAAACACTAAGAGTAGCAGCAAAAGGAAGAGCTTTGACATCTGCAAGGGTGAAGAAGTACCTTCTCTTAATCTCAAATCCTTTACCTCAGTCTAGTGCTCAGCATCATACTAAGTTTCACACTTAGTGCTTTCCAGACTTCTGGATGATGTCTTCAAAGAATCATAAAAGATGCAGACTGAAATGGGGTTACTATTGCAAGTACCTACAGTCTCAAAAAACTTGGTCAATCTTTCCAGAATAGAAGATAAATCACTGCACTTTGTGATAATGACAGGAATTACCATCTCAAGAGGACTGTAACTTCCATGGCATCAGGTGCATCAAAAATGATGAGGAAAACATGTTTATCATACCTTATTATGGTGTAATAGAATAATAGAATAACAGAGTTGGAAGAATTGGTCTTCTAGTACACCTCCTGTTCAAGTAGGAGACTCTATCATTCTGGACAAATGGCTGTTCTTAAAAACCTCCAGTGATGGAGCACCCACAATTTCTGGAAGCAAGCCATTCTACTGATTAATTTTTCTGTCAAGAATTTTTTTCCTTAGTTCTAGGCTCATTCTCTCCTTGATTAGTTTCTATCCATTACTTCTTGTCCTGCCTTTAGGAGCTTTGGAGAATAGGGTGACCCCCTTTTGTTTGTGACAGTCCCCTTGATGTTGGAAGATTGTTATCATGTCACTCCTAGTCCTTCTCTTCATTAGACTAGACATACCCAGTTCCTCAAACATTCTTTGTATGGTTTAGCCTCCAGTCCTCACTTGTCTTTATTGCTCTTCTCTGCACTCTTTCTAGAATTTCAACATCATTTTGATATTGTGGCAAGCAAAACTGAATGCAATATGCCAAGAGTGATTTTACACATGGAAACCTTAGATATGGAAATGGTACCTGGATTTAAGTTGATGTGTGGTGGAATGACAAGGAATTACAAAGGATATAGCTAGGAAAAAAATAATTCTTTTCCAATATGCTAAGAGGACACATAATTTCACAGTAGATATATGTTTTACATGGCCAACAAAGTTCTTTAGAACCATAACTTAAACAAACTGAAGTAAGAAAGTATGTTAAAGAGAATACTGCCTAAGGAATAAAGCACTGCTAAATAACATAATTATTATTATGTTTATTATTAAATCTTATTATTATTAAGCAGTCAAAGTGATGCCCAAAGTTTCATTTTAAGACAAGAAATTTAGATCCTTGGGAATGCACATGTTTTTTTTCCTTTTTTGGATACTGTTCTTCTGGACAGTCTAAGCACTCATCCATATCTGTGAAAATATGTATTTCATAATTCATAGCAGTATTTCAAATTTTGCAATTTGTTTAGTGAGAAGTATTTACTAATTGAAAACATTCTATGTCAGTGATGGTGAACCTTTTTTCCTCAGGTGCCGAAAGTGCATGCGCAAGTGCTATCGCACATGTGCGAGTGCCCACACCCATAATTCAATGTCTGGGGGGGGCAAAAACAGCCTCCCCCGCCCCCTGGAGGCTGGAAATGGCCAGTTTCCCAACTTCTGGTGGGCCCGGTAGGCCCATTTTTCACCCTCCCCAGGCTCCAGAGGCTTCCCTGGAGCCTGGGGAGGGCAAAAACGCTCTCCCCTGTTCCCCTGGAGGACCTCTGGAAGCTGAAAACGCCCTCCCAGAGCCTCCGTGCAAACCAAACATCAGCTGGCTGGCGCGCACATGCGCACTGGAGCTGAGCTAGGCAACAGCTCGTGTGCCAGCAGATATGGCTCTGCGTGCCATCTGTGGCACTTGTGCCATAGGTTCGCCATCACTGTTCTATGTCATAAAACATCAGGGGACAACTATGGTTCTTGGAACTGAAATGTACTGAAAAATATATTTGCTGCATATATTGTGAGCAAATGATGTGACTGATTTTGTAATAACTGATCATTTTATTAAATAACTGAATTGACTAAGAATAATTGCTAGAAGCATCGAACAAACAAAATAGTACAA
Organism: Diadophis punctatus similis; assembly: GCA_023053685.1. Classification (NCBI taxonomy): domain Eukaryota; kingdom Metazoa; phylum Chordata; class Lepidosauria; order Squamata; family Dipsadidae; genus Diadophis; species Diadophis punctatus. Next base: position 1,603,830 of record JALIGW010000046.1, read on the forward strand.
TATTTGATTTAGAGAAAGTGCACGATAAACAAAATTAGCCTGAATTGTGGAAGGTTCTGCTTGAATATGACATTGAAACATGGCTTCTGAATGCACCAAGATACATTGATATGACAGAAGTAAATCATATCTGAAAATTTATTGGACATTTTGTGAACAGTTCAAAATTTAGTAAGTAGTAACACGCCTCTGGATGCTTAATGTATTAATCGATAAATGTTAATAGCTTGCTGCTGTAACTCACACAATCTACAAAGTCTTAAATGGCATGAGAGCAGGATATTTGTGGGACCAACTTTCTCCAATTGTCTCTGTCTGCTCCATCAGCTCCATCAGGAGTAGCATGCCCTAGGTACTATTTATTAAGGAGTGCTATCCAATAGTACCCTAGTAGTATGCTTTTTATGTAACTGAACCTTTATGTAACTGCATCAACCTTTTCAAGTAGGTCAGGTCATGAAACTGATGGTGCAGGAATTCCAGGAATACTACTTTATTGTTATAGGTTATAGTAACAGACAGTTGAAACCTAGTAAAAAAAATCCACTTTCCCCATTTTAAGAGCATTGAGGTCAAGTTGGGCTATTCTGAGTCTTTTTCTTACACATTCTACTTCCTCATGACTGATCCACATTTTATCTCTCCAACTTTCTTTTCAAGACCGTGCTAAATTCTTCAAAATCAATGAATATCCATAAATGTTAATTTTTTGTTTTTAGATGGTCCTTTGTGTTGAGTTCTGGTCTCACTACAATTATGTAGCATTTAGGGAAAAAGATAGATCCCAATATTCCTATACTGGAAGCCAAGATGGAGAAGATCTCCACAGCTACCATGTATTTTCCTTTGGTGCTCAGATAAGTTGGGACAAAAGTCGTCCATACACTACAAAACACCAGCATGCTAAAAGCAATAAATTTGGCTTCATTAAAAGAGTCTGGCAGTTTTCGAGCAAAGAAAGCCACAATGTAGCTGACGAGAGCAAGAAATCCCATATATCCTAAAATATAATAGAACATGTTGCCTGATCCTTCATTGCATTCAACTACAATCTCTTCTGGAAGAGAATGCATGTCCAAATTTGGGAAAGGAGGTCCAGTACACAGCCACAATATGCAAATACTTGCTTGGATGCAGGAACAACAGAGAATCAGAGAATTTGAAAATCTTTTCCCCACCCATTTTCTCATTTTTGATCCTGGCTTAGTAGCCATAAAAGCTAGAACCACTGTGATGGTTTTGGCTAAAACTGAAGAAACAGCAACTGAGAAGATGATCCCAAAAGCAATTTGACGAAGAAGACAGGTCAGCCATTGGGGCTGACCAATGAATAGCAAGGAACAGAGGAAGCAGAGGAAGAGGGAGACAAGGAGAAGATAAGTGAGATTCCGGTTGTTAGCTTTGACAATGGGAGTATTCCGATGTTTTATGAAAATTCCAAGTATCGCCACTGTGGTCACAGAAAATAATAGAGCCAGAACAGTCAAAGTGATGCCCAAAGTTTCATTATAAGACAAGAAATTTAGATCCTTGGGAATGCACATATTTTTTTCCTTATTTGGATATTGTTCTTCTGGACAGTCTAAGCAGTCATCCATATCTGTGAAAATAGATATTCAGAATTCATAGCAGTATTTCATATTTTGTATACTTTTGTCTACTGAGAAGTATTTATTAATTTAAAACATCTTATGTCATAAAGCAGCAGTGAACAACTATGGTTCTTGGGACTGAATGTGCAACAATTCTCATCATTTATTGCCTTTGTTCTCTTAGCCAAAAGGATACAAAAATGTAGTCCAGCAACATTAACACAGATTCACACCTCTGTTAAATAGATCTCTATTAAATATTGCTATTTGAGAGTTCAGCTAGAATGGAACTCTCATGAATAATGAGAGTGATCCGCATATGTGTGATAGCTGTCTCAGTGTGATATGTCTATGTGTGTCTTTATGGATACATTCATTTGCGCACACACAAACATTACAATACCATATTTCCTACCTCTTTCATTTGAAAACTTTCTTGATGGACAAGGGTTACAATCATAGCAACAAAAAGGCTCTCCTTCCTTCCTTTTCTTTCTGGAGCCTGGTGGGCAATGATCATTGCACAGAGCAAGAGGTATAGTCTATTCATTAATGAGAGAGAAATACATTTTATTCCCTTGAATCCAACCATTTTCAGAAATCAGTACATGCATCATAAACCTCTGAGAAATATTCATTTGTGTGTGTGTGTGTGTATTTGTGTAGATATGTACACACATAAGAACTGTTCCAAAATAGCATGTATTGTTGATGAACCTTACCATCACTCTGAGTAGGCTTTTTTCATCACTAATATCTTGAAATAATCTGCTGTATGTGATTAGTCTTTTGTTATCATTCTGAGTTGCTTGTATTTGACTTTAAGGCTGCTCAATGTCAGTGGTGGGATTCAAATAATTTAACATCACTAAGCAGCTTCATTAAGACAGAAAGGTGGAGGCACCAGGATGTAAAAAGCAGAAGATCTCAGGGAGAAAAGAGCTCAGACATCCACCTTTCATCAAACTGGCACAACCTAGTCAACTACAGAAAAGTTAGGAAAGTCATCCATGGCTCTTTTATGTGCTCTTTCCATTGGAAATTTTGGAATTGTTTCAAACTGGCAGTGCAAATATTGCCCCAGCTCTACAATACTGGGGAGCTTTTTAATGATCTTTCATTTTTTATCTAGAGAAATGCTAACAGGATTTAAAAAGCAAATTCAACCATGCCCTTTTTTCCGTTTAATCAATTTTTCCAAACATCTCCCCAACTCACAATAAAATAGCACTGTTCCAATATTTGAGGGGCTCCTACAAAAATGAGGGGGTCCATCTATTTTCAAAGCACCAAAAGACATGACAAGAAACAATGGATGGAAACTAATCAAAGAGAGAAGCAACCTAGGACTAAGGAGAAATTTCCTAAGAGTGAGACCAATCAACCAATGGAATAGCTTGCCTTCAGAAGTTGTGGGTGCTCCATCACTAGAAGCTTTTAAAAAGAGTGAGAGAAGTACCAAAAGGGCAGTACCAGGAACCACTAAAACAATGCAGAAAACTTAAAACAGCCATTCTCCTTTTTAAAAAAAAGTCAAAACCCCAGAGCAAAAGCATCAGCTGAGTGGGAACCTAAGAGCAGCTGCTCAGGCCAATTGAAAGCCTGGGCGTGCTGTCAAAAGCCATTAACACTTCCAACTCTATTATTCTATGTTCTCTATGTTCTAAATTGGGTGCTTCACAGCAGAAGCAATACAGCTGGCTGGATCACAGATGCATTAAATTCACAGTCTACATCATTGTCCCCTGCTGTATCTCCCCCCCCCCCAGGAAGAAACAAGAAGTGGCTAACACTGCAGTAGCTATAAAAGGTCTTGGGGAACTCCGGGGAGTATCAGTTGATCACAGAAGTGTTACTTAATTCCCTTTATAATGAAAATGTTTGTAATCTTGTCCTTCCTGAAGGGAAGAGGTTAATTCCATACCTAGATGGATGATTGACATTTCCCTGCCCTAATCCTGCCAGTTTCTGTTGTTTATTGACTTTATTCAAGCGGCTGCATTCCAGCTGCAACTAAGTAGCCTGTTAAGGCTACTTGGCTGTCTTCCAGAGCTATTAACTGAAGGGAGAGAGAGAAAAACAACAACCTCTACTGCACTTTATTTTCAGCCGGTTCTCTAAACTGCACAAGCAATTACCTATTTGGATGAACCAGCTGAATCCCATCACTGCTCAATGTATAGCATCAGAAGTCAATATATACATTGTATTATTATTGAAAGTCAGGGAACACTTCAGTTATGGGGACCTATGTGGAATCTAAATTCCTCTATAAGAATGAGTGTTTACTGGCCGGATGCTCTTCCTGATGCTCTCAATCTTTCAAATAGGAGGTTTCAGTCTTCACCACAAGGCCACCACACTGCTCTTATAGAAAATCTAAAATAATCCCCCAAAACTAATTATATAAAGGGCATGGAGAAAACAACTATCATCCTGTAGCCTGGGGTTAATGTGACTTGAACGTTTAGCATGGGTGAGGATGGACTAAATGCTAGACTCACTAATAAAAATGCATCTCCTATTAAAGATACTGAGTAGAACCTTCTCAGGGCACCTGAGCATTTTCTCATTTGAAAGTTCTCCATTTTCTTGTGGAAAAAGAGAATGGAAGCCATCAATTTCTTTCAGTCCTCCTTCTTCTTGCAAACTAGCTTTGCTAAAATTTCACAAACAGGATCAAAAATGTCAAATTTGTCCTCTTCCAGATACTTATTATAACAATACTGGCAATTGCTATTTTGATTTTCAAACTGAAAACTTCATTTTGGTCCCACCTGGTTAAAATGGGCTGGCCACGTGATTTTTCTTTCATTGATGGAGAACTTTCTGCCTGACGGTGCTTGAGGGTCCATTTGTCCCACTTTTACTTTAATGAAGGATTTGTTAGGGAAAGTAACCCAGCTGATAATGTCAAATCCAGCTAGCAATTCACCCTTCTTGTCAAAAGACACCTTGTCTCCGGCACAGTTGTTAAAGGAGACTTGACTTACGAAATGATAAAGCTGGAATAAATGAAGTTTTGGCAAGTATTATTACCAAAGTGGTAGAAACAGTGAAAATTGTTTGACTTGCAATAGAGTTTTGCTATACTCAGAAGCTAATTAATTATTTTATCACTCCATTATTGGTAGTCCCATTATTTCCTTCCCCAACCAAATATTTCAGTTCAGCTCAGTTTTAAAAGGATACTAAGAACTATCAGATAACGTATTTCAAATAAACAGACTAAATTTTCTTTTGGCATAGAAATATCTTGATGTACTTATGTCATTGATGGGAATTCAAATATTTCAAAGCTAAGATTTACTACTTGCCAGGGGAATAGTACTACTAATACTATCTTGACTACCCCTACTACTACTACTGTGTTTCCCTGAAAATAGGCATATCCTGAAAATAAGCCCTAAGTTGATTTTTACATGTGCGCCCAATATAAGCCCTACTCACAAAATAAGCCCAAATTAAGACCGCACTCTGGGGTGTACGGGGTGCATGGGTAAAAATTAAGATATGGTGGGGATGGACGGTGGAGGTGCCCTACTACTTACCTTCGGACAGTTTCAGCCAGTCCTCACACACCCCAACACCTTCTTTGCCTTGCTGGTCCATTTCTTCTGCAGCTGGCAAGGGTTTCCTGAAGGCCTCTGCAGCTGATAACAGAGCTCCGGAGCTCTGTTATCGGCTGCAGAGGCCTTCAGGAAACCCTTGCTGGCCTTGCTGGCCTCAGAAGAAGTTCCTGAAGCCCTCTGGTAGTGAAAAGGAGGCCAGGGGCGACACACACAAGTGAGGTGAGTCAGTGGAAGACATCCCTCGAAAATAAGATCTGGTGCCTTTTTATGGTGGAAAAAAATATATAAGGTCGGGTCTTATTTTCTGGAAAACATGGTACTTCTACTGAATTAAATTGATATGTTGTCTACCTTCCAGTGACTCTGGGCAGTTTCCAAGTGTTTATTAAGCAGATATGTATTTTTTTCTTCTGCTACAACGTATTGTGCAATTTTTATTATTCACTTAAATTAGAATGTTCTGCAAAAGGATGGATTTGATGTCCTAGGTATAATTTCTGGATTTTGTGGCATCCTACATCTGCAAGAACACATCTCTCATTTCTTTCAAAACTTACAATAATGATAATCTCAGAAAACCTTTAGTCCTTTTATTGCAATTATAGAGTCTATTTACACATATTTATCTCTATTGTTTGCAGGTAGTCCTAGACTTGCAACCATTCATTTAGTGATCATTAAAAGTTACAATGGCACTGAAAGAATAACTTACAATTAGACTTTGCACTTATAACTATTGCTCCATCCTTACAGTCAAGTGATCCAATTTGATTGGTATGTAGTTACAATAGTTGCAATGTCCTGGAGTCTTGTGATCACCATTTGTGATCTTCCCATCCAGCTTTTGATAGCAAAATCAAAGGGAGAAGCTGGATTCACTTAATGATCATGTAATTCGCTCAACAACTACAATGATTCACTTAACAATCGTGACAAAAAAACCGGGCAGGTCTCACTTAACAACTGATTTGCTTAGGAATGGAAATGTTGTTCTCAATTGTGGTCATAAGTCAAGAACTACTCAGATACTCACTGTCTTTTCTTCTCTTTATCTCCTCTGAGAAGGCTCATTAAGGCATTATATACAGAATGAGAATCCTTCTTATATAAACGAAGGCACTAATATTAACAGTAACAATGATGCATTAAAAAAATCTGCCTTCTAGATGCGACATTACCTGAAAATGCTGTAATTTTGAAGTACTTGGGTGATCTCTATCCAACCCTGCTCCATATTTACTTCTAGATGAATAAAAGGCATGCAAAGCATGCGTCACAGCATAGACAGCATTATAAACACTATAGCTTTGACTGGTCATGCTTGTTTCAAAAAAAGGCCGCGGAAGGCTTTCTAGTCTCTCATTGCCAGTACAGCTTCCTTTGTCTGTTGCAGAAGCTGGAAATGAGCATTTAAATGCTTGTTCCCAGAAGACTTTTCTAAAATGATCCGTCAGAGAACGGGGGTCTTGGAATAGAAGGAAATTCTGAAATGTTGACACCTCCGAGGTGTGACTTGCAAAGGACAAGGCACCGTGGAAGATCTGCATATTTAAATTATTTAAAAAGGGCTCCACTGAAAAATCCCAATGGGCTGTCATCACCCATATTTTCTGCAAAGGCAGCCTCATGTCTGATTCGGCAAGGTTGAGCACTAGCTGCAAATCTAACATCATATGAGCATCAGCACTTATAAGACAGACATTGACATTTGCTTTACTCAGCAACAGGGCCATTTCCCTAAACATGTCATTGAAATTAACAACCATGTCTAAAATATTGCTTTGGGGCGGCATTCGTTCAGAGAAGGCAATGCAGATTCCATTATCATTAAAGCTTTCCTCCAAGGTCTGCACAAATGTTTCTCCTTTGTCATCATCCATGGCCATGATCCCTATCCATTTCCATTGAAAATGCAGCAATAGCTTGACTATTCCTGTATACTGATGTGCTTCATTAGGTACCATGCGGTATAAGAAAGACGGATGGCTTATATCATTCACTGGTGGAGTATATAAACAATAGGAGACCTAAAGACCAACATAAGTACATTCATAATAGAGAAATATAAAAATAACCGCAAGGTCAAGCACAAAAACACAGTAGCTTTTACTTTCTTTAAAAAAAATATTTAGTTAGTTTACAGTACACCCTCAGGCTGCTCCAGTCACAAACTGACTCTGTGTAGCATTTAGTTTTCTCCATCCTTAACATGAGCTAAACCAAACCCCAAAATAAACAAATGAATAAATAAATAATAAAACACACTATTTGTTCTACACAACAGACTCCATATCATCATGACTTCTTTTATCTGCATTTATACATATTATTTCTTTTGTCATCCATTTTCCCATCTCCAGTTAACAATGCATGAAGTACAAATGTTCCTCTACTTGCTCTAATTTTTCATGATTTATTTTTGATTCATTGTTATTCCTTTTATTTCCCTGGTTACAATCTAAGAGTGGTCAGTGCCAAGTAAATGCTACCACCAAGCCAGAGGTGGGATTCAGCTGGTTCATACCGGTTCAGCCAAACTGGTAGCTAACGTTTTCTGCAGTTCAGTGAACTGGCTGAATCCCACCACTGATTGCCATGCCCAGCCACTCGCCCCCCCCAGCTACTCCTTGCCTGGCCTCCTGGCCACCTGGCCTGAGAAGGTAAGCCTGACAGCAGAGGAAGGAGAACCGCTCCATGCCTGCCGCGCTCAGCCAAAGTGATGCCTGGGGGGAAATGACAGGGCTTGGCTGCCTTTTGGGTCTGGCTCTCAGCTTCTGCAAACCCTCCAGACAGAAGGCCCAAGAGAAAGTGCCTCTTCCAGGAACACAGCCCTCCATGACGGAACTCTTCCCTGGGAGCAAAGTCTTGGATCCATCCCAAAGGCCTCAGGGGCTCCAGAGTTTTAATGCACCTCTGCTGCCCCAAGTGCCCTGCCCTTTAGATCCCAACAGGGCCAGTGCCCGCTGGCGGCACTCCTGGTGGGTGGGCGGATGTCCTAAGGTTGCATGTGTGCACCTCGCTGCACCGCAGTGCAACAGCCTCCTTGGTCCCAGGATGGCACTCTCCCCTGAGGGCTGCCTGTTTGCCCACTTGCCCACTGCCCAGAAGCGGCGCATCCCCCTGTCGTGGACTGCATGTGGGACTGGAGGCAGAAAGGAGGGCAAGTGGGCGTCAGTTCTCCGGAGTGCCTGTGGAAGCCAAGAGCTGGACCCAAAAGGCAGCCAAGCCTCACCATGTCACCCCCCAAGGCAGCCCTTCAGCCAAGTGTGGCAGGCCAAGAGAGAATCTCCCTTTCCTGTCTTACCTTCTCAGGTATGCCGCTTCCGACATTTAACTTTGGAGCTGCCCGGGTGAGGGCAACCCGCCACTTCCAGGCCCAGTGGCATCCCCCAAGCAGTGATCTCAGCTGCTGCTGCCTCCTTACAAGCCAGCCAGCCTACTCCGAGACCAACAGGTGCTCCTGGCCAGTCCCCCAGGGACCATACATGAAGGAATGATTGCCCCCAGCCCCATGTCACCTGGATAGGCTGGCGAGCAAGGCTGGTTGGTGAGGGCTCCATGTCCCACAAAGGGGCGGGTGGGGGCCTCCCTCCCCTCCCTCTTTTGGGCAGCTTCCCCCCCTCTGGAACCGGGCTTGACAGTGGCAAGGTAATATTTTTTCTGTCTTGAGAGTAATGATGATTTCACAATTATCACATTACCAGCAAAGAAGAATGAAATTGCATCACATGAATACAAGAAGAAGAAGAAGAAAAGGTTACACTTATTTTGTGGTGCTGGCAATGAGATCTTAAAACTCTTTGTATTCTTACACTAAACTTAGAAGAAGTCATATTATTTCTGCTCAGGTCAACCTTCTTTTGGTACATCACTATAGAGAAAATCTAAACAATAAGATGTAGATAATAAGTTTCTTAACAAATGCAAATACTTTCTTAATAAATGGGGATAATACATTTCTTAATAACTTTTTAAGTACATCAAGTTGGAGTTGTACATCCAACTACATCAATGGAGTTGAAGTCCATCCATCTTAATATTGTCAAGATTGAGACACACTGTAATAGATAATAAGTTCCTAAACAAATAGATGTGTAATCTACCTTACCTGGGGAATCTTGTAGATCCCTAAGATAGTAGCTATGTGAAGGGAAGTTTCTGAGTCAGTACCCCCAATAACAGCGGCTGGTATCTTCTTGCTGCACTTGTAGTTGAGAATAGTTGATTTCTGATTAAAGAGCAGGTTCAACGTGTTCTGATAAGTTATCTGGGCATCAAAGTGGCTATCATAGATATGAAATCCCAGTGTCGTATTGGGTAAGATCATGCTGTTTCCATTGATTTCATTCACAGCAAACGCCAAGGCTAGGGTCTGTTGATATTTTTTCAGCATTACACTAAAGTAAAAGACACATGTTCAGTAAGCCATGAAGTTCAGTGTTGTGAACATTTGCATAATACTCCTGCAAGTGGTACCCTATATTTACTGGTGGAGAACATTGGAGAATGAGAAACCTGACATTAGAATGAAGTTACCTTTAACTAGAAGAATAGCTTGTTTGCTTGTTATGGATTTGCCCTTCTCCAATATTTCAACCGTCCTATTGTGTGCTTAGAAACAAATGCAATGTTTTACATTGCAAAAGATATTGCACTAAATATTGCTTCATTAACTTATGCAGTGAAACTATTCAATGATGGATTGTTTTTCTTCTAGACCAGACCAAATTACATATAACCCAACATGCTAGTCACAAAACAATCACTTGTTTCTGGCCTCTCACAAGGTCAGAGAAATATGAAGATATTTTCCTCCAATAATTTTTGAGTAGGAAGTCTCTGGATATAAATAATGAAGGGAAAGCGTGGGATGAAGATGTAGAATTATAAAATATTGTAAGATAATACTGTATATAAACTGTACAAATACAAAAACAATGAATGCAAAAGGCTGTAGACCTGCTTAAAGAATTATTGTGATATGTAAAATGTGAAAAAACTAATAAAGATATTTCGAAAAATAAATAAATAAATAATGCTCTGTATATAATACCAAGGATTTAAGCAAAAGAAGATTGATCCAAAACTGAGACAGGGTTTCCCATTTCACACAATCATATCTAGCATGTCTTACTGACTGATTTGATCCTATCAGACTTTAAAGATCAGAATAAACTCAGAGCATAGAAGGAGATATGGCAAATATCATAGAATCATAGAAGAGAAGTTTAGGTCATAATATCCAATTGCTTGCTCAGTGCTGGAGCTTTAAGTTTAAGACAAATATCTGGATTAAACCCAAGAGCAATAACAGTTGCTGGGATGAAAACTAACATGGTTACCACAAGTGTGTTTTGGGTCTGGCCACCATTTCAAGATCTCCTATTTTCTATTACCAGAAGACCAGAATGAATGGACGAAGGAGTAAAAATGATCTGATTTCTAGAATCTATGTCAAGTTGCTGAAAGCATATCGGTGGTACTGCCAGGAAATAACCAAGTATTACAGAAATCAGCGAGGTTTTCCTTACACAGGTTCAACATCACACTTGGGTGTAGGGTGTGAGCTGAAGTCTGCTCCTTCAGAAAAGGAGAAAAGCTGTGAAATTATCCCACCAATGATCACATCACCTGGCTGAAAATATTGGTATTGCACTTTCAGAGACTCAGGAATGGTACACACTACAGGAGATTTCACACAATCTGTTGAGGGCAGCAGCAGCAGCAAACACACAAGAAGTCTCAGGGACAAGAAGGACCCTCTCATGCAGCAGGCAAAATAATTGTCCCTTAATTTAAGATCTCCTACTCCTACTTTGATCGTCATCATCCAGCTGTTTAGTATGCCATGGTCTTTATGATTCTGGATCCTACCACTAAATGCATATGCACTGGTCTGCTAAATCCATGGATAGATTGGTGGATAGATACATGTATACATACATACATGCATGCATGCATACATACATATACTAACCCACCCTTTGATCAGTTCAGGAGTTATATACCTGTATGCAATTAGAGTCGAAAAATATTTTTTCTGCCTTGAGAATAATGATGATTTCATAATTATTACCTTAGATAATCATAAGGTATGCAGTCACATTTCCCAAAAGACTGCAAAATTCCCAGAGGTTACTCCTCCTCCTTCTCCTCCTCCTCTGTCTCCATTATTGGTTTGGGCCTAATAATGATTATTTTGTTGATGATAAAGTACTGGAGCTCCTGAACAAAAGCTACACATTAGATTTATTAGGAATATAATCTGATAAATATATATATATTAAATGTATTAATTAATTATATTTATTGGGAATATTTTTTTAGGAATACACATGTCATAAATTATCCTTAGATTTAATTATTAGATTTGATTTACTGGGAAGAGATTTATTAAGGATATAATCTAATAAATTGTTGTTACATCTATTTTTTTATTAGATTTCGTAGATTGGATTTATTAGGAATATCTGTGTTTGTATGTATGTGTCTTCAAGTCAGTGTCAACTAGAAGAATAATTTTGCAGAAAATATGCTATGCTTGTCAATACTTTTAGGGTGGACAGATGAAAAAAAAGTATATCTGATAAAAGACATGCTTCCATGTTCCTACAGGGATTTGAAACCATGAATATGCTTTTCTTCCTCTACATTTTGTGTTTTATACTTGTGTTCTCCACATATTTTCCTCTTCCTTACATGAAAACTTTGTAAATGTGTAAAAATATATTTCCTGCAGATGTAAGTAAATGATGTGGCTGATTTGGTAACAACTGTTTATTTTATTAAATAACTGAATTGACTAAGAATAATTGCTAGAAACATCAGCAAGCCATTCTACTGATTAATTTTTCTGTCAAGAATTTTTTACCTAGTTCTAGGCTCATTCTCTCCTTGATTAGTTTCTATCCATTACTTCTTATCCTGCCTTCAGGAGCTTTGGAGAATAGGTTGACCCCCTTTTGTTTGTGACAGTCCCCTTGATGTTGGAAGATTGTTATCATGTCACTCCTAGTCCTTCTCTTCATTAGACTAGACATACCCAGTTCCTCAAACATTCTTTGTATGGTTTTGCCTCCAGTCCTCACTTGTCTTTATTGCTCTTCTCTGCACTCTTTCTAGAATTTCAACATCATTTTGATATTGTGGCAAGCAAAACTGAATGCAATATGCCAAGAGTGATTTTACACATGGAAACCTTAGATATGGAAATGGTACCTGGATTTAAGTTGATGTGTGGTGGAATGACAAGGAATTACAAAGGATATAGCTAGGAAAAAAATAATTCTTTTCCAATATGCTAAGAGGACACATAATTTCACAGTAGATATATGTTTTACATGGCCAACAAAGTTCTTTAGAACCATAACTTAAACAAACTGAAGTAAGAAAGTATGTTAAAGAGAATACTGCCTAAGGAATAAAGCACTGCTAAATAACATAATTATTATTATGTTTATTATTAAATCTTATTATTATTAAGCAGTCAAAGTGATGCCCAAAGTTTCATTTTAAGACAAGAAATTTAGATCCTTGGGAATGCACATGTTTTTTTCCTTTTTTGGATACTGTTCTTCTGGACAGTCTAAGCCAGTGATGGCGAACCTATGGCATGCGTGTCACAGGTGGCACATGGAGCCATATCTGCTGGCATGTGAGCCGTTGCCCTAGCTCAGCTCCAGTGTGCTGGCCAGCTGATTTTTGGCTTGCACGGAGGCTCTGGGAGGGCAGGGAAGCCTCTGGACCCTGGGGAGGGCAAAAAATGGGCCTACCGGGCCCACCAGAAGTTAGGAAATGGACCATTTCCAGCCTCCAGAGGGCCTCCAGGGGCTGGGGGGGCGTTTTCACCCTCCCCAGGCATTGAATTATGGGTGTGGGCACTCACGCATGTGCAATAGTGTGCGCGCATGCGCTTTTGGCACCCGAGGAAAAAAAGGTTCGCCATCACTGGTCTAAGCACTCATCCATATCTGTGAAAATATGTATTTCATAATTCATAGCAGTATTTCAAATTTTGCAATTTGTTTACTGAGAAGTATTTGCTAATTGAAAACATTCTATGTCATAAAATATCAGGGGACAACTATGGTTCTTGGAACTGAAATGTACTGAAAAATATATTTCCTACATATATTGTGAACAAATGATGTGACTGATTTTGTAACAACTGATCATTTTATTAAATAACTGAATTGACTAAGAATAATTGCTAGAAACATCAATCAAACAAAATAGTACAATATTTGATTTAGAGAAAGTGCACGATAAACAAAATCAGCCTGAATTGTGGAAGGTTCTGCTTGAATATGACATTGAAACATGGCTGCTGAATGCACCAAGATACATTGATATGACAGAAGTAAATCATATCTGAGAATTTATTGGACATTTTGTGAACAGTTCAAAATTTAGTAAGTAGTAACACGCCTCTGGATGCTTAATGTATCAATCGATAAATGTTAATAGCTTGCTGCTGTAACTCACACAATCTACAAAGTCTTAAATGGCATGAGAGCAGGATATTTGTGGGACCAACTTTCTCCAATTGTCTCTGTCTGCTCCATCAGCTCCATCAGGAGTAGCATGCACTAGGTACCATTTATTAAGGAGTGCTATCTAATAGTACCCTAGTAGTATGCCTTTTGTGTAACTGAACCTTTATGTAACTGCATCAACCTTTTCAAGTAGGCCAGGTCATGAAACTGATGGTGCAGGAATTCCAGGAATACTATTTTATTGTTATAGGTTATAGTAACAGACAGTTGAAACCTAGTCAAAAAAATCCACTTTCCCCATTTTAAGAGCATTGAGGTCAAGTTGGGCTATTCTGAGTCTTTTTCTTACACATTCTACTTCCTCATGACTGATCCACATTTTATCTCTCCAACTTTCTTTTCAAGACCGTGCTAAATTCTTCAAAATCAATGAATATCCATAAATGTTAATTTTTTGTTTTTAGATGGTCCTTTGTGTTGAGTTCTGGTCTCACTACAATTATGTAGCATTTAGGGAAAAAGATAGATCCCAATATTCCTATACTGGAAGCCAAGATGGAGAAGATCTCCACAGCTACCATGTATTTTCCTTTGGTGCTCAGATAAGTTGGGACAAAAGTCATCCATACACTACAAAACACCAGCATGCTAAAAGCAATAAATTTGGCTTCATTAAAAGAGTCTGGCAGTTTTCGAGCAAAGAAAGCCACAATGTAGCTGACGAGAGCAAGAAATCCCATATATCCTAAAATATAATAGAACATGTTGCCTGATCCTTCATTGCATTCAACTACAATCTCTTCTGGAAGAGAATGCATGTCCAAATTTGGGAAAGGAGGTCCAGTACACAGCCACAATATGCAAATACATGCTTGAATGCAGGAACAACAGAGAATCAGAGAATTTGAAAATCTTTTCCCCACCCATTTTCTCATTTTTGATCCTGGCTTAGTAGCCATAAAAGCTAAAACCACTGTGATGGTTTTGGCCAAAACTGAAGAAACAGCAACTGAGAAGATGATCCCAAAAGCAATTTGACGAAGAAGACAGGTCAGCCATTGGGGCTGACCAATGAATAGCAAGGAACAGAGGAAGCAGAGGAAGAGGGAGACAAGGAGAAGATAAGTGAGATTCCGGTTGTTAGCTTTGACAATGGGAGTATTCCGATGTTTTATGAAAATTCCAAGTATCGCCACTGTGGTCACAGAAAATAATAGAGCCAGAACAGTCAAAGTGATGCCCAAAGTTTCATTATAAGACAAGAAATTTAGATCCTTGGGAATGCACATATTTTTTTCCTTATTTGGATATTGTTCTTCTGGACAGTCTAAGCAGTCATCCATATCTGTGAAAATAGATATTCAGAATTCATAGCAGTATTTCATATTTTGTATACTTTTGTCTACTGAGAAGTATTTATTAATTTAAAACATCTTATGTCATAAAGCAGCAGTGAACAAGTATGGTTCTTGGGACTGAATGTGCAACAGTTCTCATCATTTATTGCCTTTGGTCTCTTAGCCAAAAGGATACAAAAATGTAGTCCAGCACCATTAACACAGATTCACACCTCTGTTAAATAGATCTCTATTAAATCTTGCTATTTGAGAGCTCAGCTAGAATGGAACTCTCATGAATAATGAGAGTGATCCGCATGTGTGTAATAGTTGTCTCAGTGTGATATGTCTATGCGTGTCTTTATGGATACATTCATTTGCACACACACACACAAACATTACAATACCATATTTCCTACCTCTTTCATTTGAAAACTTTCTTGATGGACAAGTGTTACAATCATAGCAACAAAAAGGCTCCCCTTCCTTCCTTTTCTTTCTGGAGCCTGGTGGGCAATGATCATTGCACAGAGCAAGAGGTATAGTCTATTCATTAATGAGAGAGAAATACATTTTATTCCCTTGAATCCAACCATTTTCAGAAATCAGTACATGTATCATAAATCTCTGAGAAATATTCATTTGTGTGTGTGTGTGTGTGTGTGTGTGTGTGTGTGTGTGTGTGTGTGTGTTTGTGAAGATATGTACACATATACTTGATATAAAAGTACTGGGGATCATTAATTGCTGAAAAGAGATCTTTTGATACATATTATTGTCTCTACCTCTAACCAGGCTTAGGACCTGTATACTGCACGAGTCAAAAAGAGGGCCGTGAAAATATTTACTGACCCCTCACATCCTGGACATAAATTGCTTCAACTCCTACCCTCAAAACGTTGCTATAGAGCACTGCACACCAAGACAACTAGACACAAGAACAGTTTTTTCCCGAACGCCATCACTCTGCTAAACAAATAATTCCCTCACCACTGTCAAACTACTCACTAGGCTGCATTACTACTACTATTAGTTTTTCTCATCATTCCTATCACCCATCTCCTCCCACTTATGACTGTATGACTGTAACTTGTTGCTTATATCCTTATGATTTATATTCATATTGATTGTTTCCTGATTGCTTACTTGAACCCTATGACAACCATTCTTGACAAATGTATATTTTCTTTTATGTACACTGAGAGCATACACACCAAAGACAAATTCCTTGTGTGTCCAATCACACTTGGCCAATAAAGAATTCTATTCTATTCTATTCTATTCTATTCTATTCTATTCTATCTAGGAAACCAATTTGGAATAGCACACCACAGTCTTACCACCTAGATCAGGGGTTGGCAACCTGCGGCTCTGGAGCCAAATGCGGCTCTTTGGGCCCTCTGCTGTGGCTCCCTGTCGCGGCAGTGGCATGGCCGGAGCCTTAGTGTGGGAGCGAAGGGCCCCTGCACTTGCCTTTACACGGCAACAGCATTTTGCCTTTGTCGCACCAGCAAAGACAGCTGGTAGAGAATGGTGAGGGCAGATCTTGCAGGGTGGGGGCCATCCCCCAAGCCTGGCCTAACTCCTCCCTTGTTGGCAGGGCCAAGAGAAAGAAGGGTGTGGCATGGTGAAAAACTCCCCCCCCAGCCCAGCACTGAGCAGAAAAACCCAGTGGGACTGGGGGAGGCTGGCCCGGCAGAAGCGCCCCCATTGGCATGTCGGACGGTGGAGAGGCCTTGCCTGACTCTTACAGTGTTACAATGGCCAATTTTGCACACACTGGTGTGTTCAGCACCCAGGTCAGCATCCAAAGCTCTGATTGATGTAGCATAAAGATGATGTCCAACGCAACTCACCATGAAGGAAAGAAATTTGGACTTAATTAAGAAAAGCCGTGGTGGCTCAGTGGTTAGAATGCAGAATCATAGGCTACTTCTGTTGACTGCCAGCTGCCAGCAGTTCGGCAGTTCAATTCTCACCAGATCAAGATTGACTCAGCCTTCCATCCTTCTGAGGTGGGTAAAAGGAGGACACAAATTCGCCACCTCCAGATATGAGCTGCAACCTTTGAAATGAGGTGCGCCTTTGAAGAAACCGGGCAGCGATTGCTGGGGTGATGGGGGGGGGAAGCAGAGGTATCAGGGCTGCTCCACCCCCTCTCCAGCAAGCCAGGCCTGGAGGAGGGTGGAGAGTTGCGAGCCGAGTGCTGGAGGTTCAGGAGACGCATTTCCACATTGCTCCAACACACACTTCCAGTGCACGCTCCTCTGTCCTGAAGTGGGACTGAGTAGGGGAAAGGGAGCAGAGAGCAAGGGGAAGGATAGGTGGGCTTCCTATGTCCAGGCCTGATGCAAAAGGAGAAGCAGCAGCTGAATGTGTGTGCTGGGGAATCTACATGATCACAGCTTTTCCTCTTCCATTCCCCCTTCCGCCTCCCATCCTTGCTGTGCTTTTTCTTCCATCCGTGGCATATGCATGAATGGTTGCAGGGATTCCTGGAGGTAGATTGCAACTGCTGAAAGCTGGGCTTTTTGCCTCCCATTGCACAGGCTGTGTGTGGGGAAGGCCCTCAAAAGCAAGGATGCCCAAGCCGGCTTTGCCTGCTTTTTTGCTAATGTCTCTGGAACTGATCCTAGAGGAGAAGCCCGGCTGGCTGTCGTTTGGCATGGGTCGGGGGGAATGTTCCCTCCTCCTCCTCCTGGAGCCCATTCCCTGCCCCACTAGTCCCTGGCAATTCTCTGTCTCGGGGCAGAGAGCAGGGCGCACGTCCAGCACCATCAAAGCCGGAAGTAGCTGCCTGCCATTTCCTGCTGCAGTTGGATATATATATATATATATATATATATATATATATATATATATATATATATATATATATATATATATATATATATATATATATATATATATATATATATATATATATTCTGCTCCCCTTGAGGCAACCTCGTGGCACTGTGCTGTAACAGCCTGACAGTCACTCCTTTTGCAAGGCACTCCTTTTGCAAGGCAAGGAGTTTATTTTTGTTTTATTTTCCAGAGGCAGAAAGAATGTGGCCAAATTTCCTTAGAGTTATTCCCTGGGTGTGGGGGTTGGGAAGTGGCAGGGGGAGAGGGAGTAAGGGAGGGAGTGTCACAATGTGATTTTTGATTGTCAGCTGTGCTCACAGGTCAGACTTTATGACCCAGAGATTCCTAGTAAAGCAAAACAGTCACATGAAGAGTAAACTGCGCATATGCACATTCCATTCGATTCTCCATTGCTTCTTATGCTTCTTGTCCTTCCTGGAAGAAGGACCTCTTAGATTGTAAAGAGGTAGTTCTTAGGTTTTTATATTCTTTTGTACTGAAATAAATATCTTGTTATTTAGACTTTATATTCGCGTTTCATTTTGTCAAGAATTAGTTTCCAAAGGAAAAGATTAGTCACCTCTAAGATTTATTTTCTCATTCCGGGAGGGAGGGAGGGAGGGAGTGAGGGAGGGAGTGAGAGTGAGAGAGAGAGAGAGAGAGAGAGAGAGAGAGAGAGAGAGAGAGAGAGAGAGAGAGAGAGAGAGAGAGAGAGAGAGAGAGAGAGAATATATTCCCCCTAAAATCCTTGATTTGTCTTATCTAATCTACTGAGCTGCAGAACAAGAAGGATAAGACAAAAAAACCTGACAGGGATTTATAAATTCTGTAACACAACAATCCACATCTTGCTATATATTATTCATTTGGCATTTTACATTACAATAGTTTCTCCCAAATTCCATGATGCTCTCTGTAAAGGATAAAATACAGCTCCTATGATTTTTAATGACTATGACTGGAGATGATAGTTACTAGGTGAGGAATGAGAGACTTTGAGATGAGAGAAAGAGAGGAGAGAGAGAGAGAGAGAGAAAGAGAAAGAAAGGTGAGAGAGAAAGAGGGAGGTGAGAGAGGGGGGAAGGGAGAGAGTGGGAGAAAGATGAGGAGAAAGAGAGAGGGAGAGGGAGGGAGGGAGAGGGAGAAAGAAAGAGATGGGAGAGGGAGAGAGAGATATAGAGAGAGATGGGGAGAGAGAGAGAGAGAGAAAGATGGGGAGAGGGAAATAGAGAGAGGGGAAGAAAGATAGATGAGAGGGAGAAAGAGAGATGGGAGAGAGGGAGAGAGAGGGGGCAGATGCCTGTTTTCCATAGAAAAGAAAACACTGAGAGCCATAAAACCTGAGTAGGCGTGGTTGGGGGTGTGTCATGTGACTTGGTGGGAGTGAGTGGCATTGAGTTGGCAATGCCCATCCAGGCATGGCGGCTCTCAGTGTTTTGCTTTCTGAGGGAAAGGGGTCCAAGTGGCTCTTTGAGTGTTTAAGGTTGCTGACCCCTGACCTAGATGAAGATGGCTTACAATCTAGATGAAGATGATAACCACAACCAAACAAAACACACAGATCCAACAAAATCACTTTCAGGAATGCAGTTTCCCCGAAAAATATGCAACCACCTGAATAGAATCAAGACAGGCCCTGTCAGAACTAAGGCAAAACTCTTTAGGTAGGGAATGGCTGGGAGCCTGCAATGTGACTGTGGTGCAGACTACAAACTATAACGCGTACAATTCAAGAATGCCTCCTCAGGAAAGAAACTATGACACACACAATTCAAAAATGTCTCCTCAGGCAACAAACTATAACACATACAGTTCAAGAATGTCTCCTCAGGCAATTTCAAGGCACCTTGGATGATCTCATCACAGTCGCACCAGAAGCAGTTACATGGGTCTTAGATATCTAATTACGACATCTATTCCATTGCAAATTTATGGGTCCATATTATGGTGATACCTGTTTAAAATGGGCCTGCCATGTGATTTTTCTTTCATTGATGGTGAACTTTCTGCCTGATGGGGCTTCAGGATCCATTTGTCCCACTTTCACTTTCATGAAGGATTTGTTAGGGAAAGTAACCCAGTTGATAATGTCAAATCCAGCTAGCAATTCATGCTTCTTGTCAAAAGACACCTTGTCTCCAGCACTGTTGTTAAAGGAGATTCGACTTAGGAAATGGTAAAGCTGGAATAAATGAAGTTTTGACAAGTATTAACATAGTGGTGAAACCAGTGAAAATTGTTTGGCTTGGGATAACAATTTGCTATATTCTGAAGCTATTTAATTGTTTCATCACTCCTTTATTGGTAATCCCATTATTTCCTTCCCCAATCAAATATTTCGGTTCAGCTCAGTTTTCAAAAGGATACTAAGAACTATCAGATAATGTATTTCAAATAAACATACTAAAATTTCTTTTGGCATAGAAATATCCTGGTATACCTGTGTCACTGATGGGAATCCAAGTATTTCAAAGCTAAGGTTCACTATCTGCCAGGGGAAGAGTACTACAACTTAATTACATTTATATGCTGACTTTCTCCCAGTAACTCTGGACTTAAGATTGTTGCAGCATCCACACAGTCAAGTGATCAGAATTTGGGCGTGCCAAATTGTGGTATGTAGTTACAACAGTTGCAGTGTTCTGGGTCATGTGATTACCATTTGTGACCTTCCCATCCAGCTTTTGATAGCAAAGCCAATGGGAGAAGCTGGATTTACTTAATGATCATGTAATTGAGTTAACAACTATAGTGACCCACTTCCTCTGCATTTGGGAATGGGCAGTAATGCATTATCAAACAGAATAGAGCTTGAAGGGACCTTGGAGGTCTTCTAGTCCTGCTCAAGCAGGAGACCCTATACCATTTCAGTCAAGTGACTGCCCAGTCTCTTCTTAAAAACCTGCAGTGATGAAGCACCCACAACTTCTGAAGGCAAGCTGCTTTACCGGTTAATTGTATACAGAATGAGAATCCTTTTTATATAAATGAAGACAATATTAACAACAGCATTGATGCATCAAAATTAATCTGCCTCCTAGATTAGATATTACCTGAAAATACTGTGATTTAGAAGTCCTTGGGTGATTTTTCATCAACACCACTCCATATTTACTTCTGGATGAATAAAAGGCATGCAAAGCATGAGTCACAGCATAGACAGCATTATAAACACTGTAGCTTTGACTGGTCATGCTGGTTTCAAAAAAAGGCCGTGGAAGGCTTTCTAGTCTCTCATTGCCAGTACAGCTTCCTTTGTCTGTTGCAGAAGCTGGAAATGAGCATTTAAATGCTTGTTCCCAGAAGACTCTTCTAAAATGATCCGTCAGAGAATGTGGGTCCTGGAATAGAAGGAAATTCTGAAATGTTGACACCTCCGAGGTGTGACTTGCAAAGGACAAGGCGCCGTGGAAGATCTGCATATTTAGATTATTTAAAAAGGGCTCCACTGAAAAATCCCAATGGGCTGTCATCACCCATACCTTCTGCACGGGCAGCATCATGTCTGATTCGGCAAGATTGAGCACTATCTGCAAATCTAACATCATGTGAGCATCAGCACTTATAAGACAGACATTGACGTTTGCTTTACTCAGTAACAGGGCCATTTCCCTAAACATGTCATTGAAATTAACAACGCCTAAAATGTTGCTTTGGAGCGGCATTCGTTCAGAGAAGGCAGTGCAGATTCCATTATCGGAAAAGTTTTTCTCCAAGATCTGCACAAACTTTTCTCCTTTGTCGTCATCCATGGCCATGATCCCAATCCATTTCCATTGAAAATGAAGCAATAGCTTGACTATTCCTGTATACTGATGTTCTTCATTAGGTACCATGCGGTATAAAAAAGATGGGTGACTTATATCATTCACTGGTGGACTATACAAACAATAGGTGACCTAAAGGAGAACATAATTACATTCATAATAGGGAAATATAACAATATCTACAAGATCAAGCACTTTTCTATAATCCTAGTTCTTTTTCTCACTTATGGCCTAAAATTGCCTTCTCCTCTCCACTTTAACTTCACAAAGTTATCCCATGTTGAAGCTCAGTCAAAATATTTCATGTCTGACTCAGATCTTGCTTTCTCTTTATTAGCAACCTATTGACTTCCCTGTCTTCTCTTTGCTTTGGAATAAACATTAAAGTAAGATCCAAATGCTGTATTTTTCAGAGTATAAGGCGCACCTTTTTCCTCCCTAAAAGTGGCTGAAAATTTGGGTGCTTCTTATACTCCAAATGTAGCTTTTTCGAAGCTTCCCCCCCGCCCTAACGAGGTGCTAATGATCTTACCGGCTTTCTACTCTGCCCGAAGAAGTTTTTTCCAGCCCTAAGTCTTTGCAGGCTTGTTTTCATTCCTACCCCCCTCTGAAAAAGGTCTTTTCAGCCCTAACCAGGGGATAAAATAATGTGCTGAAGCTGAACAGACTAAGGACGCTAGCCAGATGAATACCTGGTAGGTAGATTTCCCCCCCTATTTTCCTCCCCCAAAACTAAGGTGCGTCTTATACTCCGAAAAATATGTAGATATATTCTATTTAGGATATTTTGTAATATATCAGTCATTTTATATTTCACTTCATCATCTTTACATCTTAGGATCACAGATATGAACAAGACTTTAAGAAGATAGGAAGAGTTGCTGTGATGGTGAGAGGGGAAGCATATACATTTAGTAAATCAATCAATAAATAATGAACAAATCAATCTTCAAATCCCGTTCTGTGGTCTAAAGTCATAGAGCTGAAGTGGTGCAGTGGTTAAATGCAGCCATTGCAGGCTGACTGCTAGTTCAACAGTTCAGCTGTTCAAATCTCACTAGGCTCAAGGTTGACTCAGCCTTCCATCCTTCCGAGGTGGGTAAAATGAGGACCCAGATTGTTGGGGGCAATATGCTGAACTCTGTAAACCGCTTAGAGAGGGCTGTAAAGCACTATGAAGCGGTATATAAGTCTAAGTGCTATTGCTATTGCTATTGCTATCCTCAGAGATCTTGGTGTAATCTCTAAAGAAATGAGTCACCTCAATGGCAGACCCTTAGTTTTGTATAGTGATGGATTTCTGACTCTACTACCTTTCTTTTTTTTAGTATTTTTATTGAATTATTAAAATATTAAATACAAAACATACATATACATTTATGTTTTTCATTCCTGTGACATTGGTTTAGAGACTGACTCTAGTATCTTTCATGCAGGAAGCAAAATCTTCTAAGCATTTCTTAAAATATTAATTGTCTGGTGCCATATTTTTTTAAATTATATATATTCCCTCTAGTTTATTTTTGATATAGCAATCTACGTGTTATTTAAAATATTAATTGTGAATTTAGAGTGTTTTAAACCACGTGGAGAAATGTGGTTGCTTGCTTATATCGCACACATGGCACATCTGCTTACATTTTCATGCTGACCTAAATTCTGTCTTAATTATCGAGTGAAATATTTTAGTATTTCACTTAGTACTGGTATGAAATCACAATCCATATACGCATCCCATGCTCCTGTATGTCTGCCATTAATAATTCTTACAACATAATTTTTTTTAATTGGATAAGAGAAGCTGGAATTATTTATTTAGAAGTCAGAGATATCTATCTTCCCCTGTCTCTATTTCCATCTATTAAGTGTCCTGAGAACATGGGGAAATTACATTTTGTTGTCTTCATCCTTTCCAACAAATTTATTTATCCCAATGGTATTTAATTACAACCACGTTTAGTTTGCTTTTCACTAAATGCCTGGCAAACAAAAGCAACTGATGAATATTAAAGAACCAAAAATTCAATCCGTCTAAAACAATTGTCATTGGAATGACGACATTTATAGCCGTGAAATCAGGTCAAGGCAGCAAAGATGAGACTGTACTACTGATAGCATGAATTCGGTGAAATCCTGAGTGAACAGAGATACTGATGTTGACAACTGTGAGAAATAAACCAAGGAAATCAACAGGAGTCTGAAGGAACAATAAAAAAGAGTTTATTATGTCTTTTGCAAACGGTCCCCAAATGAATGGCGAATTATGAGGTCTCCGAATCAAAAGAGGCTGCGTCATCATATGAGTACAGCATATAAATTCAAAACCATGTCTTTGGGAAATAACAAATCTTAATCCTCCCATCCTATTGTTCACCCCCCCTGCCCCCACCTTGGCAATCTATTCTGGTGTTTTCCAGCTTGGAAATTCCCTAAAACTTTGCATCATTCAGACATCTGCACACTTCCTCTATCTATAGTCAGCATATCCCTTTCTCACACTCTCTCAATACAAACATATCCTGTTTATGAGAACAGAGCAGCAGACAAAGAAAGCTGACATGCAGAAACTACATTTTGGTTATACAATATAATATGTCATAAAAAAAATGGCTGTGCCATTGCTCTTATTACATGTCTTATTTCTTACAAGAATAAGGCTCCATTTCTCACAACAACTAATTGTGAATGATAAGAAACTTAAAATAAAGATGCTCACAAACTTGTTGACTTCACAAACACACTATGTTGCTTTCTAACTCACAATATGAAAGTAATTTAGGAATACCTTCTCCTGGTATTTTGTTTCTTTCTAGTCTAATTTGTAGGCTATATTAGATCACCAAGAGTAGACTGCCTTTGTAATCACCTATGTCAGGGCCAACCTGGTCTAATCCATATATTACACCATTTCCTTTGTGAAGAATCTATGTTACACAGAAAACAGAAAAGGAACAAGCAGTGCGTCAAGGAAGTTAAAGATATGAAATAAGAAAAAATAAATAAAAGAAAAAATAGCTAACCCTAGTTTACATCATTACTATCTATATACTACTAAAGCTCTTGTGTCTGTAGTCTGGGTGAAGCAGTGCATCACAGGGCAAAACATTTGAACCAATGTGCCTCAAACGAGCTAACTTGTGAAATGCATCCAGAAACTGAGACCTATGAGTCCTGTAGAATTAAAATTTGGCAAATTTTATAAATTGTTTTGTGACATAAAAATGATCATAAAGCATTTTGTGATATAAAACAATTGTCATAAAACAAATGCATTCCTCATTTCTTCACCCTCTCATGTTATTATAACACATAATTCTTAAGTATTCAATTCTCACTGCATTCAACTGAATTTTATGTTTCTTCCAATATATCAAATTCTCTTTTGCATAGCAAAATGTGGATAACATAATACTTTTTACTTACTTTAAAAAAGACATTTAATTAGTTTACAGCATCTACAGGCTGTTCTAATCATGAACTGACTCTATGTAGCTTATAGTTTTCTCCCTTCTTAACCATGGGTTAAATCAAACCATCCCCCCACCCCCCAAAATACACCATATATTCCTCACAACAGATTGCATATTACCATGACACGTTTAATCTGAATTTACACATCTTATTTCTTTTTCATCAATTTCCCCATCTCTAGTTAACAACACATGAAGTAAAAACATTTCTCTACTTGCTCTAATTTTTCACTTATTTATGCTTAACTCATAATTATTCCTTTTATTTTCCCTGCTTACAATCTAAGACCAGTCAGTATCAAATAAATGCTGGCTGCCTACATCATTTATTTATTTATTTATTTATTTATTTATTTATTTATTTATTTATTTATTTATTTATTTATTTATTTATTTATTTATTTATTTATTTATTTATTTATTTATTTATTTATTTATTTATTTATTTATTTATTTATTTATTTATTTATTTATTTATTTATTTATTTCTTGGTTCTTATATGCCGCCCTACTCCCGAGGGACTCAGGGTGGCGTACAGCAATATACAGGAACACTAGATAATAAACAGTAATTAAAAACCAAGTTAAAAAGTTAAAAAAATTGAACAATAAAAAATATTCACCAACCAGACATACCCGGGGGAGAGCTCAGATGGACTAGTCTCTACCCCCTGCCTGCAAGAAAAGCCATGTCTTGACGGCTTTTCGGAAGGCCAGCAGGGTGGGGATGGTTCGGGTCTCTGGGGCAAGTTGGTTCCAGAGCATGGGGCCCCCCATAGAGAAAGCCCTCCCCCTAGGGCCCGCCAACTGGCATTGTTTGGCTGACGGGACCTGGAGGAGACCCACTCTGTGGGCCCTAACCGGTCGAAGGGAAGTATGAGGCAAAATGCGGTCCTGAAGGTAACCTGGTTCTAAAGATGATGATCAACACCTTGATGATCAACACCTTGAATTGGACCCGGAGACCAATGGGCAACCAATGTAGCTGGTGGAGAATAGGTGTAATGTGGGTGTACCTTGGCATACCCACCACAGCACGCGCAGCCGCATTTTGCACCAACTGAAGTCTCCAGATACTCTTCAAGGGTAGCCCCATGTAGAGCGCATTGCAATAATCCAATCGGGAGGTGACAAGGGCATGAGTGACCGTGAGTAGAGCCTCCTTCTCCAAGTATGGTCGCAATTGGTGTACCAGGCGAACCTGTGCAAAAGCCCCCCTAGCCATAGCAGTAAGATGGTGATCCAATTTTAGCTGTGGATCTAGGATCATAATTAAAATGAAGCCTTCCTGTTATCATGTTTATCTTTTAAGTAAGTTTAAAAGACTTTTTAAATGTATGAGTGATTTATTGTGTACACCACCCAGATTACTTCTGTGATTTAATGACATTGAGAGCAAGGAATGTAGGAACTGAGGAACTGAGAGAAAGAAAAGAAAAAAGAGAATAGTTATGGCCAGGATAAATAGACAAAAGGGCAAGAAGATAATCACCATATTAAAGAGAATGGTTACATTGTGAGAACTAAAACATGAACCCTGTTGAGAAAGATAAACTTTTGTCCTTCCAACAAGGAACCACTTATATAAATATCATCCAACTATAACTGGTATAGTTAAATCAGGTTTTAAATGATTCACCTTTATAAACACATTTACCTCAGCCCAAATGAGAGAAATAATGCAGTAAATCTCTTCCTGCTTAAAATATCACATTACCAGGGAAGGCAAATGAAATAGTATTGCATTACCAGAAGGGGAAAAAAAAGTGAGGATCACAAATATTTTGTGGTGCTGGCAAAGAGATATTAAACCTCTTTGTATTCCCCAAATAAACTTGGTACAAGTCATGTTACTTCTGTTCAAATCAAGCTAAATCACCGTAGACAAAATGTAAATAATGAGATATTAAGTTTCTTAATAAATTGAAATACTTGCTTAATAAATGTAGTAAGTTTCTTAGTAGGTTTTTAGTATATCAACTTCTGGATGTAGATAATAAGTTTCTTAACAATGCAAATAAATGTGGATAATAAATTTCTTAATAACTTTTTTAAGTACATCAAGTTGGAGTTGTATATCCAACTACATCAATGGAGTTGAAGTCCATCTATCTTAAAATTGTCAAGAACAAGACACGTTGTAATAGATAATATGTTCCTAAACAAATAGATGTGTGATCCACCTTACCTGCGGAATCTTGTAGATCCCTAAGATAGTAGCTATGTGAAGGGAAGTTTCTGAGTCAGTGCCCCCAATGACAGCTGCTGGTATCTTCTTGCTGCAGTTGTAGTTGAGAAGAGTTGGCTTTTGATTAAAGAGCAGGTTCAGCGTGTTCTGATAAGTTATCTGGGCATCAAAGTGGCTATCATAGATATGAAATCCCAGCGTCCGATTGGGTAAGATCATGCTGTTTTCATTGATTTCATTCACTGCAAATACCATGGCTAGGGTGTGCTGATATTTTTTCAGCATTACACTAAAGTAAAAGACATATCTTGAGTAAGTCATGAAATTCTATGTTGTGAACATTCCCATACCATTCCTGCAAGAGGCACTCTCCCTTAGAATATCTTACATTTTGTAGTAGAGAACATTGGACAATCAGAAACTTAACTAGAAGAATAGCTTGATTTGCTTGTAATGGATCTACTCTTCTCTAATCCTTCTAAGGGAGAAGTCCATTTTCAGAGAAAATATGCTCAGAAATAATTATCTGCAATATCTTCATTGCAGAAGAAGCTAAATATCACTTCATTGAAGTATTGCGTACTTTAATGAAGCGATATTTCTCTGATCCAATGATGGATCAGAGAAATATCGACCTTACTGGAGATATTTTTTCCCAATGGTATTTTTGGTAGGATGTCTATGGAAATAAATAATGATATGCACACTATATAATGGCAAGAAGTTTAAGTAACAGAAGATTGAGCCAAGACTGACTTTTCCCCTTCTCACAATCAAATGTAGCATGTCTTACTGACTGATTTGATCCAAACAGATGTAAAAGATCAGAATAAACTCAGAGCATGCAAGGAGATCTGGCAAATATCATAGAATCATAGAGCCAGAAGAGATGTTTAGGTCATAATATCCAACTGTTTACTCAGTGCTGGAGCTTTCATTTAAGCCAAATGGTTGGGTTAAACCCAAGAGCAATAAGATAGCAGTTGCTGGGATGAAAACTATCATGGTTACCATATGTGTGTTTTGGATCTGGCCACCATTTCAACCTCCTATTTTCTATTACCAGAAGAGCAGAATAGGTGGATGTAGGAATAAACATATTTGACTGCTAGAATCTATGCAGAGTTGATAAAACCATATTAGTGCTGCTGCTAGGAAATAACCAAGTATTACATAAATCAATGAGGTTTTCCTTACACAGGTTCAACATCACACTTGGGTGTAGGGTGTGAGCTGAAGTCTGCTCCTTCAGAAAAGGAGAAAAGCTGTGAAATTATCCCACCAATTATCACATCACCTGGCTGAAAATATTGATATTGCACTTTCAGAGACTCACGAATGGCACACACTGCAGGAGATATCACACAATCTGTTGGTGGCAGCAGCAGCAGCAAACACACAAAAAGTCTCAGGGATAAGAAGGACCCTCTCATGCAGCAGGAAAAATGATTGTCCCTTAATTTAAGATCTCCTTCTCCTACTTTGATCGTCATCATCCAGCTGTTTAGTATGCCATGGTCTTTATGATTCTGGATCCTACCACTAAATGCATATGAACTGGTCTGCTGAATCCATGGATGAATGGATGGATGGATGGATGGGTACGTACATACATACATACATACATACATACATACATACATACATACATACATACATACATACACTAACCCACCCTTTGATCAGTTCAGGAGTTACAGTATATACCTGTATGCAATTAGAATGGAAAAGTGTTCCCCACCTCCCTTGAGAGTAATGATAATCATCTTAGATAATCATAAGGTATGCAGTCACTTTTTCCAAAACACTGAAGTCAGCAAAATTCTCAGAGGTAACACCTCCTCCTTCCCACCTTCCTCCTCCATTACTGTTTTGTGCC
This sequence comes from Diadophis punctatus similis, assembly GCA_023053685.1. Classification (NCBI taxonomy): domain Eukaryota; kingdom Metazoa; phylum Chordata; class Lepidosauria; order Squamata; family Dipsadidae; genus Diadophis; species Diadophis punctatus. Next base: position 1,632,980 of record JALIGW010000046.1, read on the forward strand.
TAATAATGATTGCTTTGTAGAAAGTACTAGAACACCTGAACTAAAGGAGGGCTACAGATTAGATTTATTAGAAATATAATCAAATAAATGTTAAATACATTCATTATATTTATTAGGAATAATTTATTAGGAATACACAGGTCATTAAGCTTAGATCTAATTATTAGATTTGATTTACTAGGAATAGATTTATTAGGAATATACATTTAATATACTGTATTTGTCGCATTACCCTTGAAAGGGACGCTAGAGTCTGGATTTCTCTACTCCCTTTCTACAGTTACCCAGGCTCTTCCTTGCTACACAGTCACTCACTGGGTGTCTCAATGTCCACAGTTCTGGACATCAGTTGCTTCTGATCTCTTGACTAGGCACCTTGGCTCACCCAGCTGAGATCACCTCTATTCAAATTTCTAGGTTCTACCATATATCAAGACCTAAAATGGTCACCTAACATCAAAAATGTCATCAAAAAAGCACAACAAAGAATATTCTTTCTGCACCAACCCAGGAAGCTCAAACTGCCCAAAGAGCTGCTGATACAGTTCTACAGAGGAATTATGGAGTCTGTCATCTGCACCTCTATAACTGTCTGGTTCGGTTCTGCAACCCAACAAGACAGACACAGACTTCAGAGGATAATCAGAACTGCCGAAAAAACAATTGCTGCCAACCTGCCTTCCATTGAGGACCTGTATACTCCACGAGTTAAAAAGGGGGCCGTGAAAATATTTACTGACCCCTCACATCCTGGACATAAATTGTTTCAACTCCTACCCTCAAAACGAAGCTATAGAACACTGCACACCAAGACAACAAGACACAAGAACAGTTTTTTCCCTAACGCCATCACTCTGCTAAACAAATAATTCCCTCACCACTATCAAACTTTTAACTAAGGCTGCATTAGTATTACTATTAGTCTTCTCATCGTTCCTATCACCCATCTCCTCCCACTTATGACTGTATGACTGTAACTTGTTGCTTGTATCCTTACGATTTATATTAATATTGATTGTTTCCTGATTGCTTATTTGTCCCCTATGACAATCATTAAGTGTTGTACCTCATGATTCTTGAAAAATGTATCTTTTCTTTTATGTACACTGAGAGCATATGCACCAAAGACAAATTCCTTGTGTGTCCAATCACACTTGGCCAATAAAGAATTCTATTCTATTCTATTCTATTCTATTCTATTCTATTCTATTCTATTCTATTCTATTCTATTCTATTCTATTCTATTCTATTCTATTCTATTCCATTCCATTCCATTCCATTCCATTCCATTCCATTCCATTCTATTCTATTGTTTGCCGGGTTATCTGCTGACCCATTTGTCTGAATCAGCTCACCTCCGCCATCTCCTCTCCTCTTTTCAGATTCCAGCCAACTCTCCCCTCAAAAATCTTCCTGCCAAACCCCCCCCTCCTTTACCCACCTTTTCTTCCCTCAGCAGAAGTTCCAGGGCTATTCTCAATAAAAATTACAACTCCTCAATTTGTAACCTTGTCTGAGATAAATGTCCCCTCTCAGCTTTTGGGATTCCAACCAACTTTCCCCTCAAAAGTCTTCCGGCCAAAACCTGACAGAACCTTCTTCTCTCCTTTCCCTGCCTCTTCCTCCTTCAGCTGAAGCTCCAGGGTTAAATTAAACATTTTAACTTCTCAATTGCTAACCTTGCCTGAGATAAAATATCCCCTTGTCATGCTTCAGGATTTCAGCCAATTCTTTCCCCAAAAAGTTTTCCCACCAAAACCTGACAGAATTCTCTTTTCTCCTTTCCCTGCCTCTTCTTCACAATTAAATAGGAAGGAATACATTGATAGGTCAATTTTTTCCATTTCCCACATCACTACCGTAATCAAGAGGCCTTGTTGCAGGTCTGTAAAACATAAGGTGACCAGACGTCCCGCTTTTGGCGGGACAGACACGCTTTTCAAGCGTGTGTCCCGCGTCCCGCATTCTTTTCAAAAAGTCCCGCTTTTTTGAAAAGAATGCCGAAACAGCGGGAGGTCTGGTCATCTTAGAAGGGGAAGCACAAAAGAGAGGTACCAGAAGCAAGTCGGGCAGAATTTCAGCGAGACGACTGCCTGCTGGGGAGAGGGGGAAGGGGGGCTGCTCCCCCTCTTCTTCCCCCGCTCCATCCCTAGCCCCGCCCTCGGAGGCGCCGCTGCTGTTGGGATGCGGGTGGAGGGGTAAGGGACGAGGAGCCTTCGCCACTGCCGTCGCCGGTTTGAGCTCATGAGCGGCCCCTCCGGCGGCGCAAACAGCCCTTCCTCGTCCCCCTCCCCTTCCTTCCCCCCCGTCGCCTTGCTGCTGCCGTTGCCCTGGGGCCGGGCGGGCCACCGGGAGACCGCGGCACTTGGATGCCTGGAGCTCACGACAGGTAAGCTGCCGGCTGCCTCCTTTCCCTGTCTCCCGCCTCCCGTTCGTTGCTTGCCAGCCCGGCCCCAGGGCAGCTCCCGAAGGGGAGGCGGGAGGCGAGGAAAGGCCTCCCGAAGGGGAGGCGGGCTCCCGAAGGGCTGCCGGCTCCCGAAGGGGAGGCGGGAGGCCTTTCCTCGCCTCCCACCTCCCCTTCGGGAGCCGGCAGCCCTTCGGGAGCCCGCTTCCCCTTCGGGAGGCCTTTCCTCGCCTCCCGCCTCCCCTTTGGCCGGGCTGGCAAGCAACGAACGGGAGGCGGGAGATGGGGAAAGGAGGCAGCCGGCAGCTTACCTGTCGCGAGCTCCAGGCATCCAAGCGCCCTCCCGCCTCCCCCCCCACCTGGACGCCGACATTTGCTGTTTTGCCCTCTGCGCATGCGCAGCGTTCTGCGCATGCGCAGAGGGCAAAACAAATGGCGGCGCCCAGGCGGGCCCGCCCCCCCGTCCCACTTAAAAAAAAATCTGGTCACTTTAGTAAAACATCAGTTGTGAATAAGTTGATAGGTTTGATCACATGGAGGCTCCTGTCATTCACCAACCTGGGGAAAAAAATTATGACCCACCGTATGTTACTTTGAGAATAAGGATGAAAAGTGAACTCATTGACTCATTGAAATGAGTTAAAAGGTCCAAGCAGTATTTTATTTTGCAACTCTGTTAAAAATGTGGCTGTCCAAGATTTTAGAACTTTCTGTTCTGAAATGTATTCACCTTGTAAATGTAGTCCAATTAAAAACTTATCTCCAATGATATTTCTTTATTATTTGCTTAGTTATGAGGAATTACACACTGCTCCAATCCCAAAGGACTTTCAGAAACTTACAGACATTTAAACCAAATGTCATAATAAAATTGAACTACAAATACATTTAACTAAAGTACTTAAAGTCCTTCCCAATAGAATAAAGATGTGTGTATGTAGAAGTCTACAACAGGATGGGTCCACCTGTCTTTGGCTTTTTGGATCAGTCATGTTTTTATGTGCTGATGGGAGTCAGTATTCTATAGTTCCAGAGAATTCCATCTTTAAAGGTACAGAAGTAGCAAAATGTTTTTTTTAAATGATTTTTTTTCATTGGAATTGTTTTTTCCCCTTCTAGCTCATATATAATTGTCAGTTATGGGCCCTTTGGTTCTGAGCCCATGGATCTCATCATTCTATTTCTTACTCAAAGTCCCTAAGGAACTTCACTGAACATCCATCGATTTCTCTTATAATTACCAGCAGAGTCTCGGTAATGCAAATTCTTCTCAAATCCTTAAGGATGTCTAAGGAATAACCCCCCAAAACAGGTGAAGACTGAGAGGTGCTATTATTTGTGGAACCAGAGGGCTAGAAATGTCACAATCTGAGAAAGAATATATATGCAGGCTATTCTATATATTGAGAGCTTCTTTTTTAAACGTTTCATGGTTGCAGATGGAACTGGTTGTTATCTGGCAATGAAAATCTTCTTGAAAAAGATAGTATTTTTCATGGCGGTAATAGCAGTCCTACTGCCAGGGGTTACATCCCTTGTTTCTCATAGTACAGCATGTGCTGTGGGGAAACCTCAATTTATTAAGCACAAGTATTTTCTGCCAGGAGATTTCACGATAGCTGGGATAATCTCTCAGTTCTACATGATATCTGATCGAGTGGATTTCACAAGGCATCCATCTGAAGAACTGGTTGATGAGTTCATGTAAAGACTTTCTTTTTTTAGCTGTAGCATGTCTCAAACCAGATATCTTTCTGTAAGAAGATTCCTGGACTGAATTAATTAGTGGTATTGCTTGCAGAACAAATTATTTCTCCTAGTTTCATGCTGGTTAGTTTCTTTATTCTTAAGCAAATAGAAATGGATTCCCACTGATATTTCTTACCTGGCAAATAAATGTAATTTAAAAAGTTCTTATAGGCCGCCCAATCCTGTAGGACTCAAATAACAAATACACATACATACAGTATTTAAGACAGATCTCACCCCAGTGCTTTTGTTCAAATTCTATATTGGGCTTTTATGTAGTACTTTTAATTTGTTTGTTCAGCAAGTATGGAGTACAAATGTAGGGCTACCCCAATGAAACACTTACATCTTTTCCTAGGATAAGGGATTCCAGGAAAAGAGTTCTATATATCATTTGTATGGAACATATGAAGAACAGCTGCAGGAATTGGGTATATCTAGTTTAATGAAAAGAAGGGTTAGGGGTGACATGATAGCAATGTTCCAATATCAAAGGGGCTGCCACAAAGAAGAGAGGGTTAGCCTATTCTCCAGAGCACCTGAATGTAGAACAAGAAGCAATGGATGGAAATTAATCAAGGAGAGAAGCAACCTAGAATAAAGAGAAATTTCTTTACCTTGCTTTACTTCCACCCACTTTAGGCATAGGAGTTGAGGAGCTTAAATCTGTAATGTTGGAGGGGAAAAAAACACCCTGTATGAACAGCCCCAAACTGTGTTGCTCCAGCTTGCTTGTAAGTGAGAAAGGAGGAGAAGCGATGGATGGAAACTAATCAAGTAGAGAAGCAACCTAGAGCTAAAGAGAAATGTCCTGTCAGTGAGAACAATTAACCAGTGGAACAATTTCAACTCTGTTATTCTGTTTGCTCTTGAGTAAGGTTCAAAATACATTTTCTTCCTCTACCCATAAAAGTGCCCAAGGTGAAGATTGAAGAGCTAAAGATACAAGACTTAGAAGTAGGTCTGAGAATTACAGGTAGATCATAATGTTATTAGTAATGTTCCTTCAAGCAATCCATCATTTTCCTAGTGAATAATTTTTTAGGAATCATAGCACCTGGCTTAAAAAAATAATGTTTTGTCCAGACGACTTTCCTGTTCATCGAAAAATAATGTTTTAGAACATTCTTTGTGGTGCTAATGCATTTACATGATTTCTTGCATGGTATGACTTTTTAGTGCTCTACTATTGAAACACCGTTTATAGCTAATTGAATTTCAACCTCTAACAGTTTAATTTTTCTTCTGAATATTAGGAAATAATGGCACTATGTAGTACTTTTAATTTGTTTGTTCAGCATGTATGGCATACAAATATAGGGCTGCCCCAATGAAACAGTTACATCTTTTCCTAGGATAAGGTATTCCAGAAAAAGAATTACATACATCATTTATATGGAACATATAAAGACTGGTTTCAGGAATTGGGTATATCTAGTTTAATGAACAGAAGCAACCTAGTATAAAGAGAAATTTCGTGATAGTGAAAACAATTAATCAGTTGAATGACTTGTTGTGGGTGCTCCAACACTGGAGGTTTTTAAGAAGATATTGGACAACCATTTGTCTGAAATGGCATAGGGTTTCCTGATTGAGCAGAGGGTTGGATTCTGTTATTCTGTTTGCTCTCGAGTAAGGTTCAAAACACATTTTCTTCCTCTACCCATAAAAGTACCCAAGGTGAAGATTGAAGAGCTAAAGATACAAGACTTAGAAGTAGGTCTGAGAATTATAGGTAGATCATAATGTTATTATTAATATTCTTTCAAGCAATCCATCAGTTTCTTAGTGAATAATTTTTAGGAATCATAACAGCTGGCTTAAAAAATTAATATTTTGTCCAAGAACATTTTCCCTTTCATTGAAAAAAATGTTTAAACATTCTGAAATCTCTCTCTCTCTCGTAATTTATACATTATTTAAAATGTATAAATTACATTATATACATTATATATAATAATTTATACATTATTCCTATCATTCAATTAATCTGTGGCAATGGGAAAAATTTTGCTAATGCATTTACATGATTTCTTGCATGGCAATATGCAATCTGTTTTTTTCTGCCTAGCATTTACCTGAATTGCAAATAAAGTATATGTAATGCCACATTCTTTAAGAGAAGAAATATGATTTCTAATGTATCTGTGTAGATTTTTTCTACAGAACTACCAACATATCCTGGCCTTAGTTTTTGCTGTAAAGGAGATCAGTGAAAGCAATCACATTTTATTCAACATGACTCTGGGTCTGCACCTCTCTAACAGTTATTTCGTGGCAAGATGGACCTACTTGGCTTCAATGGAGCTCCTCTCAACACGGGGGAGATTCATCCCCAATTATAAGTGTGATGCCAAGGACTGGGCAGTATCTGTTATTGCAGGACCTAACTCTCACATCTGTCCCTTCATGGCAAACATTTTGAATGTCTACAAGATGCCCCAGGTGAGATTTGCTCTTGAAATACATATCATAGGCTGTGAAAAAAACTTTGAGAGATAAGAAGAAGAACTGTAGCTTAGACAATTTCAAAATCTCCACCAACAAATGCTCTGTCTTACATATTGGCAAAAGAAATCAGAACATAAAATACAAACTGGATGGACATGACCTTGTAGATGACCCTCACTCTGTTAAGGACCTCGGAATACTCATCTCTAATGATCTAAGTACCAGAGCCCACTGTAACAACATTGCAAAAAAAGCATTAAGAGTTGTTAACTGAATTTTGCATAGCTTCTTCTCTGGTAATATTGTACTGCTAACTAGAGCATACAAAACGTTTGTTAGACCAATTCTTGAATACAGCTCATCTATCTGGAACCCGCACTACATATTGGACATTAATACAATTGAGAGAGTGCAGAGATATTTCATGAGAAGAGTCTTCCACTTCTTTACTCGCAACAGAATACCTTATGCCACCAGACTTGAAATTTTGGGCTTAGGCAACTTAGAACTATGCCGCCTTCGGTCTGACCTAAGCATAGTACATAACATTATTTACTACAATGTCCTACCTGTCAATGACTACTTCAGGTTCAACCACAACAAAACACGAGCACACAATAGATACAAACTTAAGGTAAACCGCACCAAACTCAATTGCAGGAAATACAACTTCAGCAACAGAGTGGTCAATGCCTGGAATGGACTACCTGACTCTGTGGTTTCTTCCCCAAACCCCCAAACTTTAACCTTGGACTATCTACTGTTGACCTCACCCATTCCTAAGAGGTTTGTAAGGGGTGTGCATAAGCGCACCAATGTCCCTATTGTCCCTGTCCTAATGTCCCCCTTTATTCATATCCATTTCATGTATTAATAACCATGTTTATACATATATCTGTTATCTAATACATGCTTGACTAAACAAACAAACAAACAAACAAACAAACAAACAAACAAATAAATATCTGGTTTAAAAAAATCTGAGCCTAAACCAATTTAAGAAAGGATCTCAGAATTGACTCAAGGAAGGAAGGAAGGAAGGAAGGAAGGAAGGAAGGAAGGAAGGAAGGAAGGAAGGAAGGAAGGAAGGAAGGAAGGAAGGAAGGAAGGTAGGTAGGTAGGTAGGTAGGAAGGGTCATTCTGTAATATGAAGATCAAGATAAATATTTCCAAATATGAATAAATTGAATTGCTTAATCAAGTTCATGAATACTTAATATTATTATTATTAAAACATGGTGAGAAAAAGAATTTATGAAAATATATTAACATTTCTATTACCATATTTTTCGGAGTATAAGATGCACCTTAGTTTTGGGGGAGGAAAATAGGATAAAAAAAATCTACCTACCAGGTATTCATCTGGCTAGCGTCCTTAGTCTGTTCAGCAAATTATTTTATCCTCTGGTTAGGGCTGAAAAAGCCTTTTTGAGAGGGAGTAGGAATGAAAACAAGCCTGAAAAGACTTAGGGCAGGAAAAACTGCTTCGGAGGAGTAGGAATTTAAAAAAATGCTGCAAGCCAGGAAGATCGTTAGCACCACGTTAGGGCTGAAAAGCACCACTTTTTCAGAGGGAGTAGGAATGACAACAAGCCTGCAAAGACGTAGGGCTGGAAAAAACCTCCTTCGGAGGGAATAGGAAGCCAAGAAAATTGTTAGCACCTCATTAGGGCTGGAAAAAAAAGCTTCGAAAAAGCTACATTCGAAGTATAAGACACATCCAAATTTTCAGCCTCTTTTAAGGAGGAAAATGGTGCGTCTTATACTCCGAAAAATATGGTAAGTGTATTTATAAGTTAAGGAATCATAGTATTTTAATTAGTTTGGATTCAGATTTAGTAGTAAATCGAGTATAGAACCTAAACATATCTATGTCATATGGTCGCCACTACATTATTCATCACATTGATGATTTGTGGTTTTTTAAATGTAACTTTTTAGATGAAACTGGTAGGAGGGAAAGGCTTTCAGACTTGCAAGATTGTGGTTTCACAGTCTGGATTACCTCAAATGATTGACATCAGTCATGCCAGGGGTGGGTTCCTCCCAGTTCAGACCGGTTCACCCGAACCGATACCAGCCTGCTGGTGATGTCACAATGACACCACCAAATCAGATCGGTCTGTGCCGTTCATGGGTGCCGCCATCTTTTTTGAATTTTTTTTTAAATTTTATTTTTCTTCTGAGCATGTGCAGAAGCCGAGTTTCCGGCACTGTGCATGTGGTTGCCATCTTGTTTTTTCTTTTTTTGAATTTTTTTCTTTCTTTTTTTGAATTTTTTTAAATTTTATTTTATTCTATTTTTTATTTTTTATTTTATTTTTTATTTTTTATTTTATTTTTTTATTTTTTATTTTATTTTTTTATTTTTTATTTTATTTTTTATTTTTTATTTTTTATTATTTTTTTATTTTTTATATTTTATATTTTATATTTTTTATTTTTTATATTTTTTATTTTTTATTTTTTATTTTTTATTTTTTATTTTTTATTTTTTATTTTTTATTTTTTATTATTTTTTATTTTTTATTTTTTATTTTTTATTTTTTATTTTTTATTTTTTTATTTTTTATTTTTTATTTTTTATTTTTTATTTTTTATTTTTTATTTTTTATTTATTTTTTATTTTTTATTTTTTATTTATTTTTTATTTTTTTATTTTTTATTTTTTATTTTTTATTTTTTACTTTTTACTTTTTACTTTTTATTTTTTATTTTTTAATTTAATTTAATTTAATTTTATTTTATTTTATTTTATTTTTATTTTATTTTATTTTTTCTTTTTGAGAATGTGCAGAAGCCAAGTTTCCGGCACTGTGCATGCGGTCACCATCTTGTTTTTCGCTTTCTTTCTTAAAAAAAATTTTTTTTTAATTTTTTAAAAATTTATTTTTTATTTTTTATTTTTATTTTTCTTCTGAGCATGTGCAGAAGCTGAGTTTCTGGCATTGTGCATGCAGTCACCATCTTGTTTTTGGTTTTCTTTTTTCTTTTTTCTTTTTGAATTTGTTTTGTTTTAATTTTTAATTTTATTTTTTATTTTATTTTTCTTCTGAGCGTGTGCAGAAGCCAAGTTTCTGGCACTGTGCATGGGGTCGCTATGTTGAGGAAGCAAACTGGCAGTGAGGTAAGTTAGAACCCACCCCTGCTTGGGTCCCCTCAACTTTTCAGTCCCAGAAAGCGGCTGTAAAATGCCCGTCTCCTGTTTTGCAGCCATGCATGCACCATTTTCTTTCCTTGCCTCCTTCCCATTTTTATTTGGTTTTCCCTTCCACCCTGAAAGCAAAAGGAAGCAAGGCGGGGAGGGGGGAAGAAGGATAGCTCAGACTATTGCTATGATTTTTGCTCCTATATTCTGTTGTTAGGTATTAATTTTGTTAATGTAGAAATTTTATTTAGAGCCTATTAAACAACAGAACTTAGCTGCCTGCCTGCAATCATGTCTATCTAATTAGGAGTAAATCCCATTGAAAGAGAGTAGCCTTACTGCCAAGTAAATATGCATAGGCTTTACGTAGTTGAAAGATAGGGTATTGATTAGTATCAGGTGTTTTATAGAGATAAATGAAAACTTCTGTAACAACAGATACTTTGTGCCCAGACCAGGTAGGAGTGTGTGTGTGTGTGTGTGTGTGTGTGTGTGTGTGTGTGTGTGAGAGAGAGAGAGAGAGAGAGAGAGAGAGAGAGAGAGAGAGAGAGAGAGAGCGAGAGAGAGAGAGAGAGAGAGAGAGAGAGAGAGAGAGAGAGAGAGAGAGAGAGAGAGAGAGAAAGAAAGAAAGAAAGAAAGAAACAGAAAGAGAGAAAGGAAGGAAGGGAGAGAGAAAAGAAGAAAGAAAGAAAGAAAGAGAGAAAGAGAGAAAGAAAGAGAGAAAGAGAGAGAAAGAAAGAAAAAGGAAAAGGGAAGGAAAAGAGAGAGAGAGGGAGAAGGAGAGGGAGAAGGGGAGGGGGAGAGAGGGAGAGGGAGAGGAAGGAAGCACCACAAACCCTGGCACATAGACGTCGCTTCAGAAGACACTTTGAAATAGCACAGCAATTTAGGGCTGGAAGACATCTCAGAGGTAATCTAGTCCAACCCCCTGCTGCAGCAGGAAACCTTACATTGTCTGCATTATTTTGGTGCCTCTAACAGAGAGGAAAATTGCCAGAAAGGAGAAGGAGTTTACTAGGTCAAGGCTGCCATGCAGAGGAAGGCAGAGATAGTCCTTGACTTATGACCACAATTGAGCCCAAAATTTTGGTTGCTAAGCAAGAGCATTGTTAAGTGAGTTTCACCACATTTTACTCAATCCATGACATCTCCTGGCTCTAACAGTCATGCAAACTAGAGAAATACATCTGAAGGCATGTGTAATGTTCTTATGTACAGAAGTTATGGTTAAATGTGTGGCAGAAAGTGGACTCTGGGTGTGTTTTTCCAAATGCAGTAAGTGAGGCTGAATGTGTATAGTTTTAGAAGAGGTGTGTGTGTGTGTGTGTGTGTGTGTGTGTGTGTGTGTGTGTGTGTGTGTACATACACATACAGTATATATACGTAGTAGATAATGTATATTTTTTTGTGCCTATGTGTAATATTTATGTACACATATGGCATATATACATAGGATTAAATTGTATAATTTGGATGTTGAGTAGTAGTAAATAGGGAAATTGTATCTCATTGAGGCCTTTGAGGCGAGGAGAGGCCAGGCACCCTAACCCTAACCCTAACCCTTGATGTGAGTGACGTCAAGTTGGCCACGCCCACCCAGTCACATAACCACCCAGTCACATGATCACCAAGCCACCCTACCCAGTCACATGACTACCAAACCACTCCCACCCAGTCACATGACTGCCAAGCCACTCCCACCCAGTCACATGACTGCCAAGCCACTCCCACCTAGTCACATGACTGCCAAGCCACTCCCACAAAATTAAACCATGCCCACAAAATTAAGCCACGCCCACAAAGCAGCAGTAAAAAAATTGGAACCCGCCCCAAATCATGCCCACCTAAAAGTACTTCCCCCCTCAGCTGCCTTTACATTGCCATGAATTAGGGAGAGTCAATTCTGATATGGTTAAAACATTTCCTGAATGGGATGGTTATAACATTCTTCTTTTAATTGTTTTATTAAAGTCCATTATATGATAAAATATATAATAGATATTTTTGATATCAAGAAAGGTAAAGAAAAAGAAAGATAAAGTCAAGAAAAATCAAGAAAGAAAAAGAAAAGAAACAAAGGTATAGAAAGAAAATAAAAACCAATGGTTTCTGATTTTTTTAAATCGCAGTAGAGAATTCAAAAAAGCTACAACCTCAACCTTTTCTTTACATTTCCAGTTCATTCAAACCATTTCTGTAACAACAAAGTCGATCAAATCATCAAAACCTAAAATCAAAGTTTAATTTTTTTTCCATTTTAAGTGTAATTTCAGAAATGGTTTCCAGGTGGAAACAAAACTACCCTGTTTTCCCCAAAATAAGACATCCCCTGATAATAAGCCCAATCGGGCTTTTGAGTGCATGGCAATAAAGACAATTGCTTATTTCAGGGTTCAAAAAATATATAAGACAGGGTCTTATTTTTGGGAAAACACGGTAGGTAAATTGTTATCTTTAATTAAAGCTGTCAATCTTGCCCACTCTGCCACCTTGGTCAGAAACTAATGCATTTTTGTCTTTAGCTTTGCAATTATACTACTTCTAAACATCAGATTTTTATGAACAATCTTTTAATGTTTACATTAATGTTTACAACAAAGACCATGAATTAATAACAGATTTTTTTTCAAAAATAATAAGTACTTCATTTTGGAAAATCACGTCCCCCCCCTTTTTTTCTACATTTAGCTGATATATGGATCTTCTGCTATGAGAGATGATCAGATACAAGCTGCTTTCTTCCATCGTTTTTTCCCAGATGGTGACCAACAGATTGTGGGTATCCTCCAGTTGCTGTTGTATTTTAGGTGGACATGGATTGGGCTGATTCTCCAACGTAATGAGAGTGGAGACAGATTCATTCAAAATGCTATTCCTTTGTTTTCCCGACAAGGTATCTGCTTTGAGTTCATGGAAGAGATGGCCAAGGAAACATTTTCTAATAATATCGCAGCAGCATTTAAAGATTTTAGTAAAATGTACATTACTATCATGAAGAGCACGGCCAATGTCATTATCTTATATTGTGAAAACCAAGTCACCGTCATTTTTAGAATGTTGCCCTATTATACAGAATTTGAAGATATCCCCGTCAAGAGAAAAGATAAAGTTTGGATAATGCCAGCCCAGATAGAGTTTACATCCATTCCCTTTCAAAAAACTAGGGGCATGGACTTTTTCCATGGTGTTATAACTTTTGAAGTTTCTTCCAAGGAGATTTCTGGATTCAATAAATTCCTTCAGATGAGAAACCCAACATCAGAAGCGGAAGACCATTTGATAAGAGTGTTCTGGGAACAGGCTTTTGAATGCTCTTTTCCTAAAGATAAGTTAGACGAAGATGCTGGGAAGCTGTGCACTGGAGGAGAGAGGTTGGACACTCTACCCAAGTCTGTGTTTGACACCACCATGACTGGACAGAGTTACAGCATCTACAATGCTGTTTATGCTGTGGTGCATGCTTTACAAGCCATGTTTTCCCCCAAACAGAGAACAAGGGCAGAAGTTGGGAGAGAAATCTCTTTGACTCAAAAGGCATGGCAGGTAATAAGAGATTGAATGAACATTTTCCATTGCTCTTCTCTCTAATGCAGTGCTCTGTCCTACTCTTATGAATACACCGGAATGTTGATTTTAAGTCTCCTGCTCCTCCGTTTTCCATAACCTTTTGGGACCTAGAGAAACTTTTGTAACTTGAATAGGTAACAAGGCTACAACAATGATACAACAATATGGAGGAAATTATTAAAATCTGCCTGTTTGGAACAGGTCCAAACACCTGTGACAGGGGAGAAATATGAATGAGAGGTTGAAGAACACTAATTCTGTTGACGAACCCAATTGTATTTATTTATTTATTTATTTATTTATTTATTTATTTATTTATTAGTGAGATTTATATACCGCCTCTGACGGAGGCGAAATTTATCACACAAAGGAGAAATAGATCTTTTCCCAGACATCAGACATTAGAAAAAGAAACGGCAGTTTAAAAGTCTAAGTAAAAATATTTATTTCGGTACAAAACAATAAATCCTCATTAGTCTACATCTCTGATATGAAAATAAGTCTTGCTTCAATGGAAGCTAGGAACAAAAGGAATGAATGGAGAAAGGAATGTGCACATGCGTACAAGAACATATCAATCACGTGCTCAGGAATAAAACATTATATTAGATAGGGATGCTTCTCCCTGCATATACATATAACAGGCAATAATCACTGCGTGACAGCCTCATAGTGCAAGCACTCTCTAAGCGGTTTACACCAGTAAGCAATGTACTTACTATGTACTTACAATGTACTTACAATATTGCCCCCAACAATCTGGGTCCTCATTTTACCTACCTCGGAAGGATGGAGCCGGTGAGATTTGAACCGCTGACCTGCAGATCACAGTCAGCTAAAGTAGCCTACAGTACTGCCTCTAACTGCTGTGCCACCTCGGCTCTTCATGGTATTAATGGTATTAATCAATATCCATAGCTTAATACCATTGAAATTGATCTCCCTCCCTCCCTTCTTTCTCCCTGTCCTCCTTCTCTTCCCTTCTTTTTAATTACCAACCCTTTGCTTCGTTTTAGTTACATCACTATTTGAGAACTATGTCATTTAATAACACTGCAGGAGAGAAAATTTCCTTTAATGAAAATGGGGATTTAGACACTGGATTTGATATTATCAACTGGGTCACCTTCCCAAACGAGACCTTTGTTAAAGTCAAAGTTGGAAAGATCAACCCAACAGCTTCTCCAGATAAGCTATTCACCATTTCTGCACAAGACATCATCTGGCCTGCCATGTTTAACCAGGTATTTCCTGCTCAGATTTCAAATTGTGTATTCTTCCCCTTCTCTTCTTGTTTCCATAATTATTGGTTCAAATGGATCTTACCCTTAAAGTTGTCAGGCCAAAAACAGCAAAGATGAAGAAATAATGACCAGAGATTTTGAAATACAAAGACTTCAATCTCTGTATAGCAAAATAATTTACTGATACATCCTCATTAAATCTTTATGGTTTTAGCAGAATTTAATCCAATCTATTCCTGCTAGCATTTCAAGCTTGTCTAGTTTAAATATATACACATTTGAAACTTGCTAAAGCAATTAAAGCTATTTATCATATAATTCACGGAATAATAAGACATAAGAAATATATCAATTTGTCTATTAAACAGTCCTATTCATCTGAATGTTGATTTTCCCCACAAAAAAATAACATTTCCCCCTTAGCCTTCTATTTTCTTAAATGGCATGTGCAGATTTTCAAGTTTCCATTTACTAATCATTGTATCTGGGGTGCAGTCAGCCTCTATTTGGTCCAGTGATTGATTACCCTGACTGGCAGATGTCCAGCCAGGGAGGGAGAAGGAATCAAGCAGGGAATTAGCCTTGAATCATTGCAAAGTCACAAGCACTCAAGGACCCACACATCCTCCTAACCTCCACGGAACCTTATCTATATGTTTCCCAGAGAAGGCAAGCAGTCTGGAGAGATTCCTGTATTATAGATAGTATTGCCATAAAATAGTCCATCAATCAATCAGAATAGAGCTGGAAGGGATCTTGGAGGTCTTTTAGTCCAACCACTTCAACTCGTTGAACAAGTAGAAATAGTCAATTTGAGGAGCAGGAGACCCTATACCAGGGGTCAGCAACCCGCGGCTCCGGATCAGCATGCGGCTCTTTTGGACCCCTGCTGTGGCTCCCTGTCCCATCACTGGCTGGCCCGTCCTCCCCTCTCTCACCTGGCCTGAGAAGATAAGGGCGACGGCTGGAATGGAAAAGCAGCCAGGGCTCATTCTCCGGCACTGGTTGAGGTACGATCACCATCCCCTGCGCAGTCTTTCTTTCGGGTGACCCTCCTCCCCCTCTCGCGACTCCCTGGCTGGCTATGGGAGGGAGAAGGAATCAAGGTAGCTTGAGCTTTCTGAATTGGCACAGAAAGAACATTCTTTGTTGTGCTTTTTTGATGACGTTTTTGATGTTAGGTGTCCATTTTAAGTCTTGAGATATGATGAAATCTATAAACTTGAAGGACTCTACTGTTGATACCGTGTTGTCTAGTATTGTAAGAGGTGGTAGTATAGGAGGGTTTTTCCTAAAATCTACCACCATTTCTATGGTTTTGAGTGTATTTATTTCAAGATTTTTCTGGTTGCACCACAAGGCTAGTTGTTCCACCTCCCGTCTGTATACAGATTCATCATTGTCTTGAATGGGACCAATCACTGTTGTATCATCTGCAAACTTCCGTACTTTAACAGAGGGATCTTTTGAGATGCAGTCATTGGTATATAGAGAGAAGAGAAGTGGAGAGAACACACAGCTTCCATGAAATCATCTTCCATGATTTCCGTTACTGTTTTTTCCTCCAGGTTGTATTTTTTTGTAAACTATTTTCCAGCTTTTTGTTCTTTAGTTTTCCTTCTTTCAAGTACTTTAAATTGCTGACATCCCCTTGTAGTTTTTTTTATTTTATTTTCAAGTTGAATTTTCGACTTTGGTGTTCCAATGGGTTTCTTTTTTGGCATTTTATAATCCAGTTCTGCAGTTATTGTTAGAACCCTGTTCAAACGATTCAGTTTGCTAATATATAAACAAGCCACAAATCAATGTTATGTGTATATTGCTTTAACTGCATTGAAGGCTGATTACTATATAAGGAAGCAAGAGAGCATGCTCAGAATGTCTCTGTCTCTGTGTGTGTTTGAAGGTGTGTTCCGGAGTGCTGACTCTCTGCTGATTAACTCTACTGCTTCACTGTTGAGTAATTTACTTTGTGACTGTGGTGAAATTGCTTTGAAGAGCTGCTGTGAAAAGAGTAACTATCGGTGATAGTGTAAACTTAATTGTTTTATGTAATTTTTGTTTAAACAAAGATAGGCAAGAAGAAGATTCTTCATATGGACTGACTTACTGTGTATGACTTGGACTTCCTATTTGAATTTTGCTACTACTTTAAGTAAACTATTTGTAAATACTAAACGCATTCTGTTTATTGACTGAATAGCATTTATATCAAACTGCAATACCACAACCACAATCACTATTTCACTGTGTATGTGCTCAACAGCACAATAACTCCTTAACAGTTATAACAGCAGCTGTGCTATACATTAGTTGGTTGGTTTCATATAATGTGCTGGATGGAATGGAAGTTAAAATGTTGTTCACGGCAGTGAACAGATCTTTCACTCATTTGCTATGCACTTCACAAATGATAGGTAGTCTTTTTCTTTCTATTTTTTATTTGATGTGGTTTTCAATTTTTTCTTTCAGCATTTTTGCTAGATCACTTAGCTCTACACTTTCGAGTTGTTGCACAGGAGTATCTTCATCCTGTATGTTGGTTTCTTCCACTGGCTGGTCAGTTTGTTCAGGTGTTGGAACAGTTTCTTCCGCTTGTTCATCATTACTTGTTGTTTTCTTTTTAGCCAATATTTCTAGATGTTGCATTTCCACATCTGTGAAAACCTTATTATGGATGATGAAGTGTCTTTGATCAATTAAGGTTTGTTCAGTTACGTCACTTTCCGAGTGTTTTTCCTTCCACAGTTGCATCAGACCAGCTGCTGTGGCCTAGAGGTAGAGCTCTTGCCTCACAATCAGGAGGTTGTGAGTTCAATCCTAGGTAGAGGCAGATGTAGGGTCTCCTGCTGGGGCAGGGGGTTGAACTAGATGACCTGTAAGGTCCCTTCCAATTCTGTTAATCTGTAACATTCCTTTTTGAAAGCCCCTGGCTGTTGGTTCTGCCTGGTAGTAATAGTTGATGATTTCCCAATTTTCTTTGGTTGTCCAGGTTTTGTGCTTTTGTTCCAGTTACTTTGCAGTTGCACGCCCTGGTTCCCTAGCAGTAACAACTGAGCCCTGCAGCCCCTTTTTTGGCAGATGTCCAGCAGCCATAGCATCTGATGCGGCCCTTGTTGACCCAGGCGATGACCAATCCGGTGTTGAATTTTGTTGATTTCTTCTCATCATTAGTGATAGTAGGTGCCTGGGTTGGTTCACAGTGGCTAAGCCACTACTGATCCAAAGACGATAATCCCATAACCGTAGGAACCACACTGGATAGCTGTCCAGGCCCAGCCACGGCAGCCTAACTGCCTGTTTGGTGACAGAAAGGCAGGATCACAAATCTGGGGAGGAAAGCAGCCTAACTGTCTGTTTGGTAGCAGAAATGCAGACTCAGGAATGGAGGGGAGGAAAGTGGTCTAACCGCCTGTTTGG
Organism: Diadophis punctatus similis; assembly: GCA_023053685.1. Taxonomy (NCBI): domain Eukaryota; kingdom Metazoa; phylum Chordata; class Lepidosauria; order Squamata; family Dipsadidae; genus Diadophis; species Diadophis punctatus. The sequence continues at coordinate 1,650,963 of JALIGW010000046.1, forward strand.
TAGCAGAAAGGCAGGATAACAATAACATCCTCCTCCTCCTCCTCCTCCTCCTCCTCCTCCTCCTCCTCCTCCTCCTCCTCCTCCTCCTCCTCCTCCTCCTATTATTATTATTATTATTATTATTATTATTATTATTATTATTATTATTATTATTATTATTATTATTATTATTATTATTATTATTATTATTTGGGTGATATTCAGCAGTGGAGTGGTGAAATGCTTAAAAAAAGAATCAGCAGGGGAATAGTGAAATGCAAGAAACAGAAATGAATACTGTAGGTGGATGTATGGATTTAGAAAAGAAGGACTAAGGGTGACATGATAGCAGTCTTCCAATATTTGAGGGGCTGCCACAAATATTGTGAGTCAAGCTATTCTCCAAAGCACCAGAAGGCAAAACAAGAAACAATGGATGGAAAATAACCAAGGACAGAAGCAACCTAGAACTAAGGAGACTTTTTCTGAATGAGAACAATCAACAACTTGCCTTCAGGGGTTATGGATGGCCCCTCATTGGGGGCTTTTAAGAAGAATTTGGACATCCATTTGTCTGAAATAGTATAGGGTTTGTTTGAGCATGGGGTTGGACTAGAAGACCTCCAAAGTCCCTTTTAACTCTGTTATTCTGTTTGCTCTCAAGTAAGGTTCAAAACACATTTTATTCCTCTACCCATAAAAGTACCCAAGGTGTACTATTACACCTTGTACTTTTAAGATCCCTTCCAAATCTGATGATGATGAGGAGGAGGAGGAGGAAGAGGAGGAGGATAATAATGGATGGGGATCCTGCCAATTTCCCCTTTATGTCCAAAATGACAGGAAGAATGGTGAAATTGTTCTTCTTACTTTGTTACTTTTCCCATCAATTCTTGAAAGACATTCAAATAGAATGTTCTGAAATTTTTGAGTTTTAATACATCCTGGTTTCACTTCTTGATAGATTCTACCTCTTTCTATATGCAATGACAATTGCTATTCTGGGTCCCAGAAGATGAAAATAGAAGGGAAGCCATTTTGCTGTTATGATTGCCGTCCATGTGCAAAAGGGAAAATTTCAAACCAGATGGGTAAGAGCTGCGTTGTGCAAAACTATTCAGTCTTCTTTGCTGTGATTCAAAACGCTAATTTCCAAACCTTCTACAACTGACTTCTAATGTGGTTATCAAACCAATGATATAGCTGTCAGGGTTCAAAGTAACAGACCCAACATAATCAAAACTCTGAGGCCAAGGTGCTCCTCAAAGTCCAAATTTATTAGGCATGTCATATTGGCACATCTGGTGAAAACCCAACTGTGAAGGTCCTGAGGTTTTCCCCACCCAGATTAAATTCAAAGTTCCTTCCACCAGTCCACATGTCCATCACATGAAGAGCCGAGGTGGCACAGTGGTTAAAATGCAGCACTGCAGTTCAGCAGTTCAGCTGTTCAAATCTCACTGGCTCAAGGTTGACTCAGCCTTCCATCCTTCTGAGGTGAGTAAAATGAGGACCCAGATTGTTGGGGGCAATATGCTGAACTCTGTAAACCGCTTAGAGAGGGCTGTAAAGCACTATAAAGCGGTATATAAGTCTAAGTGCTATTGCTACATGGTCCAACCATGTCACAGTCCCAACTCCACTTGGTTTCAATCCACGCCTCCCCAGCACCTGGTGGGAACATCCTTCATTTCCAAGAGAAAGAATTTTATTTTGGCTACAAGTCCCCAGCTATCTCTTCTCCCCCCTCCCATTCCCACAGCTCCAACCAGCCTCTCTGTGGCAGCCCTGAAAATGCTCCACAATGGCTTTGGGGTTGACAATAGCTATATAAATACCAAAAATGAAAAGATTACCACAAATACTATGTAAGTAACAGATCATCTCCATATTTACAGCATCACACTAAATATAAATAGGCATTACTTAATTAGGAAATATTAAACCCAATAATTAACTCTCAGTCCTGCTACCTGAGCATTTCTAGAAATTGACCATGATGTTTTCCTTTTTTTCAGATGCAGTTGACTGCTTTCAATGTTCAGAAGACCAATATCCAAACAAGGCTCAAAATCTTTGTATTCTAAAAACAACTACCTTCCTGTCTTACAATGAGCCACTGGGAATCACCTTGGCCAGTGTTAGTCTCTTCTTTTCATTCATCACAACTTTGGTGTTGGGGATCTTCATTAAACAGCGGGACACCCCCATTGTCAAAGCCAACAACAGGAGCCTCACCTACATTCTTCTAATTGTTCTCCTGCTCTCTTTCCTTTGCAGTTTGCTCTTCATTGGGCAACCTGATCAAGTGAAATGTTTCATGCGACAAGCTGCTTTTGGTATCATTTTCTCTGTGGCCCTTTCTTGTATATTAGGGAAAACGATCATTGTTGTTCTTGCTTTCATGGCCACCAGGCCAGGTTCCAAAATGAGGAAATGGGTGGGGAATAGGCTGGCTTTTTCTATTGTCCTATTTTGCTCCCTGGCACAATTTACCATTTGTACAGGGTGGCTGACAATTTCTCCCCCATTCCCAGATTTTGACATGCACTCTATAGCTGAAGAAATTGTCCTAGAATGTAATGAAGGTTCAACCACAATGTTTTATATCGTTCTTAGTTTTTTGGGCCTCTTGACTTCTGTCAGTTTCACAGTAGCCTTCCTAGCTAGGAAGTTACCAGATAGCTTTAACGAAGCCAAATTTATCACCTTCAGCATGTTGGTGTTTTGTAGTGTCTGGATATCATTTGTTCCAACCTATTTGAGTACAAAGGGGAAATACATGGTGGCTGTGGAGATCTTCTCCATTTTGGCTTCAGCAGCTGGATTACTGGGCTGCATCTTTTCCCCCAAATGCTATATCATTATTATGAGACCTGATTTGAATACAAAGGGACAGTTAATAAAAAAATAATCCTGAATATGAAGTTCAATTTGCTCATTGATTCAATGCAGCCTTAACGCTCTAACACGATAATACAAAGTAACATTAATGAGGACCTTTGTTTTCTCCAACCCAAATTCTCTATCACTGCATTTGGTCTTTAAGATGCTACCTAGAAGTTGAAGCACTGCCTGAGGCCTTCCCCTGATCACTTTCATGACTGCTGTTATCTCTTATGGCAGCCTTTTTCTACTAAATCATACCTTCTCAAAGTATCTATAGCACAGCAGAATTGAATTTTCTTTGATTCTCAGAATGTACCTTCTCCTGCATACCCAGTTATCCTTGTTTCCTTTTCCCAACCACATACATTTCTTGGATTCAAGTAATGGATCCAGCTAACATTACTTGAAGTAAATCCATTCAAATTTTCAAAGATCTGAATAATTTATAGAGATTGGCTCCATTAAACTTTGCTCCAGCATATGATTATTTCCTAGGCTGCTTAAGGAAAAATGATACTTATTGTTAGACAAAATATCTAGGAAACCAAAGATACAGGAAAAACTCATGACTTTACAGCTAGGCACTATAAATAAATGAATAATGATAGACACCCCCTCCAAAGATTAAGAGGATAGGATTGAAGATTATGAAATCCAAAAGCATGTCATAGTTTAGATCTAACTTGGTACAAATGTTTCATTAATACATGCCAGTATGAATCACAACTATGAGTGGGTTGTGGGGAAATGAACTTTATAAAAACATAAAAAACTATGGGAGAAAAAAAACCTAATAGTCCATCGAGTCTGCCCTTTAAGTTTATTTGTTTTTTCTTTTCTTTTTAATGTATTTTTTGATTATTATTTTTAGATCACAGATTTTAATTTATTTATTTTTATTTATTTATTTTACTTTTCACTTACCTCATACCTCTTTGTATGTGAAGATGGAGATGGCTATAAGCAAAAGGATAGCCCTTGATATTCTAAAATATTAATAGTGGATAAATTGATTGGCAAATTGACAGTTCATTTTGGCTATGTTGTTAAAAATGTTTAGCTTAATCATTTGGTTCTCAGAATATGGAATTGCAATAATTAAGACTATCTTAAAAATGTGCTTTGCATTAAAATATGTTGAAAATTATGACCCTGATTGATTTAACTTTGACTGTCTTTATAATTGTAGCCCAATTATGAACAACCCCCAGTACAAAGAATGTCAAGTAGAATGATATAACTATAATACAAAATACAAACTTGGAGGAAACGAACATGTAGATGATCCTCACTCTGTCAAAGACCTTGGAGTACTCATATCCAATGACCTAAATGCTAGAGCCCACTGTAACAACATTGCCAAAAAGGTACTAACAGTTGTTAATCTAATCTTGCGTAGCTTCTTCTCTGGCAACATTATATTGCTAACCAGAGCATACAAAACATTTTTGTTAGACCAATTCTGGAATACAGCTCACCTGTCTGGAACCCGCACTGCATATCAGACATAAATACAATCAAGAGAGTCCAGAAATATTTCACAAGAAGAGTCCTCCACTCCTCTGCTCGCAATAAAATACCTTATTCCACCAGACTTGAAATACTGGGATTAGACAATTTACAATTACGTCGCCTCCAATCTGATCTAAATGTAGTTCATAAAATCATATACCAAAATGTCCTTCCTGTTAATGACTACTTCAGCTTCAACCGCAGCAATACACGAGCACGTAATAGATTCAAATTAAATGTAAACCGCTCCAAACTCGACGGCAGAAAATATGACTTCAGCAACAGAGTGATCAATGCCTGGAATGCACTACCTGACTCTGTGGTTTCTTCCCCAAACCCCAAAAACTTTAACCTTAGACTGTCTACAGTCGACCTCTCCCCGTTTCTAAGAGGTCTGTAATGGGCGTGCATAAGTGCACCACTGTGCCTACCGTCCCTGTCCTACTGTCCTATTGACCTCTATTATCGGTACTTTTTACTTACATTTATACAAACTATTACTACACCAGTGGTGGGTTCCTACCAGTGCGGTCCACTCTATAGCACCGGTAGCAGCCCGCTGGTGATGTCACAGTACCGGTACGGTTGGTTGCCAGTGCCTGGGCGCCGCCATTTTTTAAAAATTATTTTTTTAAAAAAAAATTTTCTGTGCATGCCCAGAAGCCGAGCTTCCGGCACTGCGCATGCGCTGCCTTCCTACCCCACAGTGAGTTCAAGCAGGGGAGGATGGCTTAACCTGACAATTAAGTCTTATTTATTTATTTATTTATTTTGTTATTCTTATATGCCGCCCAACTCCCAAGGGACTCAGGGCGGCGTACAACAGGGAAAAATACAAGAATAATCAAAATACATGTAATTAAAAAGAAACAAATACAAATTTTTAAAAAAGCAATATTAAAACAACAACATCCATTCAACATCATACATACTTGGGGGGTAATCTCAGGTGGATTAAGCTGTCCCCCCCACCTGCAGGAAAAGCCATGTTTTGACGGCTTTTCGGAAGGCCAGCAGAGTGGGGATGGTCCGGGTCTCTGGGGGTAGTTGGTTCCAGAGCACGGGGCCGGCCACAGAGAAGGCTCTCCCCCTAGGGCCCGCCAGCCGGCATTGCTTGGCCGACGGGACCTGGAGGAGGCCAACTCTGTGGGCCCTAACCGGTCGGAGGGAAGTATGAGGCAGAATGCGGTCCCGAAGATATCCTGGTCCTAAGCCATGAAGGGCTTTAAAGATGGTGATCAACACCTTGAATTGGACCCGGAGACCGATGGGCAACCAATGCAGCTGGCGGAGTATTGGTGTCACGTGGGTGTACCTTGGCACACCCACCACAGCACGCACAGCCGCATTTTGCACCAGCTGAAGTCTCCGGATACTCTTCAAGGGTAGCCCCATGTAGAGCGCATTGCAGTAGTCCAAGCGCGAGGTGACAAGGGCATGAGTGACCGTGAGTAGAGCCTCCTTCTCCAAATATGGCCGCAACTGGTGCACCAGGCGGACCTGTGCAAAGGCCCCCCTAGCCACAGCAGAAAGATGGTGGTCCAATTTTAGCTGTGGATCTAGGAGGACCCCCAAGTTGCGGACCAGGTCTGAGGGAGTCAGTTTCGCACCCTCAAAGACCAAGGAGGGGTAGTTGTCATGATCCTTAGGAGGCAATATCCACAGCCACTCAGTCTTGTCGGGATTGAGTCTGAGTCTGTTCCTCCCCATCCAGATCTTAACGTCGTCCAGGCAACGGCACATTACATCAACTGCCTGCCTGAAGTCAGACGGGGTGGTGAAGTCTTTCCCCATCCCTTTGCTTGAAAATAATAAGAAGCTCGCATTTGACACTTTTCCTTCATTTTTGCCTAAAGCTTCCCAAAGTTGGCGTTTTCCGAAGCTTAACCTTTTATACTGTTAATTTTATACAGTTTTATACTGTTATTCTTTAGATGAAAACATTGAGGACTGTTAAAAGATACTGTTCTTTTAACAGTCCTCAATATTTTCGTCTAAGGAATCCATGACTGAAACAAAAAATGTTGTATGAGACTTGCTTGTGTTTTAACTATAGCATTTTCTGCACATAAAGGTTGCTGTGTTGCCATGGTGTAACACACACTTTGTATGCAAAGCTTTTCATGTAAGCTATAAAATAGCAAAAATAGTAGTAACATCTCTCTGAAATAACTAATATATGACCGGTAAGCCATGCCCACCCGGTCACATGGCTGGCAAGCCACACCCACAAAATAAGCCACGCCCACAGAGTGGTAGTAAAAAAATTAGGGATCCATCCCTGTACTACACCCTTTCCTGGTGAAGAGCTGATAGGGAAGAGAACCTGGCCTAGAGGTTTACACTTCTGCCTTACAAGCAGACTGCCCAGGTTCAAATCCCACTACAGGTATGGCTATCTGACGAGAGCAAAATAGCTTGAAATAGATCTATAATAGTCTCCCTTTATTTTCATTTATCAGCAAAAAAAGTTACACAAACTACTACTATCCTATACATGTTTGACAAATAAATAAATAAAATAAATAAATAAAATAGATTAGAAATAACAGAATAACAAGTTGGAAGGGACCTTGGAGATCTTATAATCTAACTCCCAGCTCAAGCAGGAAATCCTATACTATTTCAGACAAATAGTTGTCCAATTTTTTCTTAAAAACCTGTGTTGGAAACCCTAACTTCTGGAGGCAAGTTATTCCAATGATTAATTATTGTAACTGCTAGGAAAGTTCTCCTTAGTTCTAGGTTGGTTCTTCTCTTTATACACTCCATCCATTGCTTCTTGTCTGCCTTCAGGTGCTTTGGAGACTAGGCTGACCCCCTCTTTGTGGCAGCCATTTAGATATTAGAACACTGCAGTCTGTTGTAAGGAATATCCTTCTGGGTTCAGTTCCAAGTGGGGAAAAAGACACTGGATTCATGGAAGTTGCTTGGAAAGAAGGTTTAATATGGTGGACAGGAGCACATGGCATGAGCCCCTGTACAGAAAAGGTAGATCACATGCTACCAGATGTGGGTGAAGAGAAAAAGAAAGGAAAGATGGCGAGTCCCTTGGTTTTATAACCTCCGTTGGGCCCCACCTCTTAGTTTCCTGTTCCTGTGTATGTAATGCACTCCGATTGGTGGTCAGACCCCCCCCCTAGGGGTGGGGGTCTTAGCTAGCCTTTTAGGCTGTCTCCCAAGTTTGTTTGAGTGCTGGTAATTTTCCAGGTGGTAGAGGGCTAATCTTCTCATGTCCTAAGGGTAAAGGTCTTAATCCCATCACCCTGGAGCTGAAGGAGGGGGGCAGGGAGCTGCAGGAAGCTGCTTTGTATTTAAAACATGTTTCTCCTTTCCTCATCTAGGGAAACATATTCTTTCCTCTTGCAATATTTCCTAGGATATTTCATTTTCATAGGAGACGGGTGGGTGCTAACTTTCTACAAGTCATATGACCCCAAATTCTTATTTTCATTAAACCAGACATACCTAATTCCTGCAACTGTTCTTTGTGTTTTAGTCTCCATTCCCCTAATTTTTTTGTTGCTCTTCTCTTCATTCTTTCTAGAGTGTGTCAACATCTTTTTAATATAAAATCAACCTGCTGCTTATAAATAAAGGGGGATGTGAGCCTATAACATGAAGAGTCTCCTTCTCACAGCCATTGAACCACAACATTTTCCTGGGGTGGAAAAATGGTTACAATTTATTTATTTATTTATTTTATTTGTGAGATTTATATACCGCCTCACAGTGCAAGCACTCTCTAAGCGGTTTACACCAGTAAGCAATGTATATTTATATTGCCCCCAAAAATCTGGGTCCTCATTTTACCTACCTCGGAGGGATGGAAGACTGAGTCAACCTTGAGCCAGTGAGATTTGAACAGCTGACCTATGGATCACAGTCAGCTAAAGAGGCCTGCAGTACTGCACTCTAACTGCTGCGCCACCTCAGCTCTTTTAACAATTACTTAGACTTAATGGATCTTCCTTGTTGAAGATCTGCAAATAGATCTAGAGGTTGGCTACTCATCTGGTGCTGAGTTCTGAGTCACTTGCAATCCTCTAAAACATCCTTTAGTTTAATTCTCTCATTTTATAGATTAGGGCGTACATTATAGCCAGCGTGACTAAGAGAGATATTTCCCATGAACCATAAAGAATCTAAACTAGATAGGAGGTTTAATTTGTTTTAATAAAACACATTTGCCATATACATATACATAAAGGAAGTATGACTTCTATGATAGTGCTTTGCAAAATTAGGTGAGAAATATAAATAGATTAGTTGAAAGAGCATCACAATTTTCAAATAATTTCTCTTTTTATTGCATGAGCTTATTACATCACAACTCAGCAAACTCAAACTATCTACAATGAAAAAGTGATAAGTGAAGTGATCTAATTTATTTTCTGAAAAACCTGTATGTCCTTTCTGCTCTTTTTTTTTAACATTATGATCTTTGGATCCTATACTTGATTTGGCTGTTTAATGTCATGGGTCCATAAATCTGACATATATATATTTCCAGAAGTTGTAAATGCTCCAGAAGCTGTAAATGCTGCAACACCGGAGGTTTTTAAGAAGAGATTAGATAACCATTTGTCTGAAGTGGTGTAGGGTTTCCTGCCTAAGCAGGGGGTTGGACTAGAAGACCTCCAAGGTCCCTTCCAACTATATATGCAAAAATATTATTATGTTTTGCAAAATCAGATTTATGGACCCATGACATTAAGCAGCCATCTGTCACTACTATGAGATAATATAAGTATATGTGTATGTGTACAGCAGGGGTCTCCAACCATGGCCACTTGAAGACTTGTGGACTTCAACTCCCAGAATTCCTCAGCCAGCTATGCCTGTTTCTTTTCCTCCCATCTCTTAGAGTGGAGAGATTGCAGAGAAAGGGAATATAAGAGAGTAAGCAGATCACAATGGAGATGCACGTGTGTTATATTATCTCATAGTAGTGACAGATGTGGACATTACAGAATATTTTAGGAGACAAAATAGACAATTAAACAATACCATTTATTTGATTCCTTTGATCAAATGCTCCTTTTTATTCAGATCAGGTCTCAACAAAATAATATAGCATTTTGGGACAAAGACACAACCTAATATCACCCCACTGGAAGCCAAGATGGCAAAAATCTCTACAGCCACCATATATTTTCCTTTGCTGCTCAGGTAGGCAGGAACAAAAGATAACCAGACACTGCAAAAGACCAGCATACTGAAAGTGATGGATTTGGTTTCCTGGAAAGTATCTGGTAATTTCCTAGCTAGGAAAGCTACAACAAAGCTAACAATAGCCAAAAGACCCATGAAGCTCAGGATACAATAAAACATTACAACAGATCCTTCATTGCATTCTAGAATGATTTCATTGTTTAGAGCGTTCATGTCAGTGTGTGGAAATGGAGGAGAGATGGATAACCAGATCACACAAAGGAGAGTTTGAATAAGGGAGCAGAAGAGCACAATGGAAATAGCTAATTGTTTCCCAACCCATTTCCTCATTTGTGATCCTGGCTTGGTGGCTAGGAAAGCTAGAACCACAATAATGGTTTTAGCCAACAGGCAAGAGATTGCTACGGAGAAGATGATTCCAAAAGCCGTTTGTCGAAGGAGGCATGTCGGTTTTGTGGGTTGTCCAATGAAAAGCATAGAACAAAGGAAGCAAAGGAGGAGGGAGATGAGGAGGGTGTAGGAGAGGCTGCGGTTGTTGGCCTTGACAATGGTAGTATTGTGGTACTTCCTGAAGATTCTGTTGTGCCTTGGCCGCGTCCGGCGCCGAGTCTGGAGGATCCGGAGGACGCAGAGCCGCTCATGGTGCAGCAGTACCAGCCTATGTGCCTGGCACCAGAGACGGCTGGTGATGAGGACTCGGTGCCAGAGCAGGACGATCTCCCAGGACCTTCTGCACCTGCGCAGCAGAGTTCTTCATCAGGAGATGAAGAACTCATGCTGAATGCCAGAGCACGCAGAGCAGCCAGAAGACAGGACTGGCTGAGTAAGCGTCGGTCCAATAGGAGGAAGCAGTGAGGGCTAATTGGGCCACGCCCTTCAGTGGCTATATTAGGCCATGGTAATTAGTGCTCATTGCTGAGAACAACAATTCACTGACCGCAGCATATCCAGAGTTTCGTTTCTACGTCTGTTTGGGAATCTTATCACCAGCTTCTGCCAGCTTTATTCCGGGAAGCCAGCCAAGTTGTTCAGATAAGAATTAATGAGTCTTGCTTTGAACTTTTGTCTGTGTGCTATTTAACCCTCACGTAACCCAAAGAACCTTATTCCTGAAGACTTTCCGTTTGTGTTGTTTTGGATTTCTAAACCCTCTGAGTTTTACTAAGAAACTTTATTAGTAAAAGGAACCTTTTTGTTTGCCTCCCAACGACTGTGTGTGTGTGTTTCTGGGGGGTTGCGGTGCTGGGTCACAACAGTTTGTTCTCAGCCCAAACTGACCACACACAAGCCCAGATTGCATCATGGAGCAGCTTCAGGACGAGAATGCTCAACTTCGGCAGCAGCTGGCAATCATGAACGCTCAGTTAACAAGGCAGCAAAATCAGTTGGCAGCTGCTCCTGCGTTGGCCCCAGCCCAACGGACACGCTGCCCGATAGCCATGCCGGATAAGTTCCATGGTGACGAGGCTATGTTCCCGGCGTTCCTGGGCCAGTGCCAGTTGTTCATGTCTCTGAGGCCAGAGGATTTCCCCCACGACCAGGACAAGGTGGGGTTTGTAATTAGCCTGCTGTCTGGAAATGCAGCACGTTGGGCCACCCCTCTACTGGTCCAGAACAGTCCCCTCCTCCAGGACTTTGGGCGTTTCTGCACTCATTTGGAGGAGATGTTCGCGGATCCAATTAAGGCCCAGACAGCGTGCAGGCAATTAAGGCAGCTGAGGCAAGGCCGGAGACCACTCAGGGAATACATCAGTGAGTTCCGTCTCCTCAGCCAAGACTCGGCCTGGAATGAGGCAGCGTTGTTGGATGCCTTCCAGGAGGGCTTGGCAGACAGCATCCAGGATGAGCTGGCACGCGTGGACATTCCTGCAACCACCCAAGAACTGGTGCGGCTCTGCTTGAAAATTGATGCCCGGTTGCAAGCGAGGAATGCACGCCGTGCTGCTCCGGCGCCTCTCGCGCCACCTGACGTCCCCGCTGTTCTGGCTCCACGTCGCGCTGCTCAGGCACCTCCTGTTCCCCGTGGACTTCCGTCGGCCCCGGCTCCCCATGACGAGCCTATGGACCTTGGCGCTGTTCGGCCCCGCTTGACCGGCGCGGAAAAGGACAGACGCAGGGCAGGGGGGTTGTGTTTGTATTGCGGCGACCCGGGCCATTTCGCTCGCTCGTGCCCTAGGAAGGGTCGGGGGCCCACCGCTTCTGGTCCTGCTCCACTGTCCCAGCCATCGCCGTCGGGAAACGGCCAGCGCCCGGCCTAGCGGAGACGCTGGGTCGGGCATGCACACCGAAGGACTCCGGCTCAGCTGACGTGGATCCCGGTCCTCCGCGGCATCTGCTCTTGGACACCAAGGTCTTTATTGACCACCGGGACCGCGGCGTCTCCGCACACGCTTTGGTGGACTCCGGGGCAACCACCAATTTCATTGACGAGGCGTTCGCCCAGCATCTTGCCGTTCCCCTGTGCCCCGTGGACCCGCCGATGAGGGTGGAAACAATCGATGGCCGGGTGTTGCTGTCCGGTCCGATTAAGGCCATCACGCAGCCGGTGCGCCTTTGCATTGGACGGCACGAGGAGGCCATCCAGTTTTACGTGACGTCGGGACTCCATTTCCCTTTGGTTCTCGGACTGGCGTGGCTGCGCACCCACGACCCTCAGGTTGTATGGTCCCAGAACTTCATTGCCTTCCCGAGTCTCCAGTGTGTGGACCATACGCGCCAGGTTTGTGCGGGCGCGGTACCTGACCCTCCGGACATTTCACTCCCAGCTGAGTTTGCAGACTTCGCTGATGTGTTTAGCGAAAAGGAGGCGGACCAGTTGCCCCCGCACCGGCCCTACGATTGCCCTGTGGATCTGATTCCCAACGCTCCGCTCCCTGTGGGCCGCCTCTATTCCATGTCAGAACCCGAACTGGCCGCACTGCGGGACTTTATCGATAAAAACCTGGCCAGGGGTTTCATCCGACCCTCCTCATCGCCCTTGTCTGCCCCCGTCCTCTTCGTCAAGAAGAAAACCGGGGACTTGCGCCTGTGCTGCGATTATCGCAAGTTAAATGCCATCACAGTGCGTAACCGGTACCCGTTGCCCCTCATCCCGGAGTTGATGGAACGCCTCCGCTCGGCGACCATCTTCACCAAATTGGACTTACGTGGCGCTTACAATTTGGTGCGTGTTCGTGAGGGGGATGAGTGGAAGACAGCGTTCGGAACCCGCTACGGTCATTTTGAGTATACGGTCATGCCGTTCGGCTTGACCAACGCTCCGGCTGTGTTCCAGCATTTCATGAACGACATCTTTAGAGATTTGCTGGACCAGTTCGTTGTCGTGTACCTGGACGATATTATGATTTATTCTACGTCCCGGAGCAGCCACATCCAACATATCCGTCAAGTCCTGCAGCGGTTGAGAGACCACCAGCTATACGCGAAATTAGAGAAATGCCAGTTTTTTCAGACGACTGTGGATTTCCTGGGCCATCGGATTTCGCCAGAAGGCATCGCCATGGACCGGGGCAAGGTCGAGGCCCTGAAAACCTGGCAACCCCCGCGCCGGGTGAAGGACGTTCAGCGACTCCTGGGGTTCGCAAATTATTATAGGACCTTCATCCCGGGGTTCGCCACTCTGACCGCGCCTCTCACTCGACTCCTGCAGAAACAAGTCCCTTTCCGGTGGGGCGATTCCGAACAGGAGGCGTTCAAGATCCTCACGGATGCCTTCATGCAGGAGCCGATCCTCAAGCACCCAGACCCTCACCGCCCTTTTGTTGTGGAGGCGGACGCGTCCGACATTGCCGTGGGCGCCGTCTTGCTCCAGACCCGGGAAGATGGCGGCCATCTCTTCCCTTGCGCTTATTATTCCCGGAAATTAACCTCGTCGGAGCGCAATTATACGATCTGGGAGAAGGAGTTGCTGGCCATCAAGGCGGCTTTCGAGACCTGGCGGCACCACCTCGAGGGGGCTCGTCATCAAGTGGAGGTGCGCACAGACCATAAGAACCTGGAGTTCTTGCAGACGGCCAGGAAGCTCAACCAGCGCCAGATACGCTGGTCGTTCTTTTTCTCCCGCTTCAATTTTCGCATTACGTACATCCCGAGTGGCCGGAATCAGCAGGCGGACGCGCTGTCCCGCAAGCCGGAATACGCCCAAGCCCAGGAACCGCTGCCACCCCGGACGGTCCTGCCCGTCGAGTCCTTTGCAGCTACCCAGGATCCCGTGGACCTCCGAGGACAGATCCGGGAGGCGCAGCGACACGACGCCTACGCGGCACAACGGAGGCAGGAGATAGGGCCTGAGTCCCCTTGGACATTTTCGGACGACCTCCTCCGTTTCCGGGACCTGCTCTACGTTCCTGCCGGTCCGCTCCGTGGCCTGATCCTGCAGCAGTGCCACGACAGCCCTGCGGCTGGCCACTTCGGCCTTTTCAAGACTCTGAACCTGGTGGCTCGGACTTTTTGGTGGCCCCGACTCCGTGATGACGTCCAGGCCTATGTGACGTCTTGTGTTCGCTGTCGCCAGGCCAAGTATGCCCCTGGAGCGCCGCCGGGCCTGCTGCAGCCCTTGCCGATGCCTGAGAGACCCTGGGGGGCCGTCTCTATGGACTTCCTCACGGACTTGCCCCCGTCCGCCGGCTTCACGACCGTGTTCGTAGTGGTCGATATGCTGACCAAAATGGCACATTTCATCCCCTGTCGCGGGTTGCCGACAGCTCGTGCCACGGCCCGCATGTTTATCCAGCATGTTTTCCGCCTGCATGGTCTGCCGGATCGGGTCGTGTCGGATCGGGGAGCCCAGTTCACGGCCCAGTTCTGGAAGGGTCTGATGGCGGCCCTGGAGGTCCAAGTCTGCCTCTCGTCAGCGCATCATCCGGAGACTGACGGGGGCACTGAAAAAGTCATCGGCATCCTTGAACAGTACCTGCGCTGTTTTGTCAACCAGCAGCAGGACAACTGGGCGGAATACCTTGCCGTGGCCGAGTTTGCTTTTAACAACTCTCAGCACACCTCCACGCACGCCTCTCCGTTCCTCGCCAACTTTGGTTACCACCCCCGTTTCTTCCCGCTCACGCTCCTAGACTCTCCTGTTCCTGTGGCAGAGGAATTCCTGTCCGAGCTCCAGGCCGTTCACCAACTGGTCAAACGCTCGTTGAATAAAGCCAAGGAAGATTACAAGAGGGTTGCGGACCGCTCCCGGCGAGCAACTCCACCTCTGGCGGTCGGGGATCGTGTCTGGCTGTCCACGAAGCATCTCCCCTCCGACCGACCGGCTCGCAAGCTTGACCACCGCTTCTTGGGTCCGTTCCCGGTGGAAGCGGTCATTAACCCCGTGGCCTACCGGTTGACGTTGCCCCGCTCTCTCAGGATCCACCCCGTGTTCCATCGGTCCCTCCTTGTTCCCGAACGTCCTGCCTGTCCGCTCCGCCCTCCCGCTCCGCCTCAGCCTGTGATCCGCACTCCCGCTGACCCACCCGAATACGAAGTTGCCAGTATTCGGGATTCCCGCTGGATGAAGGGCCGGTTCCAGTACCTCATTGAGTGGAAGGGGTACGGCCCTGAAGACTTCACATGGGAGGATGCGACCGCCGTGCATGCTCCGGATCTGGTCCGGGCCTTCCACGCTCAATTCCCGTCCCGGCCGCATCCGGACCGACAGACCCGGGGGAAGGGCCCTGCGGTGAGGGATAGTGTTGTGCCTTGGCCGCGTCCGGCGCCGAGTCTGGAGGATCCGGAGGACGCGGAGCCGCTCATGGTGCAGCAGTACCAGCCTATGTGCCTGGCACCAGAGACGGCTGGTGATGAGGACTCGGTGCCAGAGCAGGACGATCTCCCAGGACCTTCTGCACCTGCGCAGCAGAGTTCTTCATCAGGAGATGAAGAACTCATGCTGAATGCCAGAGCACGCAGAGCAGCCAGAAGACAGGACTGGCTGAGTAAGCGTCGGTCCAATAGGAGGAAGCAGTGAGGGCTAATTGGGCCACGCCCTTCAGTGGCTATATTAGGCCATGGTAATTAGTGCTCATTGCTGAGAACAACAATTCACTGACCGCAGCATATCCAGAGTTTCGTTTCTACGTCTGTTTGGGAATCTTATCACCAGCTTCTGCCAGCTTTATTCCGGGAAGCCAGCCAAGTTGTTCAGATAAGAATTAATGAGTCTTGCTTTGAACTTTTGTCTGTGTGCTATTTAACCCTCACGTAACCCAAAGAACCTTATTCCTGAAGACTTTCCGTTTGTGTTGTTTTGGACTTCTAAACCCTCTGAGTTTTACTAAGAAACTTTATTAGTAAAAGGAACCTTTTTGTTTGCCTCCCAACGACTGTGTGTGTGTGTTTCTGGGGGGTTGCGGTGCTGGGTCACAACAGATTCCAAGTACAGAAATTGTGCCGGAGGAAAGCACAAAAACCATGGTGCTCAGTCCAATGCCTAGATTTTCTTCATAAGATAGGTAATTTATGTATTTGGGAATGCATGAATCATGGTCTTTATTTGGAAAATGATCAGGTGGACACAGAAGGCAATCATCCATGTCTGGAAAAGCAAATGGATATATTAAATCAATATCTGTATATTCCACCACATACTGTAAACAATTGAGGGTATGTTTATTACATTTCCAACAGGATTTGCACAATCAGTTAAAGTTTGTTTTTTAAATCACAAACAAAATGGTGGAAAGCGATATGTCTTACGGCCTGGCATGACAAATGAGGCTACATTTCTCCTAAAGGAATGTCCATAAGGAAGCTACATTTTTATATATATCCATGTGTCCATTAATTCTGCTGATGCAGAATTCTGTTTTATGGAAGGCTAATTTACCATACTTGGGGACATGGTGGCTCAGTGGCTATGATGCTGAGCTTATCGATCGAAAGGTCGGCAGTTCAGCTGTTCAAATCCCTAGTGCCGTGTAATGGGATGAGCTCCCGTTACTTGTCCCAGCTTCTGCCAACCTGGCAATTTGAAAGCATGTAAAAAATACAAGTAGAAAAATAGGGACCACCTTTGGTGGGAAGGTAACAGTGTTCCATGTGCCTTTGGTGTTTAGTCATGCCGGTCACATGACCACGGAGACGTCTTCGGACAGCGCTGGCTCTTCGGCTTTGAATCGGAGTTGAGCACCACCCCCTAGAGTTGGGAATGACTAGCACATTTGTGTGAGGGGAACCTTTACCTAATTTACCTAATACCATATTTGTCAAGGTCTTTCTAAGATAGTGAATTAAAACTATAGGAGTGAGATAAATAAATAATAATAAGTACTAGAAGTTCTCATCTTCTGGTGTGTAAAATTACTAATATAATTATTGTATTCCTGAACAACAGAGTAGAAAGTATGATTTTCTATATGCAAACCTTCATTTCCAACACTGACACTTACTTTGAAAGTTCATTACAAATGGCTATTTATTAGTACAGCATATGAAAATGGAGAAACAACCCTGACCCCATTCACTCACATAGTTTCTCACCTAATTTTGTATTTATTTATTTATTTTGTCATGTTGATGTAGTGTATATAGGAGGTGGAGACCCTTTGAGAGATGTATGCAGTGAAATTTCATTTCAATTTATGCAGATTAGTATACATTCAATGTGACGATAAAGTTTTTCTAAGGTCTAAGTCTAAGCTATTGTTAGGTTTCTCAGATATACTTGTGCGACAAACAAATTCAGGGAAAAATGCATCAATTTTTTTTCTAATAAGAAAAGTGCATTCAGTTACATTCAGGTGAGGTCAGTGGTGGGTTCCTAACGGTGCGGTCCACTCTATCGAACCGGTAGTGGCCAGCCGATGATGCAATTTACGTGCAACACTGGTCCGTTGTCTTCACCGGTCACCATCTTTTTTCAGAATTTTTGGGCTTTTTTTGCTTCCTGTGCATGCGCGGAAGCAAAATCTCACGAGAGGATGCGTGCACAAGAGAGATTTTGGTGATTTTTTTGCTTCTGCGCATGGACAGGAAGCAAAATCATGCAAAGGGGCACATGTATGCAGCATGCGCACGCGTGCATGAAACATGGAGATGCGCGCGCAGTGCACTGGTAGCAAGGTAAGAGAGCAACCCACCGCTGGGTGAGGTCCACTCTTTTAAATCATCAACCAATTGGTGAAATGCAATCATTGACTTACTATCAATTAAAATTCAGTCTGATAAGGATTATACTGCATAATGCAAAAAAATGGTCCACATTTATAAATTGATGTATCCACCTCTTCAATTTAATTTAATTTAATATTTAATTTAATAGACGTTCTTATAGGCCGCCCAATCCCATAGGACTCAGGGCGGCGTACAACAGAATAAGAAGCGTACAATAAAAACAATTATCATAATTTAAAATTAAAGGCATAGTTAAAACAATTATAAAAACAACATTCAAGGGGGGAATCTGATCTTCCTATTCACCCCGCCTGCCGGAAGAGCCAAGTTTTTATGGCTTTACGGAAGGCCAGCAGGGTGGGGATAGTCCGGATCTCTGGTGGGAGTTGGTTCCAGAGGGACGGGGCTCCCACAGAGAAGGCCCTCCCCCGTGGCCCCGCCAACCGACATTGTTTGGCCGATGGGACCCGGAGGAGGCCCTCTCTATGGGACCTAACCTGTCGTAGGGAGGTATGTGGTAGGATGCGGTCCCGAAGGTAACCTGGCCCTGAGCCATGTAGGGCTTTAAAGGTAACGACCAACACCTTAAATTGCGACCGGAGACTAATTGGCAGCCAATGCAGCTGGCGAAGAATAGGTGTTACGTGGGTGTATCTCGGTACACCCACTACAGCTCGCGCAGCTGCATTCTGTACCAGTTGGAGTCTCCGGATGCTCTTTGAGGGTAGCCCCATGTAGAGCGCGTTACAGTAGTCTAGCCGTGAGGTGACAAGGGCATGAGTGACTGTGAGCAAAGCCTCCCTCTCCAAGTAAGGTCGCAATTGGTGCACAAGACGAATCTGTGCAAAGATCCCCCTAGCCACAGCTGAAAGATGTTGCTCCAATTTTAGCTGTGGATCTAGGAGGACACCCAAATTGCGGACCTGTTCCGAGGGAGTCAATTTTTCTCCCCCGAGAACCAAGGAGGGACAGTCGACATAATCCTTGGGAGGCAAAATCCAGAGCCACTCAGTCTTGTCTGGGTTGAGCCTGAGTCTGTTCACTCCCATCCAGACCCTCACATCGTCCAGGCAGCGGCACATTACATCAACTGCTTCACTGAACTGACACGGGGTGGAGATGTACAACTGGGTATCGTCAGCATACTGCTGATACCTCACCCCATGTCGTCGGATGATCTCACCCAGCGGTTTCATGTAAATGTTAAACAGGATGGGCGAGAGGACCGAACCCTGTGGCACCCCGCAAACCAGGGGCCTAGGGGCCGACCTCTGCCCTCCTGTCAACACCGACTGCATCCTGTCAGAGAGGTAGGAGGAGAACCACCGTAAAACAGTGCCTCCCACTCCCACCTCCCCAAGACGACGCAGAAGGATACCATGGTCGATGGTATCGAAAGCCGCTGAGAGGTCAAGTAACACCAGGATGGAGGAATGACCCCCATCCCGTGCTCGCCAGAGATCATCCATCAGTGCGATCAAAGCAGTCTCCGTACTGTAGCCGCGCCTGAAACCCGATTGAAAGGGATCCAGATAATCAGTATCCTCCAATAGCCGCAGGAGTTGGAGCGACACCACTTTCTCTACAACTTTACCCAAGAAGGGTAAGTTGGAGACTGGACGGAAGTTCTTTAAATCCGCTGGGTCCAGGGAAGGCTTCTTGAGGAGGGGCCTCACCACCGCAGCTTTTAAGGGCTGCGGGACGGACCCCTCTCTCAAAGATGCGATCACAACAGCCTGGAGCCAGCCGCGTGTCACCTCCCTGCTGGCCGAAACCAGCCAGGAGGGACACGGGTCCAATAAACAAGTGGAGGCGCTCATCGCTCCTATGGCCTTGTCCACATCCTCAGGAGTGATAGGCTCAAACTCCTCCCAAATAACAGGACTAAGACTCGCCCCTGTCATCTCGGCCTGCCCTGTCCAAATGGAGTCCAGGTCTGTCCGAATCTGAGTGATTTTATCCGCCAGGAACTGGGAAAATTCCTCAGCTCTACCCTGCAAGGGTTCTTCGCCCCCCCCTTTGCGAGGAGGGAGCGCGTCACCCTAAACAGGGCGGCTGGGCGGGAGTCGGCGGACGCAATAAGGGCGGAAAAATGCGCACATTTTGCCGCCCGTATCGCCACTAAGTAAGACTTAATGCAAGTTCTTAAAAGTGTCCGGTCAGACTCAGCTTTACTGGCTCTCCATCGTCGCTCTAGGCGTCTCTTTAGGCGCTTCATCTCCCGGAGCTCCTCAGTAAACCAAGGAGCCCTCCGGGATCCGCTGCCACGGAGAGGCCGCAAAGGCGCAATCCGATCTAAAGCCCCTGTTGCCGCCTGATTCCAGGCAGTCACTAGAGCCTCAGATGAATCGTGTACCAGGGAGTCCGGTATTTCCCCAAGTTCCCTCTGAAATCCTTCGGATTCCATTAGGCGCCTGGGGCGGAACCACTTAATCGGTCCCGCCTCCTTGCGGTGGAGGAGTGGCGCCATGAAATCCAACCTCAGAAGGAAATGATCTGACCACGACAAGGGTACTGTGACTAAACCCCTTAGTCTCAGATCATCTCTCCACTGCCCCGAGAGAAACACAAGGTCAAGCGTGTGACCTCCCTCATGAGTCGGACCCTGAACTACTTGGGTCAGGTCCATGGTTGTCATGGAAGCCATGAACTCCTGGACTGCCTCTGAGGTTTCACCGGGCGATGGCAGGTTGAAGTCCCCCAGCACCATCAACCTGGGGAACTCAATCGCCAGCCCTGCTACTGCCTTGAGCAGAACAGGCAGGGCCTTTGCAACGCAGCTAGGAGGCAAGTACGTTAGCAGAAGGCCCACCTGAACCCCTAAGTCCAGCTTCAGAAGGAGCGTCTCACACCCAACAATCTCCGGGGCAGTGCTCCTTCGAGGATTTAGGTTCTGGCGAGCTATAATTGCCACTCCTCCACCCCTTCCCTGGGGTCGCGGCTGATGCTGAACTGAGAACCCGTCCGGGCACATCTCAGAGAGGGGAACCCCCCCCTCCTGGCCTAGCCAGGTCTCAGTAATACATGCCAGGTCCGCCCCCTCTTCCAGGATTAAATCCCGTACAAGGGGGGCCTTGGTAGTAATCGACCTGGCATTCAACAGCAGCAGCTTGAGCCCAGGGCCCTGACATCCCTGGTTACCAGGTACTCGGGCTGAGCTAGATGGAACCAAACCAGAGGGGCCAGAACAAGGAATCGCTTGAAGATAGCGAATTCTCGTTCCCCGAGAGCGGCCTACCCCCCTGCTCCCGCCATACCTACCTCTCCCTGTTATGACCTTAATACTCCCGTCCCCCCTCACACCAGAGATCCCCTCCCCTCCCCCACTGGTCCCCCTCTCTCCCAGCAGGCCATGCATCCCAGTCATACTGAGCCTGGGGGAGGACTGGAACCCCCCTCCGCTTCTGTTTACACACTCAGCAGAGGGGGTAAAGACCCAATCCCCAGCTCACTCATTCAGCCACTAACAGCCACCCAGTCTCTATCAACCAATCATAACACATTCATAACCCAGACCATTAATAAAAATCACAATACTTCCGGGGGTTAAAATCAATAGAAACAATAGGAGGCAGATGCAGGCAACCTCCAAACCCGATATAGCTTAGTTCTTAATATTGCCTTAATCTCAGTCTTTTTGCTTTCTGTGTATCCAAGATCTATTGCCTCTGCTGCAGCAATAACAATGTCCAACAGCTGCCCCCGTGATGATAGTGGGGGGACTGAGTCCCGTTTAGCACTAAGGGGGATCGCTTGGAAGCCAGGCCCATTCCCTCGCCTAGAAGACTGTTGCCCCAGGATTGGTCGCCGCCAATCCTGCAGGTTATAACGGGAGAGTTGGAGATCTAAAATCCAAACGCCGTTTGTTGTTAGTCTGAGGTTCTGGCGGCCCGCCTGGAAACCAGGCTGATCCAGTCTCTGGGGAGTTCTTTCCGAAGGGCCTCTCGTCGCCAAGATGACACGCAGCGACATCGAGATGGCCGTCCAAGGAGCCAATCTTGTCAAACTCATCTGCAGAAAGTCCCAGCCCCAGCTCTTGTCTTTAAAAGAGCTGTTACCATATTTGCACCATATGGTAGTTAAAATCCAATTCTTTACTTTAGATATGATACTAAAGATAGTATGTGTCTAAATTATGAAATATATCCAATATTCTGATAAGGCTTTTACCTGTCTGGTTTGAGATCTTCCCTTCTGAACATGGAATACAATCATAGCAACAAAAGTGTTTGCTCTCTTTCTTGGTCTTTCTATAGCCTGAATGGCATTTATCATTGCACAAGGAAAGGGGCTGGGTCTGTCCATGAATGGAAGAGGCATAAAATAAGAAAAGGGCACAATGAGAAATTTCAATATACGAAGAAGATTCCAAGATTTGGAACACTGAAGCTCTTTGAATTTTGAGTAAGAAAATAAAAAGGTATTGAAATGACATGGATTCTACCTGCCCAAACTGGGTTGGCCAGACAATGTTCTTTTCAGAAATAGTCAACAGTTGGTTTAAGGGTGCCTGTGGGTCTACCCTTCCAATTTTGATTCTAAGGAAAGTCTGGTTTGAGAATGTGATCCAGTTGATGATGTCAAACTTTCCTATTAATTCACCATTTTGATCAAAAGATATAATTGCTCCGCTGCTGTTATTAAATGACACACGTCTAAGAAAGTGATGGATCTAAACGGAAGAAGAAAAAGAAAAAGACTTGAAAAATACCATAATGTATTTCAGTGTAGTGTAATTTATACTTATCATTGTGGATATGTTATGTACGTTTACAGCTAAGGATGGAGAGGAGACTATTTAACTTGATGTCACATCCTATGGCAATTTCTTTAAGTACACAAAGGAAAAAACTACCAATATCCCCCCCCAAAGGAAATGTAAAGCAGAAGAGAAGAAACAAAGACAAACTCTGGCTGTTCGCTAACTTCAAGTTAAAAGAAATCAAAGAAATGAAGAAGTGGAGTTTCATGGATTGTCCAGCTTATTGAAAAATATCTTGTGATGTTAAATCTTTTAAATTATATTGAAGGCATCCTGTCATGTATTTAATTGGTTTGATGGCATTGTCATCTTATTTCTTGGGAAAGTTGTCATTGACTAGTCGATCATTTGCATGTCTTAACACATTTATCTGATCTTCTTTGGAGAATCATAACCTAAATAGGAAAATTGGGAGAAAACTTCCAAAACAAGGATTGCCAGGAAAACTACTTGGATAGGAACATGAAATCTTCATGAACACAAAGGAGGCTTGATACTGACTTTAAAACCTTCAGCAAACTCTTACTATAACCAAGCATAACCAAGCTGGCTTAGACTAGACTGTGCAAATGGAATGTTATCATGACTATTCTAAGGTAGAACTAACCTGCAGTTTATTCCATTTCTCACAGCAACAGCCAGATTGGTTTGATTTTTGATCTACCACTAACTAGATTTATTTTTATTTATGTATAACGTATTTTACATTCTTGGTCTGCCCATTTCCCTCAAAGGGAGAGTTCATTCCATTTTTTCCTATCATTGCTATCTAAGACTGTTCTTTATGAAGTAATGTCAGTAATGTCAGCATTGATTTGCTATTGTATGTTTATTTTTCATTCTGTTTTAGTTGATCAGAATGAAGTTTGGGAAGTAAGTATGATAACAAATATTTACAGAATAATGAGCCACTAGTGAAAAATATAGAAAGCAGGCTCACGGTTTCCTGTTTTTCTACAGCTCACGACTGTGTAAGGAGATATCCTTAAATAGCCAAAATATATTTGAATAATTCATTCACAATAAGATGATATGAGGTTGAGTCAAAAAGTAACGCCATTTTCTTTATTTCAGGTGAACTTTTTGATAAAAATACCTTATAAAAATAAGGAAAATTCAAAATGGCTGCCCCCTTAGAGTTGCGTTAAAAACAAAGAGCAGTGATTGAATTCCTTGTTGCAGAGGGGGAAACCCCTGTGAACATTCACAGATGATTACAAAATGTGTTTGAGGACAATACTTTAGATTATAGCAGTGTATGCAGGTGGGTCCGTCATCTGAATGATGAAAAGGTGAGAACTGTGAGTGTGAAGTGAAAACTGCAGTGAAGAAGTGGCTCAAAGAACAGTCAACAAAATTTTACGAGGCAGGGATACATGCTCTCATTCGAAGGTGGAACATTGCTATTGAGAGAAATGGTGACTATGTTGAGAAGTAGGGATGTGATCCACAGAGGACCAGCTTCATTTTGATGTTCCTGTGTTGGTAATTATACCTGTCCTAAAGAAAATGGCATTACTTTTTGACTCACCCTCATAGTATATTTTTTCTCTTTTCTCTTTTATTTTGCTTTATCAAATTTATACAACTACCCATCTCAACAGAAGTGACTGTGGATGGTATACAAAGCTGTCTCAGATAGCCTTTTTCAATATGTAGCCTTCTGCTTATAGATTCACAGACAGAGTAAGTATTCTTTAGGGCAAGAGGTTGTGGGACACCAATGGTTTTGGCAGTACCTTCCATATTTGTTGATTAAGGCTCTGTCTCCATCTGTCCATCTTTGATCTTTGGTTGAACACTGAGGACTTCATTGCATGCAAAGCATGTGCAATGGCATAGACAGCATTGTAGACACTGTAGCTGTGAGCAGTCATCTGCATTTCAAACACAGTCATGGGAAGAGTCTCTAGCTGTTCCTTCCCAGTGCAGATGTCCACATCTGTCATTTCACTGGTAAAACTGGGGAAGAAGCAATGGAATGCTTGTTGCCAGATTTCTCTCAAAGAATCATCATTTTTCACCAATGGCGGGTTCCTCTCTTCAAGAAATTGGTAGAATCCAGAAACATCATTTGAATTCACTGCCAAAGATATCGAACCATGAAGAAAATGCAAGTCCCAGATTCTTTGTATGGGAACAGAGGTGAAATCCACATCAGCTGTTGTAATCCAGACTTTGAAATAATGTAGTATTTCTGTGACTTCTGCTACTTTGAGGAGATTCCTTAAATTAAACAGTATCTGAAATTCACCCTGAACAATAACTTTATTAGTCGTGGAGGTCAAGAGAAGTCGGACTGTTTCCCCAGCTGCTTCCATTACTTCATCAAAATTATCAAGGAATCCTGCAGCCAGTTTTGATACAAAATCAAAACAAATGCCACTTTTGGAAAACATGGGAAGCACATTCCTTAGCAATGTGTCTGTCATGCTGCCAGTATCAAGATACAACACCCCAATCCAAGTCCATCCAAAATGCAGCAAAAGATGGAGGATCCCCTTGTACTGATGAATTGCATTTGGGAACATCCAATGGAAGAAATCAGACTGTGCTTGAGTATTCATCTCAGGAGCAGAGCTATAAGCAAACTAAATAAAGGGAAGCAGAAGGGAAACAGTGTAATTTTTCCCCTCAAAAGATTTCATGGCCAATTCTGCAGTAAAATTATCCAGTTTCCAGAACTACTTTAGCTAGTGTGTTCAATTAAGCATTTCTGAGGGTTCCAGATATATAATAAAATCAATGCAACCAACCTCGGTTTCTGTTTTTTCTTTTAAAAACCTTTCCAGTTTCATAAAAGTCACTTACCTGTGCAATTTTGTAGTTGTTCAGGATGGTAACCATGTCCATGAATTCATTAGAACTTGGTCCCCCAATGACAGATACCAAAATGTTCCGGATGTCACATTTGTAATTAGGAATAAATCTGCTTGATGTAGAGATTAATTCCATTGTGGCTGCAGAAGTATGTCTTGGACTAAAATAAGTGTTGTAGATGTTGAAGCCTAGGGTGACATTGGTTAAGATCTGTGGATTTTCATTAATCTCCTTCACAGCAAACACCAAAGCTAAGACATGCTGGTAAGCCTGAGTCAGTAATCTGCAATGAAATAGAATGCTAATAAATCCACCCTGCTGGGTTGTTTCTGAAGTTAGCTATTGTTTTCAGTGTTTTTGCTAACATGTTTCTGAAGAATCATACATGGCTGGACAGCTGGGAAGAGATGCTTGTTACTTAACATGGCTATAGAAAAAAATACCAGCTGCCTTAGTGCAAGCTTCATCGTCTGGAAGTCAGACCTAGCACTGTCTAATAATTAGCCAGAGGGACTTAGCATCTTATTTAATTCAGATGGTGCTATAAGAAATTGTCGAAAAGTGGTATTGTGCCTAAAACAATAACCAATATATTTAGAATAGAATAGTCTTTATTGGTCAAGTGTGATTTGTCAAGAGTGCTTGGACACACAAGTCATTTATCACGATGTACATACAAACAACAAATTAATACACACCAGTGGCCAAAATTGTGGAAACTTTTTGGGAAAAGTGTACAGTATTTTTGAGATTTTTTTGTACCAGTATTTTTGTACCATAAAATTATATATATCCTCTGTCCAGATTACATGGGTTTTAGCCCAGTTTAGTCTTTTCAACCTTTGTTTGAGAGATCTAGATTTTAGGCCAAATTCCTGCAGTCTGCGCCGAACAGTCCTTGCACTCAACTTCACACTGCATTGCGCCATTTCATCTTGTATACACCTAGATTATTTTCTTCTATCACGTAGGCACAGTCTCTCAATTCTTCTATCATCACTTGCTGTTGTGCACCTTTTCCTGCCTTTACCAGTGTGGTTTTGTAGTGACTGAGTCTCCAAATACCTCTTCAAAAATTTAGAAATGCCACCTTTGGTTAAGTTTACACCAATTTTTCTTCTAATTTCTTTATAACTGTAGCCTTGTTCACTTAATAATACTATTTTACATCGCTTTCTGGGCAACCAGTCAACTCTTTGCACCATTACTTTAATTTTATTACGTTTTACAAGCTCAGTAAATTAAAGAACACAAAAACCCCCAACCAACTTGATAGTGATCACATAACACACTGACAAATGTCCTACTCTCAGCTTCAGTACATGACCTCAATACCTGAATCCTACTGTGATCTGATTGGCTCATTGCTCACCTGTTTGGCTCTCTAAACACTCATGCTCATTGGCTACAATCAGATGAAGGAAAGCTACCTGATATCCACCTAAGCAAGCTGTGCTTCCTTTTTCTGGTTATTTGGCTATAACCTTTAATAGAATACAGATAATTGAACAAACTTTGTTGCATTACATCCTTGATTAAACTATCTTTCCATTGATATATATAGTATCAATATATACAAAAGTGGTGTTATTAGCCATCAAACCTCAAAAATACTCTTTCCCCAAAAGGTTTCCACAATTGTGGCCACGACTGTAGCCGTAAGATATCAATAGGAGAAGGTAGTAGGAAAGAAGAGAAGGATAATAGTAATACAGCCCTACTACATGGGTCCTTAGACCTAGGACAGTGTTGTAGGAACTAGGTGTTCAACAGAGTGATGGCACAAGGGAAGAAAATCATGAAAATAAAGTTAGGATAGAGTCAGAATAGTTTCATTTCCTTACATGAAATCAGTCATGTCCTGAGAGGGATGTCTGGTGAATTTGGCCTCTTCAGCAGCAAGGAAAAACTGAGAAATTGCACCACCAATAATGAGTTCTCCTGGTTGATAATACTTATGAAGAATAATGCTCTGCTCATTGCTCCTGCACTTTGCAAAAGGACTTTTGCAGACACTCTTAGGGAATAAAACTAAGATCAGCACACAAAGTATTGCAATCACGAAGGAATTTGGAGAGCAGTTCCCCATCTCTCACACAGATGGACATAATAGCCATAAATTTCAGGGTTACGTGTCAATTATAAGGCAAGTCATTACAGAGTAATACAGTGAGTCCAACCCTCTTATTTCCACAGCTTGGAAAAATCTTATGCCTCTATAAGTATCTGTTAATTTTCCTTAATAATATTTCCTATAGCTATGAATTATCCAGAGAATTGTGAAACAGAGAGAAATCACAATTAGCTGGATAAGCACAAACCAAATAATTACATATGCTCTGGATTACTATGCTGCCATTTATTCATTCTTTAAAATTATTTCCACTGAGCATTATGTGACAGTTGATGATTTAATGACCCTGCAGATTTCTTGGCAAGGTTTATCAGAAGTCATTTGCCATTGCTTCCTTGGTAGCACTGAGAGAGAGAGGGACTGGCCCAGTTGGCTTTGTATCTTAGGTACAAGGATGTATCAAGGATGCAGCTGTAGAGATGGTCAACACTATTAAATATCTGGGAGTGCAGATAACTAACAATCTGAATTGCTCTCTCCACACTTCATCCTTAGTGGAGCGTGCAAACTAGAGTCTGTATTTCCTGCATCAGATGAGGAGAGCACATCTTTCTCCCTCTGTCCTGACCACTTTTTACAGAGACACGATTGAGAGAGTTTTAACAAACTGCATCACTGTTTGGTTTGGTGGCTGCAGTGCCTCAGATATAAATTACCACTCTCCTTACCACTCCTTACCACTCTCCTTACCACTCTCCATTCAGACAGTGGTAAGGACAGCTGAGAAGATTATTGGAAACTCCTTTCCTGTCATTCAGGACACTGCTTATAAGCGCTATGTGCTTAGAGCTCAGAGCATTGTTAGAGACCCCATAGAACACCGCTTGATGGTCTGTTCCTGTTCCTCCCCTCTGGAAGGAGGTTTTGAAGTATTTCTAGCAGGACTACCAGATTCTGTAACAGCTTTGTTCCTTATGCCATCCATCTGATAAACTCACAAGATTCATTGTTCTTGCAATATAAATGTATACATCTGAACGGACTGTGTTGTTTCTCCATGTCATATAATATGTGTAGGTACAGGCATAATTTTGTATTTATTTATTTATTTATTTTGTCATGTTTATGTAGTATATATAGGAGGTGTAGACCCTTTGAGAGCTGTAGGCAATGAAATTTCATTTTAACGTATGCCAATTAGTCTACATTCCAAGTGACAATAAAGTTATTCCAAGTTCTAAGTGGGCCTTAATCTCATGTTCACTCTGTTGCTAGTTTGATGACTTAAATGCTATATCAGACTGGCTCCACTAGTATGAACTAATATACTACCCTTATTAGGAAGAAATATGACTATCCTCTTTGTCTCCACCACCATTCAAACAATATTCATCCCTTCACAATTTCACATTGTCTGAATAGCACTTCACGGAGAGTGAAGATTCTTGGAAAACATTAAGAGCTTAGCAATAGCAATAGCAATAGCACTTAGACTTATATACCACTTCATAGTACTTTACAGCCCTCTCTAAGTGGTTTACAGAGTTCAGCATATTGCCCCCAACAATCTGGGTCCTCATTTTACCGACCTCAGAAGGATGGAAAGCTGAGTCAACCTTGAGCCGGTGAGATTTGAACAGCTGAACTGCAGCTAGCAGTCAGCTGAAGTAGCCTGCAGTGTTACACTCTAACCACTGCACCACCTCGGTTCTTCCTCAAAGCTTCCTCTAGCTTTGAATTCTCTTCCTCTCAATGATGTCAAAGAGATGGGGAAGATTTCATCCTTCTTCATGATGTCTATGTAAAAAACAACCAAAAAAGCAGCGGTGAAATCTACTTACCTTCCCTACTGGTTCGGAAGCATGCGCGCCACTGTCGTGCGTGCTTTTTCACCCTCTGCACATGTGCAGAAGGCTTTGCGCATGCGCAGACGGTTAAAAAAAGAAAACAGCGATGTCTGGGTGGGTGGGCGGAGCCTCACACTGCCATCGTTACCAGTTCTCTGAACCACCAGTGGCCACCACTACAGGTATGCCCAAACCGTGCCGAACAGGTAGCATTTCACCCCTGCAAAAAAATGGTGGAGTTATCATGTGATTATTTGGTTCTGGTTGAAGAAAAATCAACCATAATGATTAAATTTATTTTTAAAAGTATTAATTAAATTTATTTTAGAATTATTTTAAATATTAAAATTAGGAGCCGAGGTGGCGCAGTGGTTAAAAGCAGCACTGCAACCTACTTCAGCTGACTGCTAGTTCAGCAGTTCAGCTGTTCAAATCTCACCGGCTCAAGGTTGACTCAGCCTTCCATCCTTCTGAGGTCGGTAAAATGAGGACCCAGATTGTTGGGGGCAATATGCTGAACTCTGTAAACCGCTTAGAGAGGGCTGTAAAGCACTATGAAGTGGTATATAAGTCTAAGTGCTATTGCTATTGCTATAGTCTAATCGCCTTATCTCAGCTTTTTGTATCATTTGTGCACCGGTGAAACTTCTTCCATTCTGTAACAAGAAGTGCCATTCAGGTTATAGAAAGACCAAGAGTGAAGGAAAATCCTTTTTGCTGTTATTATTGCACTCCTTGTCCAAATGGGAGAATCTCAAACAAATAGGTAAGAGTAAAAAAAGGTTTTTGTTGCATTCCCATGTATATGGACATTTTAATTTGCACAAGGATTCTCCCAAACCTAGATAAATTGTCCCAATGTAATGGATCCTATTGATCCTTTGTTCTCTTCTTTCCATCAGTTGACACATAAAGTTGACTTGTCTTCTTCAACAGACTGCTTTGGGGATCATCTACTCCAGGGGTGTCAAACACAAGGCCCACAGGCCGGATCCAACCCGTGATGTGGTTGGATTCAGCCCATAGGGCCGTCCTGGAAAATGTAAGGGCTTCGACCTGGTCTACCCAATGCGAAGAGGAAACATGTCAGCAGCTTGAGGAGTGGTGTCAAGCTGGCCACACCCACCCAGTCGGCCAGGCCCAGTGAGTGGCATCAAGCTGGCCACTCCCACCCAGTTGGCCATGCCCATCCAGTCAGCCACAGCCCTGATGCATCAATTTCATTGATGCAGCCCTCAATGAAATTGAGTTTGACACTCCTGATCTACTCAGTGGCAGTTTCTTATATGTTGGCTAAAACCATCACAGTGGTTCTTGCTTTCATGGCCACCAAGCCAGGATCAAATATGAGAGCATGGGTTGGGCAAATGCCAGCCTTTTCCATTCTACTCTTCTGCTTCTTTATTCAGATTACTGTTTGTGCTATTTGGTTGGCAACTCCCCCCCTTTCTAGATGTTGACATAATTTCCATTTTTATTGAAAAAATTTCTGAAATGTAATGAAAGATCAGTTACAATGTTTTATTCTGTTTTAGGTTTTATGGGTTCCTGGCTTTTAACAGTTTATTTTCAGCATTTCTAGCCAGGAAATTATCAGATACTTTCCAGGAAACCATTCCATCACATTCAACATGCTGGTTTTTTGCAGTGTTTGGTTGTCTTTTATTTTTGCCTTCATAAGCATCAAAGGAAAATATATGGTGGCTTGTTGCAATATTGTTTTATATGTATAATATATCCTTGTAACAAAATGCATTGTATTTGCCCTTTTTGATTCACATGTGAAAAAAGATGTATTGGCTTGTTAGCTTGTAAGCTAAAACACTGTTTTAGGGTCTGGCACAAAGATACGTGACATTCCTCAAGACCTCACATCCTGTCAGCGTGCAAAGAGGCCAGCAAAGCCCTCTCCGGGTCTGGAGATTATCAACTGATAAGCAGTTCCAACGGACATTGGAATGGGTGCTGTGCCTGACAGATACCAGTTAATGAGCATCCATAAATCACCCCCCCTCTGTACCTGTCTCCCACTCATACCCCCCTGAAAAGGGGTTGAGTTTGCCATGCTGTAACATTATTATTGGGTAAAGTTTACCATGTGTGTTTTGATGTAATTATGTCCATCCCTTCTTTGTTTGAACCTAATAAAAGAACCTACCCAAGTGTAACTTGGGGCCGTTCATCCCCAAGGAAAAACTGTCCGGTGTCTTTCCTTCTATTTGGTTACATGGGCGGCCCACCAGAAGTGCAATGTTGCATCGAAGTGCAAACGTTGCATCTGGTGCCCCGTGTGAGGCTGATCAAGCACATGGCTTCATCTGTCTCATCGCTTGGCATTTCCACACTCACCGGCGAAGGAACGCCTCTTGCATACCAGGGCCGGCCGTCGTGGACGGAGCACCCTCCCAGATTCGTGAGTATGGAAACAGAATTCCCTATGCCTCAGGTAGAAAACCTCCACAAACTTAGGGAATTGTCCAAGTCCTCTATTAAAAATAATGGTAGAAATCTTCCCATCCCAACCAAATCTGATTTAACATCCCTTCTGAAATTTACTTATCTAAATTGTCAGGCTTACCCAGAGAAGGGATCAATTAGCATTTCCACATAGAAAAAATTGGGAAAGTATTTTTGTGAGGCTTCTCCAAAAGTTCTTTCTACTTGGCAGATTGTCATGGAATGTTTAAGAGTACATGAGAATGCTTTGACGGGGGAACCGGACCCCCCCCGCCTTATCTATTTGGTGACAAATTATCCCCAACAAAAGAGACAGTTGCTTGCTGCGTCTCTTGAAGCTTCGGCTCCTAGCGAGGAAACAACTAATTTACATTATAACTAAAGTTAAACAACCCAGTGATCTGATCTCCTCCCTCAGGAAGCGGATTTTATTTTTTACTTTAAGTAATTTTACTTCTCTTTGCAGATTTTAATGTTTTGTGATTTTTTTCCATGAAATTGTGTTCTTTTGTTTTTCCTCATAAATATTTTCATGGATATTTTCAAAAATGCAAGGTTTAATTGTTTTTGCCAACAGCCCACATTCCAAGGGAAGCATTGGCTGTGTTGTCCTTGCAACAAATTGAGTTTTGTCTTTTTTGTTTTTTCAAATAGCCATAGAATGGATTAGAACAACAGTGTTGGAAGGAACCTTAAAGGTTTTCTAGTCCAACCCCCTGTGCCTAGACAGGAAAGCTTAGAATGCTTCAGGCAAATGGAAATCCATTCAGACAAATGGTTGTCTTCTTAAAGATTTTCAGTGTTGGAGCATTCACACCTTCTGAAGACAAACTTTTTTACTGATTGATTGTTTTAACTGTGAGGAATTTTTTTTTAGTTTTAAGTTGCTTCTCTCCTTGATTAGTTTCCACCCATTGCTTTTGTTCTCAGATGTTTTGGAGAATATTTTGATTAAAAAGCTTCAGATTTTGTAGGGAAATTTACTTTTAATCTTCCTAAAGATCTTTGTCTTACTTTAACTGTTTCTGCACCTTTGCAATTATTTCTGATTTTCATAATGTCTGTAAATTAGTTCATGATTCTCCCTGGAAGTTTATTTAGCATCTGGGATTAATGCTAATCTTATAGATGTTTACTAGGCTTTTCCATTACTCTCGACTCAAGTTACCGCATCTCTTGATGATAATCTTCTCAGCTTATTTTTTAACCTTACAATCTCTCCTTCATGCTAGGACTTTGCCTTTTTTTCCTGGCCCATATCAGAAGTCACCAACCATTTTCTGGTGTTATCCAGGAGGGGAATCATCGGGCTGACGCTTTCGCAACTGCTGCCCTTCTCCCCACCCCCCTGATCTTTCTATTCTTTCCTTATCACCCATTACTCCGTGGACTAGCTACTCTTATTTTCATCAAAATAATAAAGCGCTCATGAAACAATTTGGCATCACTGCAAATGAGGCCTCTGCCATTGTTCAGCAGTGCCCTACTTGTAGCCAACAGGCAAACTCTCTTCCCATGGGGGTTAACCCCAGGGGGACAGAGTGTTGCCAAATTTGGCAAATGGATGTTACTCAATATCCTCCGTTTGCTCATTGGAAATATTTGCATGTTACATACTTAGGCTATATCATGGCATCCCCCCAGAGGGGCGAAGCCACCAAACATGTTATCAATTATTGTATTTGGACTTTTGCATCGCTGGGACGCCCAAAAGAACTAAAAACTGACAATGGTCCTGCTTGCACTAGTGCAGCATTTGCTGCCTTTTGCAACCAATGGGACATTGTGCATAAATTTGGCATACCTAACCTTAAAACATGCCCTGGACAGGTATATTGGCAATAGGGGAAAAATGCCCCCTGGTCTCCCGGCATTGCAAAACACGCTTAATCTTTGTCTTTATACCCTGAACTTCTTGAATATTACTGGCAGCCCACCATCCTCAGCTGCAACTCGCCATTTTGCAGCTGCTCCAGTTGCTTCACCTCAACCTCCTGTTTATTATCGCTGCCTTCCGGACCTGACTTGGCGAGGTCCTGCTGATCTTATTACCTGGGGAAGAGGATACGCAGCAATCCAACTTCCTGATCGAGTTCTTTGGGTTCCCGGAAGACACGTAAGACCTTTTCTTCCCAAATTACCACCACACACGCCCAGAGATGCCAAGCACCAATCAACTTCCGACTGAGGAAGAGCTCAAAGAGACTGTTTCCTGCCCTGACCTGGAGAACAGGGTGGGCCATCCTCAGCCGTATGCACCATCAGAAGGATGTCTTTTATTTCGAAGAAACCCTCCAGATTATCCCCTGTCGTGTTGGCAGGAGTTTATGAAACCTGTAGATTGTAGAACTTTTTCCTATCATGATGTTATTTTCCTATTGTTTGGTATAATATTAATATTGTTTATCTTTTTAATACGCTGTGAAGCTTCCCCCATAGAAGATGGCCCGTGTATTTTGCAAAGCCCCAAAAGGGTTGAGCAACATGAAAACATACCTTTGACACTTACATGCACAGACATACGGGGCATTGCACATTTGCCATGTTCACATTGGCTTAAAGACAGAGAGATTATTACACATAGGATAGGAAGGTCAGCTCCTTCCCATGATTTGCACACCCGTTTGACATACAACCTGTGGATGCGGTTAGCAGAACAGGTAAACGTTTCAAGTTTTTGTTTAAGTGAAACCCTGGATATGCATACATTATTAGGGAGTTGTTTAATACCAGTTTGCACGCCTCTATCTGCCATATTAAATGACACCCAGCTGGCTATGTTTACATAAGGGGAGAAAATTGGTTATGGCGACTCTCCACACTGGGGCCCTATCACAAGGAAGCTCCCAGTCAATGCCATGTCTCTTACCACACCCTTTGTAGCCAGCAGAAACAACGTTCCATGTGCACGCATTGAAAACTGCACTGCTTCTCTCACACAGAATTGTATGCCCGCGGGAATTTTTCCTGGTAACTGTTCCTCTTATGAGAACATTTCCTACAATTGGGCTCATGTTTTGTTTCCTGCTGGTTGGTTTTTCACATGTGGTCAAAAAAACCCTTCAACTGATGACTTCCGGTTCCGGATCGCTGCATCGCGGACGCTCCTCGTTGAGCGCCTTTCCTTTTCCCCGTTAAAGCCGCCAGAACA
This sequence comes from Diadophis punctatus similis, assembly GCA_023053685.1. Taxonomy (NCBI): domain Eukaryota; kingdom Metazoa; phylum Chordata; class Lepidosauria; order Squamata; family Dipsadidae; genus Diadophis; species Diadophis punctatus. The sequence goes on from JALIGW010000046.1 coordinate 1,685,729, forward strand.
GCTGTCTGGCGGCTTGAAAGTCTCTGCCCCGGGCAAAGGGGAGAGATGAGAGCCGGACAGGTGGGGTAGAGCCCCCCCTAGTGCCCCAAGTGTCAGCTAGGGGCGCGAAAGGTGAGGGCTCCCCAGCCAGCCTGTCTCTTGCTCCGGGGACTTGGAAACCTCCGCTTTTGCGGAGCAAGATGCTGTGACCACCCGCTGCTTCGTGAATGGGATTACAACTACTTAATTGTTTAAACAAGCAGACAGAGAGAGACAGGATTTTAAAGGGCAAGTACAGATTTTTTTTTTCTTTCAACTCCACTGCTGATTTTCACTTCGGAAGAAACTAAGTAACAGTTATTAGGCTACAACATGGCGATCGGAGAAAGTGGGAGGAGAAGTGAAAGTAACTTTCGTTTCCCTAGCAGCTTTTTTTCTTATGGAAATTTTTGATTTTGAAAGTTGGCTTTACTCTCTCTGTCTCCCGATTCTGGATTAAATAATAACTGACAATTTTTTAAAAATAAAATTCTATCTGGCTTTGGAATTTGAAAGAATTTTAAAAGAAATTTAAAAGAACTTTAACTAGAGGCTTGGCTTTTTCTTTGTTCACCACTGGAAATACTAAAATGGCTTCAAAATCTGGAAAGATTGTTTTGAATAAAAGAATGGATTATTCATCTGGTTATATTTCTAAAATGCAACTTACCACTGAGTTAACACCCCCAAAGTCTTTAACACCTGAAAATTTAATAAGTACCTTAAAGATTATGAAAGATGAACTTATTGTTGAATTTAACCAAAAAATTAGTGAAATAGATAATAAAATGCAGGCTGCTTTAAAGAATATTGACCAACAAATTAGAAATGATGTGTTGGAGGTATGTAAAGGTCTAGCAACAAATATTGAAGTTTTGGCAAACCGCATTGAAGAAAACAAACAAGTTTTGACAACTTCAGTAGAATATATAGATAAAATACAAAATGACATTGCAAATTTTGAAACAGAGGTGTTAATGACGCAATTCAGATCCATGGAATTTGCCATAAGGGTCAGGGGGTTGAAAGAAGGATTATATGAAGATTTGAAAGGAAGGATGGTGGAAGCTTTGGAGCAGGTGTCTGGACTGTCTAAAGAAGAACTAGCCAGGCAAATTGATAAAATATATAGAATCAACTCCTGGTATGCAAAACAAAAACACCTACCAAGGGATATTGTAATATACTTTACTACAAGAGCCTTACGGAATAGGATTATACAGGCGACGTTTAAAAATAACCTGCAGGTGAATGGCCAGGAACTGATGATATGGAAAGAAATTCCCTCTAAAATGCTCAAAGCCAGAAAAGATTATACCTTTCTGATTGATGAATTTAAAAGGTTAAATTTACATTACAAATGGGAAGCACCAACAGGAGTTGCAGTGAAATTTCTGGGAAAAAGATATCGGCTTAATACAACAAAGAAAGCTACTGAATTTTATGTCAACGTCTTAAAGGCTGATATATCCAAGATTCCAGAGGAAAGATGTATGAAAACAAAAGAGGAGGAGGAGGGAAAGCCATCCCTTCCTCTTCAAATCGAAACAGATTTACAAAATTTAAATGATTGGCAGAGCCAGACAGATGTCTACAGTCTGGAAAAGGAGATGGAAGATCGGGGTCAGATGGGAGGCGAGCTGACAACTACAAAATTATCAAGTTACAAAAAGATGCAACCATCATCAAGATACAACAAGATGCAGTGTTGAAGTTTATTGGACAGATGGTTGCCATTATGACTACTTTTCTTTTTCCCTTCTTTCCTTAATTTTTTTTTCTTTTCTTTACTTCTTGCATTCTTTTTTTTTTCTTTTGTTTTTTTTGGGGGGCTTATTCAAAGTATTATTAATTCTTTTTAAAGATTTAGAACTTTTTTGAACCTAATAATTTAATACATAGTAACATTTTGTTACTAATAGAGTGGTAGAATTTATGATGAAGTTTAAGGTTTTTGTATTATTATTTAGTTATTTTTTGTGTAATATCAATTTAAGTTTTATTTAATTGTGAGAAAGATTTGGAATTGTTATCTATCCAGTTATAAAATATTACAATTAGATTTAACATTTTTTTTTTTGGGAGGAAGGTTATTTAAAGTTTGGAATTAGTGCTTATAATCTGATATATAGTAATAGTAAGTTATTTATATACTGATTGATTTTATGATGAAGTTTAAGGTTTTTGTATTTAATACTTAGTCATCATTTATGTAATAATCATTTAATTCTTAGTTAACAGTGAAGAAATGTTGTGAAGGGTAGATGATTGAAAGGAGGAGGAAGGAATTTTTATTAGTGTACAATTTGGAGTTGAAGTTTTAAAAAAATAAGGTGGAAGTCAAAATTTTTTAATTTAATTTAAATTTATTTTATTGATATTATGCCCTGTACTCTCTCTGGGAAGTCCGGGGGGGGGGGGGGGAGGGGGGAGGGAAAGGGGTGGGTTAGGGGGGAGAAAAATTAAAAAAAATGTTTGTACTTTCTATTTAATGTTTAGCTATTATCTATGTAATTTTGTACTAATAAAACTTTTTGGAAAAAAAAATAATAAGCTACCATATTACAATAATATATTAAAATAAGTAATAAGTGCCTACTGAAAAAAAAAAAAACCCTTCAACTATATACCTGCTAATCTGTCAGAAATATGTGTTGTTTCAACCTGTCAGACACCTCTCAGTTGGTCAAGCATCAGATCGCCTCCCTAAAGAAGCTGGCTTCTCAGACTGCCAGCCTGGTGGGATGGTTTGTGGTACTGGCTACCGGATAGCTCTTGGTTAAGGAGCATTTTTTCATCCATCATGTGTATCATGGTCCTACTTGTCTCACTTTGTTGTTTCATCCAGTGCATACCTTCTCTATTTCAGCTATGCAAAGCCTTTTTTCCCTCTGCTAGGAAGGACATTCATGTCAGCGAAAGCAAGTGCCTTCTGGATGCAGAGGACAACAGTGATCGTATGGACTCTGGACAGTCACCTGTGAAGCGTCCTTTTTGTATGGACAATGGAAAAAACTTTGTGCTTTGATATGTTTGTTTTCTACTTATGTTAGCCTCTCTCCTCATTTAAAAAATAAAAATAGAGGAGATGTTGCAATATTGTTTTATATGTATAATATATCCTTGTAACAAAATGCATTGTATTTGCCCTTTTTGATTCACATGTGAAAAAAGATGTATTGGCTTGTTAGCTTGTAAGCTAAAACACTGTTTTAGGGTCTGGCACAAAGATACGTGACATTCCTCAAGACCTCACATCCTGTCAGCGTGCAAAGAGGCCAGCAAAGCCCTCTCCGGGTCTGGAGATTATCAACTGATAAGCAGTTCCAACGGACATTGGAATGGGTGCTGTGCCTGACAGATACCAGTTAATGAGCATCCATAAATCACCCCCCCTCTGTACCTGTCTCCCACTCATACCCCCCTGAAAAGGGGTTGAGTTTGCCATGCTGTAACATTATTATTGGGTAAAGTTTACCATGTGTGTTTTGATGTAATTATGTCCATCCCTTCTTTGTTTGAACCTAATAAAAGAACCTACCCAAGTGTAACTTGGGGCCGTTCATCCCCAAGGAAAAACTGTCCGGTGTCTTTCCTTCTATTTGGTTACATGGGCGGCCCACCAGAAGTGCAATGTTGCATCGAAGTGCAAACGTTGCATCTGGTGCCCCGTGTGAGGCTGATCAAGCACATGGCTTCATCTGTCTCATCGCTTGGCATTTCCACACTCACCGGCGAAGGAACGCCTCTTGCATACCAGGGCCGGCCGTCGTGGACGGAGCACCCTCCCAGATTCGTGAGTATGGAAACAGAATTCCCTATGCCTCAGGTAGAAAACCTCCACAAACTTAGGGAATTGTCCAAGTCCTCTATTAAAAATAATGGTAGAAATCTTCCCATCCCAACCAAATCTGATTTAACATCCCTTCTGAAATTTACTTATCTAAATTGTCAGGCTTACCCAGAGAAGGGATCAATTAGCATTTCCACATAGAAAAAATTGGGAAAGTATTTTTGTGAGGCTTCTCCAAAAGTTCTTTCTACTTGGCAGATTGTCATGGAATGTTTAAGAGTACATGAGAATGCTTTGACGGGGGAACCGGACCCCCCCCCCGCCTTATCTATTTGGTGACAAATTATCCCCAACAAAAGAGACAGTTGCTTGCTGCGTCTCTTGAAGCTTCAGCTCCTAGCGAGGAAACAACTAATTTACATTATAACTAAAGTTAAACAACCCAGTGATCTGATCTCCTCCCTCAGGAAGCGGATTTTATTTTTTACTTTAAGTAATTTTACTTCTCTTTGCAGATTTTAATGTTTTGTGATTTTTTTCCATGAAATTGTGTTCTTTTGTTTTTCCTCATAAATATTTTCATGGATATTTTCAAAAATGCAAGGTTTAATTGTTTTTGCCAACAGCCCACATTCCAAGGGAAGCATTGGCTGTGTTGTCCTTGCAACAAATTGAGTTTTGTCTTTTTTGTTTTTTCAAATAGCCATAGAATGGATTAGAACAACAGTGTTGGAAGGAACCTTAAAGGTTTTCTAGTCCAACCCCCTGTGCCTAGACAGGAAAGCTTAGAATGCTTCAGGCAAATGGAAATCCATTCAGACAAATGGTTGTCTTCTTAAAGATTTTCAGTGTTGGAGCATTCACACCTTCTGAAGACAAACTTTTTTACTGATTGATTGTTTTAACTGTGAGGAATTTTTTTTTAGTTTTAAGTTGCTTCTCTCCTTGATTAGTTTCCACCCATTGCTTTTGTTCTCAGATGTTTTGGAGAATATTTTGATTAAAAAGCTTCAGATTTTGTAGGGAAATTTACTTTTAATCTTCCTAAAGATCTTTGTCTTACTTTAACTGTTTCTGCACCTTTGCAATTATTTCTGATTTTCATAATGTCTGTAAATTAGTTCATGATTCTCCCTGGAAGTTTATTTAGCATCTGGGATTAATGCTAATCTTATAGATGTTTACTAGGCTTTTCCATTACTCTCGACTCAAGTTACCGCATCTCTTGATGATAATCTTCTCAGCTTATTTTTTAACCTTACAATCTCTCCTTCATGCTAGGACTTTGCCTTTTTTTCCTGGCCCATATCAGAAGTCACCAACCATTTTCTGGTGTTATCCAGGAGGGGAATCATCGGGCTGACGCTTTCGCAACTGCTGCCCTTCTCCCCACCCCCCTGATCTTTCTATTCTTTCCTTATCACCCATTACTCCGTGGACTAGCTACTCTTATTTTCATCAAAATAATAAAGCGCTCATGAAACAATTTGGCATCACTGCAAATGAGGCCTCTGCCATTGTTCAGCAGTGCCCTACTTGTAGCCAACAGGCAAACTCTCTTCCCATGGGGGTTAACCCCAGGGGGACAGAGTGTTGCCAAATTTGGCAAATGGATGTTACTCAATATCCTCCGTTTGCTCATTGGAAATATTTGCATGTTACATACTTAGGCTATATCATGGCATCCCCCCAGAGGGGCGAAGCCACCAAACATGTTATCAATTATTGTATTTGGACTTTTGCATCGCTGGGACGCCCAAAAGAACTAAAAACTGACAATGGTCCTGCTTGCACTAGTGCAGCATTTGCTGCCTTTTGCAACCAATGGGACATTGTGCATAAATTTGGCATACCTAACCTTAAAACATGCCCTGGACAGGTATATTGGCAATAGGGGAAAAATGCCCCCTGGTCTCCCGGCATTGCAAAACACGCTTAATCTTTGTCTTTATACCCTGAACTTCTTGAATATTACTGGCAGCCCACCATCCTCAGCTGCAACTCGCCATTTTGCAGCTGCTCCAGTTGCTTCACCTCAACCTCCTGTTTATTATCGCTGCCTTCCGGACCTGACTTGGCGAGGTCCTGCTGATCTTATTACCTGGGGAAGAGGATACGCAGCAATCCAACTTCCTGATCGAGTTCTTTGGGTTCCCGGAAGACACGTAAGACCTTTTCTTCCCAAATTACCACCACACACGCCCAGAGATGCCAAGCACCAATCAACTTCCGACTGAGGAAGAGCTCAAAGAGACTGTTTCCTGCCCTGACCTGGAGAACAGGGTGGGCCATCCTCAGCCGTATGCACCATCAGAAGGATGTCTTTTATTTCGAAGAAACCCTCCAGATTATCCCCTGTCGTGTTGGCAGGAGTTTATGAAACCTGTAGATTGTAGAACTTTTTCCTATCATGATGTTATTTTCCTATTGTTTGGTATAATATTAATATTGTTTATCTTTTTAATACGCTGTGAAGCTTCCCCCATAGAAGATGGCCCGTGTATTTTGCAAAGCCCCAAAAGGGTTGAGCAACATGAAAACATACCTTTGACACTTACATGCACAGACATACGGGGCATTGCACATTTGCCATGTTCACATTGGCTTAAAGACAGAGAGATTATTACACATAGGATAGGAAGGTCAGCTCCTTCCCATGATTTGCACACCCGTTTGACATACAACCTGTGGATGCGGTTAGCAGAACAGGTAAACGTTTCAAGTTTTTGTTTAAGTGAAACCCTGGATATGCATACATTATTAGGGAGTTGTTTAATACCAGTTTGCACGCCTCTATCTGCCATATTAAATGACACCCAGCTGGCTATGTTTACATAAGGGGAGAAAATTGGTTATGGCGACTCTCCACACTGGGGCCCTATCACAAGGAAGCTCCCAGTCAATGCCATGTCTCTTACCACACCCTTTGTAGCCAGCAGAAACAACGTTCCATGTGCACGCATTGAAAACTGCACTGCTTCTCTCACACAGAATTGTATGCCCGCGGGAATTTTTCCTGGTAACTGTTCCTCTTATGAGAACATTTCCTACAATTGGGCTCATGTTTTGTTTCCTGCTGGTTGGTTTTTCACATGTGGTCAAAAAAACCCTTCAACTGATGACTTCCGGTTCCGGATCGCTGCATCGCGGACGCTCCTCATTGAGCGCCTTTCCTTTTCCCCGTTAAAGCCGCCAGAACAGCTGTCTGGCGGCTTGAAAATCTCTGCCCCGGGCAAAGGGGAGAGATGAGAGCCGGACAGGTGGGGTAGAGCCCCCCCTAGTGCCCCAAGTGTCAGCTAGGGGCGCGAAAGGTGAGGGCTCCCCAGCCAGCCTGTCTCTTGCTCCGGGGACTTGGAAACCTCCGCTTTTGCGGAGCAAGATGCTGTGACCACCCGCTGCTTCGTGAATGGGATTACAACTACTTAATTGTTTAAACAAGCAGACAGAGAGAGACAGGATTTTAAAGGGCAAGTACAGATTTTTTTTTCTTTCAACTCCACTGCTGATTTTCACTTCGGAAGAAACTAAGTAACAGTTATTAGGCTACAACATGGCGATCGGAGAAAGTGGGAGGAGAAGTGAAAGTAACTTTCGTTTCCCTAGCAGCTTTTTTTCTTATGGAAATTTTTGATTTTGAAAGTTGGCTTTACTCTCTCTGTCTCCCGATTCTGGATTAAATAATAACTGACAATTTTTTAAAAATAAAATTCTATCTGGCTTTGGAATTTGAAAGAATTTTAAAAGAAATTTAAAAGAACTTTAACTAGAGGCTTGGCTTTTTCTTTGTTCACCACTGGAAATACTAAAATGGCTTCAAAATCTGGAAAGATTGTTTTGAATAAAAGAATGGATTATTCATCTGGTTATATTTCTAAAATGCAACTTACCACTGAGTTAACACCCCCAAAGTCTTTAACACCTGAAAATTTAATAAGTACCTTAAAGATTATGAAAGATGAACTTATTGTTGAATTTAACCAAAAAATTAGTGAAATAGATAATAAAATGCAGGCTGCTTTAAAGAATATTGACCAACAAATTAGAAATGATGTGTTGGAGGTATGTAAAGGTCTAGCAACAAATATTGAAGTTTTGGCAAACCGCATTGAAGAAAACAAACAAGTTTTGACAACTTCAGTAGAATATATAGATAAAATACAAAATGACATTGCAAATTTTGAAACAGAGGTGTTAATGACGCAATTCAGATCCATGGAATTTGCCATAAGGGTCAGGGGGTTGAAAGAAGGATTATATGAAGATTTGAAAGGAAGGATGGTGGAAGCTTTGGAGCAGGTGTCTGGACTGTCTAAAGAAGAACTAGCCAGGCAAATTGATAAAATATATAGAATCAACTCCTGGTATGCAAAACAAAAACACCTACCAAGGGATATTGTAATATACTTTACTACAAGAGCCTTACGGAATAGGATTATACAGGCGACGTTTAAAAATAACCTGCAGGTGAATGGCCAGGAACTGATGATATGGAAAGAAATTCCCTCTAAAATGCTCAAAGCCAGAAAAGATTATACCTTTCTGATTGATGAATTTAAAAGGTTAAATTTACATTACAAATGGGAAGCACCAACAGGAGTTGCAGTGAAATTTCTGGGAAAAAGATATCGGCTTAATACAACAAAGAAAGCTACTGAATTTTATGTCAACGTCTTAAAGGCTGATATATCCAAGATTCCAGAGGAAAGATGTATGAAAACAAAAGAGGAGGAGGAGGGAAAGCCATCCCTTCCTCTTCAAATCGAAACAGATTTACAAAATTTAAATGATTGGCAGAGCCAGACAGATGTCTACAGTCTGGAAAAGGAGATGGAAGATCGGGGTCAGATGGGAGGCGAGCTGACAACTACAAAATTATCAAGTTACAAAAAGATGCAACCATCATCAAGATACAACAAGATGCAGTGTTGAAGTTTATTGGACAGATGGTTGCCATTATGACTACTTTTCTTTTTCCCTTCTTTCCTTAATTTTTTTTTCTTTTCTTTACTTCTTGCATTCTTTTTTTTTTCTTTTGTTTTTTTTTGGGGGCTTATTCAAAGTATTATTAATTCTTTTTAAAGATTTAGAACTTTTTTGAACCTAATAATTTAATACATAGTAACATTTTGTTACTAATAGAGTGGTAGAATTTATGATGAAGTTTAAGGTTTTTGTATTATTATTTAGTTATTTTTTGTGTAATATCAATTTAAGTTTTATTTAATTGTGAGAAAGATTTGGAATTGTTATCTATCCAGTTATAAAATATTACAATTAGATTTAACATTTTTTTTTTTGGGAGGAAGGTTATTTAAAGTTTGGAATTAGTGCTTATAATCTGATATATAGTAATAGTAAGTTATTTATATACTGATTGATTTTATGATGAAGTTTAAGGTTTTTGTATTTAATACTTAGTCATCATTTATGTAATAATCATTTAATTCTTAGTTAACAGTGAAGAAATGTTGTGAAGGGTAGATGATTGAAAGGAGGAGGAAGGAATTTTTATTAGTGTACAATTTGGAGTTGAAGTTTTAAAAAAATAAGGTGGAAGTCAAAATTTTTTAATTTAATTTAAATTTATTTTATTGATATTATGCCCTGTACTCTCTCTGGGAAGTCCGGGGGGGGAGGGGGGAGGGAAAGGGGTGGGTTAGGGGGGAGAAAAATTAAAAAAAATGTTTGTACTTTCTATTTAATGTTTAGCTATTATCTATGTAATTTTGTACTAATAAAACTTTTTGGAAAAAAAAATAATAAGCTACCATATTACAATAATATATTAAAATAAGTAATAAGTGCCTACTGAAAAAAAAAAAAACCCTTCAACTATATACCTGCTAATCTGTCAGAAATATGTGTTGTTTCAACCTGTCAGACACCTCTCAGTTGGTCAAGCATCAGATCGCCTCCCTAAAGAAGCTGGCTTCTCAGACTGCCAGCCTGGTGGGATGGTTTGTGGTACTGGCTACCGGATAGCTCTTGGTTAAGGAGCATTTTTTCATCCATCATGTGTATCATGGTCCTACTTGTCTCACTTTGTTGTTTCATCCAGTGCATACCTTCTCTATTTCAGCTATGCAAAGCCTTTTTTCCCTCTGCTAGGAAGGACATTCATGTCAGCGAAAGCAAGTGCCTTCTGGATGCAGAGGACAACAGTGATCGTATGGACTCTGGACAGTCACCTGTGAAGCGTCCTTTTTGTATGGACAATGTGCTTTGATATGTTTGTTTTCTACTTATGTTAGCCTCTCTCCTCATTTAAAAAATAAAAATAGAGGAGATGTTGCAATATTGTTTTATATGTATAATATATCCTTGTAACAAAATGCATTGTATTTGCCCTTTTTGATTCACATGTGAAAAAAGATGTATTGGCTTGTTAGCTTGTAAGCTAAAACACTGTTTTAGGGTCTGGCACAAAGATACGTGACATTCCTCAAGACCTCACATCCTGTCAGCGTGCAAAGAGGCCAGCAAAGCCCTCTCCGGGTCTGGAGATTATCAACTGATAAGCAGTTCCAACGGACATTGGAATGGGTGCTGTGCCTGACAGATACCAGTTAATGAGCATCCATAAATCACCCCCCCTCTGTACCTGTCTCCCACTCATACCCCCCTGAAAAGGGGTTGAGTTTGCCATGCTGTAACATTATTATTGGGTAAAGTTTACCATGTGTGTTTTGATGTAATTATGTCCATCCCTTCTTTGTTTGAACCTAATAAAAGAACCTACCCAAGTGTAACTTGGGGCCGTTCATCCCCAAGGAAAAACTGTCCGGTGTCTTTCCTTCTATTTGGTTACATGGGTGGCCCACCAGAAGTGCAACGTTGCATCGAAGTGCAAACGTTGCAGTGGCTGTGGAGATCTTTTGTCAAGGTTCTGACTGACGAACCCAATCAAGTCAGCACTCCGAGATGATCAGATTTCTCAAAGAACTGTTTTATTGAGTACATCATTTTGGCACGCATGAAAGCAAAACCAACTCTAACCATTTCCCACTGTTTTAGTATAATTAAAGAATAGACATACCCCTCTATTCTTGTCACATGTCACATTGTCCAATTAGCTGTTCTGGCTTCTCCCTGACAACTCCTTCCAGTCTCTGGCCAGCACCTGTTGAGATAACCTTGGTTCCCATGAGACGATCCGTTGTTATTGTCTAGTCCATGGGTCCTCAAACTATGGGCCGCAGGCCACATGCGGCCTGCTGAAGCCATTAATCCGGCCTGCGCAGGACCACGAGGCAGCCCTGCCCACATTGCCCCACCTACACTTCGGCCGAGTGCAGGACTTACCTTCACGAGCCCCGCGGGCTGGAACTGAAAGGTAAGGCCAACAATTTTGGCCTGCAGAGACGTTCTGGAGGCGGGGGAGGTGAAAAATGGGGCGCACAGGAGGCCAAAAATGGGCAAAATGGCCTGTTTTTCACTTCACTCACCTCCAGAAGATACTCTAGATAAAAAGAGATGGATAGACACAGAGAGAAAGAGATGGAGAGAGAGAGCGAAAGAGAGAAAGAGGGGGAGAGACAGAAAGAGAAAGAGAGAGAGAAGAGAGACAGAGAGATTCCTCAAGCTCCTTAGGGCTGAGAAAAATTGGTGCAAAACTGAGTTTCCTGAAGTGGACCACTAGACTCCTAAACAACTGAAAAATGATCTAGTAAAAAGAAAAGAGCAACATGCAAACAAAAGCAAACAAAATACCTCTAGAAGCAAAACAAATTAAAATTTAATTTGTGTGCATTGTTTAATGGACTGTTAAATTAGCCACGTCCACCTAGTAACATGACCTAGCCATGCCCACCCAGCCGATCCAGCCCCCCAACAGTCTGAGGGACCATGACTTGGCCCCTGTTTAAAAAGTTTGAGGACCCCTGGTCTAGTCTGACATTCCAAGCCTCTTCCTTCCCCCCATACTGTGTGGCAAGCTGAGAAATGAAAAGATGGTTGCGGCAGCCTAGATCCGTTTCAAGGTTGACATCTTTGCCATCTTGGCTTCTAGTGGTGGGCTACTGAGTTGTGTCTTTTAGTTTAGCGAAGGGGGGAAAAAGTCAGGATACATCATGTGACAAAAACGTGAAGCTGTGAGTTTGACACTCCTCTTTTAAAGTGTAAGCAATAACAGTTAGCACTTCTGCTTCACAGTGCTTTACAATCCTCTCTAAGTGGTTTACAGAGTCAGCATCTTGCCCCCCCAACAATCTGGGTCCTCATTTTACCGACCTCAGAAGGATGGAAGGCTGAGTCAATCTTGAGCCGGTCAGGATTGAACTGATGGCAGTGAGCTGTGAATTAGCCTGCAATACTACATTCTGACCACTGCATCATCAAGGCTCATAAAAGCATATGGCTTTTACAGGCCATAAGAATGCCTTAGCAGTCTTTTCATAGACTGATTGATACTAGGGAGATCTCATTAATATTTGTATGGCTGAACTCATAGCAGCTGGAAGAGTTCTTTGATACTACGGGGTCTGAAGGCACTAAATCTGGTGAGTATGGAGGATGCGGTAAAGTTGTCCACCCGAATGAGGCGATTGTCTCCCTTGTCCTGATGCTTGTGTGTGCTCAAGGTGTCATTCTGGTTGATTTCTTGCCAAGAAGAGAAACAATAAACTCCGAGGCCTACATTGAGACCCTGAGGAGGCTCAGAGCAAGAATCCGATGAGTGAGATCCAACTTGCCAAATGACAAAGTCCTCCTTCTGCATGACAATGCTCGACCACACACAAACATCAGGACAAGGGAGACAATCGCCTCATTCAGGTGGACAACTTTACCGCATCCTCCATACTCACCAGATTTAGCGCCTTCAGACTATCATCTCTTCAGCCCCATGAAAGAGGGTTTGAGAGGCAAACATTATTCCAGTGATGAGGAAGTGAAAACTGCAGTGAAGAAGTGGCTCAAAGAACAGTCAACAAAATTTTACGAGGCAGGGATACATGCTCTCATTCGAAGGTGGAACATTGCTATTGAGAGAAACGGTGTTTTATGTTGAGAAGTAAAGATGTGATCCACAGAGGACCAGCTTCATTTTGATGTATGCTACATGTTCCTGTGTTGATAATTACACCTGTCCTAAGGAAAATGGCATTACATTTTGACTCACCCTCATAGTTGTGCTACTTAGAGATTCTCTACAGACAGATGATGATGATGCATCACTAAAAAAAGCTAAAAAGTACTTTTCTAGACAAGCACCACAAACTTTTATTATAATCTTTTGCTTACCTGAAAAATGTCAGGTTTTGCAGGGTGTTTTTTTCTGGAATGAAAGAGTAAAATTATTTGAATCTTTTCTAGTTCTCGTTCTAATTCTCCAGGTTAAAACGGTAGGGAGTTATAGAGGAAATATGCAAGGGAAGAGACCAGTTGGAGTAATCTGTAGTACTTTTTTTAAAAACAAAACATAAAGTGTGCTTGACCTGGCAAATTGAGATCAATTTATATTGTTTGAAAATTGTGATGCTCTTTCAACCACGACACCCTTTGTAAACCAGCTGTCAACTCGTATAGCATTCCTGGCCTGCTCTTGAGTTGCCATAGGCAGGAGAAGGGAAAGCTGATGGAGGAACATGGCAGCAACCAGAAGCGCATTCCATACATATCTTCCTCAAGGTCACAGCCTAGGTTACCAGAGCCAGTTGGAGAGGCATGTTCTCTATAGCCCGCAAAAGTGCTTTGTTGGAGAATGTGATTTATGACACACCTTGGTTGGAGGGGGGAAACAGGATCATAGTTGGGACGTAAATTACATGGGACAGAACTGACTCCACTTGGGTATGTGCCAACATGTTGCTCCTAATAAATAACTGGATTTCTTTTAAAACTTGGCTTGAGGCTCATGAATTAATTAGGGCATCCATCAGAATCCTGTATATAGTATATAGCTTAGGCTGGTGTTTGTTTACTGAGTTACCATTGAGTTTAATGGAATTTGATTTTATGCACAACAGACTTTATGCTGAATGGGAATAAAACAAAGATAGTAAACACAATCATACAGTACAGCATCATTGGACTTAATTATTATCTTAATAGAGATTTGTCAAGTCCCTTCCCCAGCTCCCTAAAGGCTCTGTGGGTATATAAGATTCTACAAAAATTAAAGTATGTTTATTTCAATATCCCCTGTAATTGATACAAGGATGTGCTCCATCAATTCAGTGGACAAATGTGTACTCTCTACTGCTTTGGTTTTCAACTGATACTTCCAAAATTTCAAGCTATTCTGTTATCTGTGGAAGAGATGGAAAATTGCTTTTGGAAAGGAAACAAATCAATTGTGATTGTAATATTTTGGGTACTCATATTACATTTGCTTCCTAAGAATGTCTACAATGTTTGTTTTGCAAAATGCAATAACAATGATGCAAGCATTATTTTTCACAAATATTACCAACCAGGAGAACTCATTATTGGTGCCATAGTTTCTCAGTTCATGGTTGTTTTTGAAGAGGCCAGATTCACAAGACACCCCTTTCATGATCTGATCTTTGAGTTCATGTAAGGAACTAAAATTGCAAGCCATAGGATGATCCTACTCTGATAAAAATTAGGAAGCACAGTTTTAGAAATTGGTAATAGGTATGGAAACATCTACTTTCCACAAAATCTATATATCATCAATATCTATACTGCAAAAAAAGAGGGATGGATGGATGGATGGATGGATGGATGGAAGGAAGGAAGGAAGGAAGGAAGGAAGGAAGGAAGGAAGGAAGGAAGGAAGGAACACTACAGTGGTTTTATAGAGATTCTCAGTCATTCAGGTCATGGTTGTCCTAAAGATGCTTTTTTTCAAGAGGCAACTGGACGTCCTGGTTTTCCTTTGAAGACATTTCGCTTCTCATCCAAGAAGCTTCTTCTTGGATGAGAAGTGAAATGTCTTCCAAGAAAAACTAGAATGTCCAGTTGCCTCTTGAAAAAAAGCACTTCTGGGACTACTGTGGTTTGTTTCCTATCCACATTATATATTTTCTGTATTCTAAAGGTATCTAAACAGTGTTGGTAACTGTGAGAATTATAACTGGTTTCTACTTTTTAACAATTTACAATGAAAGATAAATAGGAACAGTACATTTTCTGTCTCTGCCTCTTCTGTTTTGTTTGTGTGTGTATGAGACACAGTGACAGATAGAAGGAGAAAGTATGTGTGGGCAAATGTACAATACTTTACAGTATACTGTATATTGTATCAGCTAAAGGCACAAAAACATTCTTCCTTGATGTCCTGCTTAATTGTTAGCTGACATATATTGTACTGAAATGCAGCACATATTTCTTCTGAAGCAACTTGACAGTATCTTTTTCTGATTTTTGAATTTCACTTTAGTTCAGTAACTCAGGCCTACCAACATGTCGTAGCCTTGGTGCTTGCTGTAAAGGAGATTAATGAAAATAGCCAGATGTTACCCAATGTCACTCTAGGCTTCAAGATCTATAACACCTATTGTAATGCAAGATATACTTATGCAGCCACAATGGAACTGCTGTCTACAGCAAGCAGGTTCATTCCTAACTATAAATGTGACCTCCAAAACAATCTGGTAGCTGTTATTGGGGGACCAAACTATGATGAAATATTGTACATGGCAAACATCTTAAACAGGTACAAAATTGCACAAGTAAGTGGCTTTCATGAAAGAATAAGTGTTTTAAAATAAAAATTTAAAAATATTATATGTTTTGTTAATTTATTATTTAACAAATACTATTTTATTAAAAACATTTAGTATTATTTTAAAATGGATGGATATTTCTGTCTTTCCCCCTTAATGTTTAATAATTATATTTTTAACCAGAGAACATCAGCTAGAATAGTGCAGTGAATTGGAATAGCAATAGCACTTAGATTTATATTCCACTTTGTAGAGCTTTACAGCCCTCAAGTGGTTTACAATGTGAGCATG
This sequence comes from Diadophis punctatus similis, assembly GCA_023053685.1. Taxonomy (NCBI): domain Eukaryota; kingdom Metazoa; phylum Chordata; class Lepidosauria; order Squamata; family Dipsadidae; genus Diadophis; species Diadophis punctatus. Next base: position 1,701,461 of record JALIGW010000046.1, read on the forward strand.
TTGCCCCCAACAGTCTGGGTCCTCATTTTACTGACCTCAGAAGGATGGAAGCCTCAGTCAAACTTGAGCTGGTCAGGATCAAACTCCATGCTGTAAGCAGAGTTAGCCTGCAATACTACATTCTGACCACTGTAGACCATATTGAATTGTACAAAGTTAACTTGACCTGGAAATGATTTTATGGGAGTGTGGGAATGAGATATGCTAAATGAGAAATGCTTTTATGGGAGTGTGGGAATATTTTTCCTCCTGGTTTCCTTCAAATATTTTAGCTTGGATATACCTCTGCTCCAGAGATGAAGACCCAAGATTCTGTCTTCCACTGGATGTTCCCAAATACAATTCAACAGCACAGAGGAATTCTCCATCTTCTATTGCATTTTGGGTGGACATGGATTGGGGTATTATACATTGATATTGGCAGTCTGACACAGATGGTACTGCAAAATATGCTTCCCATGTTTTCCAAAAGGGGTATCTGTTTTGATTTCATAAGAAAACTGTCTGATGGCTATCTCACTGACATTGATAAACTAGCAGAAGGGATTCATGCAACATTACTTTTTCTCTTGACCCGAACTTCTAATGTGGTGATTGTTCATGGTGAATTTCAAAGTATATTGTCTTTAAGGAATTTCCTCAAAGTAGCTGAATTTCTGGAACTGCCAGTATATTCTAAAGTCTGGATTATGACATCAGATGTTGATTACGTATCCATTCCCCTTCAAAGGGGTTGGGACTTAAATTTTCTTCATGGATCTGTATCCCTGGCAATTAATTTCAAGGATGTTTCTGGCTTCCATCAGTTCCTTCAAACAAGGAACCCTGCTTTAGCAAAAGAAGATGGGTTCCTAAGAGAAACCTGGCAACAGGTATTTAGTTGTTTCTTCCCTAGTTTTACTGATGACAATGTGAGTGAGGACATTTGCACTGGAAAAGAGCAGCTATGGACTCTCCCTATGTCTGTGCTTGAGATGAGGATGACTGCTCACAGTTACGGTGTTTACATGGCTGCATATTCCATTGCATATGCTTTGCATGCCATGTACTCTTCAGTGGACAACCAAAAGGCAATTTCAGATGGATGGAGATGGAAAGTTCATCAACAGTCATGGAAGGTAATCCTTTGCGTGAACTAGTAAAGGCATTTGCAGCATCCTTTCCTCGCAGTCACAAAACCTTAGAGTTGGAAATGACCTTAAAGGTCCTTCTCATCCAATTCCTGCCTCTTTCCTAATTTCTTTCCATAGAATAACTGTAACGCGGAATACTGAAAATATCTAGACATGGTCAGATTCCTGTAGACTATCTAAAAGTAGAGAGATACTTCTTCTGGTACAAAAATAGGCAATATATTTCTAACTTTATCATAGTTTCTTGGTTGTTTTTAAAAATCTCTTTAGACCTTTCCTAAAAAGATCTTAAATCTTTTTTAAAAAGATCTTAAATCTTATGATAAAGGTATGATATTATCTATATTATCTTGAAAAATCCTTTGTGTTGGGGTAAGAATTTAGAAAGCTCTTGTTTCTTTGTATTATTTATAATCCTCAGAATTTCAACTGCCATTCTGTGGGCTAGTTAATTTGCTTTAATGGATAACACAAAAGCCAATGTAGTGTTTGTTTGTTTGTTTGTTTGTTTATTTATTTATTAGTTTGTCAAACATGTACAAGATAGCAGGTATAAATGTGAACATGGACATGAATGAAGGAAATGAATACAAATACAATAGGACAGTAGGCATGCTGGTGGGCTTATGCGCACTCCCTTTACGGACCTCTAAGGAATTGGGGTGAGGTCTATGGTAGACAGTTTAAGGTTGAAGCTGTGAGGGTTTGAGGATGTAACAACGGTGTTGGGTAGAGCATTCCAGGCATTGACCACTCTGTTTCTGAAGTCGTCATCAGGGAAATCATGGCATATCCTGAAGTCAATGTATCAGTAAAGTTAGGAACCCTGCCTCCTCATACTTAGATGTTAATATGCTATAGTATTAAAACAAATTGCAATAAAAATTGAATATATTAAATGTTTTTTTTCTTACTCTCATTTAGATGCATCACTTTCTTAGACATGTCTCATTTAATGACAGTAATGGAAGAACTATTTCTTTTGACCAAAATGGAGAGTTAGCAGGAGGGTTTGATATCATCAACTGGATCATATTCTCAAATCAATCTTTTCTTAGAGCCAAAATTGGCAGGCTGAACCCACAAGCACCCTTAGACCAACTGTTGACTATTTCCGAACAGAACGTTGTCTGGCCAACCCACTTCGGACAGGTAGAATCCCTTTGAATATGACTTTTCTAAAGTTCAAAGAACTTCATTACTTAGTTTACAAAACTGAATAATTATTTTTTTTAAATTGTCATAGTTTCTATACCTGTCAATTATAATTATTTCCCCCAAATATTATTCTTTTTTTTTTCTTATCCAAGGTTTCAGACTCACAAGATTCCAGTTAGAAAGCCAACTATTTTTCATAAACAAAACTGCAAATTAGAATTTATTTTCCAAATACTCTCTTGATTTTTTTGGGACAATATTTCATGAATAAACCTGTCATCACTGAGCCGAGGTGGTGCAGTGGTTAGAGTGCAGCACTGCAAGCTACTTCAGCTGACTGTGAGCTGCAGTTCGGCAGTTCAAATCTCACCGGCTCAAGGTTGACTCAGCCTTCCATCCTTCCAAGGTGGTTAAAATGAGGACCCAGATTGTTGGGGGCAATATGCTGACTCTGTAAACCGCTTAGTGAGGGCTGTAAAAGCGCTATGAAGCGGTATATAAGTTTAAGTGCTATTGCTATCACTGAATAACTGAACAGATCTGACTGCAACACTGATTGCATTTTGAATCATATTCACCTTTGCATGTCAACGAAGAACACAAATTGACTGATCTGTTCTCCTAGAAACTTATTGCCGTCTCTCATTCAGTAGTACAAATCTTTTTCAATTGTTATGCCTATGCTTTTTCTTAGTTTATCATATTTAATCCAATCCTTCTTCCCTTTCACGGACAGACACAGCCCATTTCATTGTGTAATGAGAAATGCCATTCAGGTTATAGAAAAAGCACCAAAGAAGGAAAACCTTTTTGTTGTTATGATTGCACTCCATGTTCAGAAGGGAAGATCTCCAACCAGACAGGTAAAAACCTTATCAGAATATGGGATATATTTCAACATTTAGACACAGACTATCTTTAGTATCATATATAAAGCCCCCTTTCCATTCACTTAAAAATTCAGACCATAGAAACATACAGTATATCCCTTCTTATAACTATCAGAATTTGGACAGCTTCTAAAGCCAATGGAAGGCTTATTAACATTCAAAGTGTAATCTCCAAGAGGATCTTCGAAGACCTGTGGCTTTGTATGTCTGATGAGTACAAAACAAAACATACACATACTTGTTCCTGTTGATTTCAGATTGTAAATAAATGCTCACTTGTATTTAAAACGGTTCCTGAAATTAACACCAGCACTGAAAATGAAGGTTTCAATCCACAAAATCTTTGTATCCTTGAATCTCTGTAAATATTGAATTTATCAGACATCAACTACCTAACTTTACAAAAAAAAAGTTAGTAAACTGCTTGGAACTCCCTATATTTTACTGGATGCTACCTTTATAATTCATAGGTCCTTGTTTTGGACAGGAATTATGCTAAATATGTTTCCACCAGTCTTAGACTGTGAATCTAAATGTAGATTGCCCACAAATAATAATCATTATCCAGAATCAGCTAATACTTTATCTGTAGGAAAATCCAGTTGTTCAGGAAGGGAGCACCACATTTTGTCTTAGCATTAGCCTCTATTGATCTTCCATAAAATTTGGATTTTAACTACCAATAAAAATTGAAGAGATGGAGACATCAATTTATAAATTTGGATCTTTTTTTGCATTATGCACTATAATCCTTATCAGACTGAGAGTAATTTCAATTGATAGTAAGTCAATGATTGCATTTCACCAATTGGTTGATGATTAAAAAGAGTGGACCTCACCTGAATGTAACTGAATGCACTTTTCTCATTAGAAATTTTTTTTCCCCTGAATGTGTTCTTTGCACAAGTATATCCGAGAAACCTAACAATAGCTTAGGCTTAAAACTTAGAATAACTTTATTGTCACTTTGAATGTATACTAATTTGCGGACATTAAAATGAAATTTCATTGCATACAGCTTTCAAAGGGTCTCCACCTCCTATACACACTAGATCAACATGACAAAATAAAGAAATTAATACAAAATTATGCATATACCTACATATATTATATGACACGGAGAAACAACACAGTCCAGTTTGGATGTATACATGTATATTGCAAGAAACATGAATCTTGTGCGTTTACCAGAGGGATGGCATAAGGAACGAAGCTATTACAGAACCTGGAAGTCCTGCTAGAAATGTTTAGATTTAGATTTATTATTAGAGTTGGAAGGGACCTTGTAGGTCATCTAGTCCAACCCCCTGCTCAAACAGGAGTTCCTACATCATTTGAGACAGATGGCAGTCCAGTCTCCCCTTGAAGGTCGCAAGTGTTGGAGCTCTCACAACCTCAGCTGGCAAGCTGTTCCACTGGTTGATCGCTCTCACCATTGGAAAGTTTCTCCTCACTTCCAGGTTGAATCTCTCCTTGGTCAGCTTTCATCCATTATTCCTTGTTTGGCTTTCTGGTGTCATAGAGAACAGCCTGACCCCTGCTCTCTGTGGCATCCCCTCAAGTATTGGAACACTGCTATCATGTCACCCCTGGTCTTTCTCTTCACCAGACTGGCCAAGCTCAGTTCCTGTACTTCATACTTCAAAACGTCCTCCCAGAGGGGAGGAACAGAAACAGACCGTGAAGTGGGTGTGTGGGGTCTCTAACAATGCTTCAGGCTCTAAGCACATAGCGCTTATAAGCAGTATCCTGAATGACAGGAAGTGAACTTCCTATAATCTTCTTGGTTGTCCTTACCACTCTCTGTAGGGGCTTTCTCTCTGAGGCACTGCAGCCACCAAACAGTGATGCCGTTTGTAAAAATGCTCTCAATTGTGCCTCTGTAAAACGTGGTCAGGACAGACGGAGAAAGATGTGCTCTCCTCATCCGACGCAGGAAATGCAGACGCTTCACTAAGGATGATGTGTGGAGAGGCCAATTCAGTTTGTTACTTATCTGCACCCCCAGATACTTAATAATGTTGACCACCTCTACAGCTGCATCCTTAATGCTGAGTGGAGTATGATCATGCCAGCTCTTTCTAAAACCTACGATATTCTCCTTTATTTTATTAACATTTAGAACCAGGTTACTTTTATTGCACCAGTCCACCAGAGCCTTCACCTCAGAGTATTCTTCTCCTCCAGGTGTGCCAAGCTGGAGAGTGCACCATAGCAATAGTAATAGCACTTCGACTTATATACCATTTCATAGTGCTTTACAGCCCTCTCCAAGCAGTTTAGAGAGTCAGTATATTGCCTCCAAAAATCTAAATCCCCATTTTACTGACTTTTGAAGGGTGGAAAGCAGAGTCAACTTGAGACAGTTAGGCTTGAACTGCTGGCAGTTGGGCAAGTTAACTTTCTTAAGGGGAAAAAGATAGAAAAATGTCAGAAATATCTTGATTTAATATACACTCTTGCTTTTTCAGACATGGATGATTGCATTCAGTGCCCAGATGATCATTACCCAAATAAAGACCATGATTCATGCATTCCCAAATCCATCAGTTACCTATCTTATGAAGATAATTTGGGGACCAGCTTGGCCACTGTGGCTCTTGTGTTTTCTTTTACTACAATTTACATTCTAGGAATCTTCCTGAAGTATCACAACACTCCCATTGTCAAGGCCAACAACCGTAGCCTCTCCTACATCCTCCTCATCTCCCTTCTCCTCTCCTTCCTTTCTTCCCTGCTATTTATTGGTCGACCCACAAGTATGACTTGTCTCCTTCGACAAACTGCTTTTGGCATCATCTTCTCAGTGGCGGTTTCTTGTATGTTGGCCAAAACAATCACAGTGGTTCTTGCATTTATGGCCACTAAGCCAGGATCAAAGATGAGGACGTGGGTTGGAAAACGACTAGCCCTTTCTGTTGTTTTTTCCTGTTCTCTTGTACAAATGCTTCTTTGTGTAGTCTGGTTTTCCACCTCTCCCCCATTCCCAGATGTTGACATGGACTCTCTTAGCACTGAAATCATTCTGGAATGTAATGAAGGCTCTGTTGTGATGCTTTATTGCATATTGAGCTTCATGGGCCTTTTGGCTGTTGTCAGTTTTGCTGCAGCTTTCCTAGCCAGGAAATTACCAGACACTTTCCAGGAAACCAAATCCATCACTTTCAGCATGCTGATTTTTTGCAGTGTCTGGTTGTCCTTCATACCTGCCTACATGAGTACCAAAGGCAAATATACCGTGGCTGTGGAGATCTTTGCCACATTGGCCTCCAGTGGGGCACTACTGGTTTGTATCTTTTTCCCAAAATGCTATATCATCATGTTGAGGCCTGACTTGAATAGAAAAGAGCATCTGATAAAAAGAATCAATTAAATGTCTTTCTTTATGGTTACTTCTTTTTTCATGAAACATGCTAATATTTTCACTAACATCTTCAATACAAATTTAAGATGTACTTTTCTATACATATATTCCACATATATACATACACACACACACACACACACACACACACACACACACACACACACACACACACACACACATGAAGGTTGGCAGAAAACCCGGAGCTCAATTAGCAGAGAAGAAATGCCGGTTGAAAATCCAAAAGCCAAACAAGAGAGGTTTCAAGAACGTGGCAAGACCTGGGTTCGAACGCAAGTTGTCTCCAGCGCTGAAGCGTGCTGTGGCTAAAACTTAAATAGTCTAAGGACATGGCCAATTAGCCTGCAGCTCTACTCATGAGGAGGCCTTCTCCTACGTAGCCACTCTTGCCTGCTAGCAGTCCTGTGTGCCCTAGCATCAAGAAGAGGCTCCTCATCTTCTCCTGAGTCACTCATTTGCACCTCAGGAGGTGCAGAAGGCCCTGGTTGACTTTCAGCCTCTGGCACCGAGTCCTCCTCGCTATTGGACTCGGGTGCCAGGTGCATGGGCCAATGGTACTGCGCCAACATCGCCTTTCTGTCCTCAGGATCCGTGACCATCTGCGCGGGACGTGGGCAAGCCACAACAGTGTACCACAAAAGACTATAGTTACAGTTATTAGTTGCCTGTTGTTCCCCATCCACAGTCTCCATGTACAATGCAAAGGTGACTACTGCATCACTCACTTCATCCAGGATGGAGATAGATAGCTGGGTCTCATCAGCATTTTGATGATACCTCGTCCTGTGATGATGGATGATCTCGTCCATCAGAAAGGTTGGTTTTGCAAATTGCATTCAGTGAAATTGTATCTTATTTTATGGCCTAGGACTACAAGTAAAACAGGCAGTATGACTTGTTCAGCCACACACAACACTCCTCCCAGGCAATAGGTCAATTTAGATGACTGATGAATATAAAAATTAGGCTAAAATAATGGTAGAGAAAACTTGAAATTCAGGGGGATGCTGTTTCCAAGCACACAATTTCAGATATAATTCTTAACATCTTATAGAAGGGTTCTGTTCTTTAGGATAAGAAATATTAGACATTTCAATCTAATAGTAAATCATTACAGTAAATTATAAAGAATATCTGTTTATTTCCTCAATAAACGCTGATACGATGATTACTGGAACATAATACACTGATAATTTCCTTAATCGGTTTAGTGTTCAAAAAAATCAAGACCTGGATATATTTCTTTATCATGGAACCACGAAGCTTGTTTTTATAAAGTACCTAACCATCTCTGACTGATTTTGAAGAGCTAAACAGCAGTGAACCTTTTTAGAACTAGAATCAAAGATCACTATAAAACCCTAGATCTATTGTCAAGTAGAATTGAGGGGTGGAAAACATCTCATATTTGACCTCTTGGCTGAGTAGAACTTCTTTCTAATGGGAACAATTCTTTCCTAGCTATGAGCATGCTGCTCCAAATAATCCAGTTGCCATTATTGCAGCCCATAGCTTCCCAATACCATCAGACAGAACTTTGAGCAACCTGTAGTAATTTATTTTCCCCAAAACATAAATTGTACTTGACCTGGAAAAATTGGATCAATGTGTAGTATTAAAAAATTATGATGCCCGGACTTCCGGCTTGGATCGCGCCATCGCGGACGCTCCTTGTTGTGCGCCTTTCCGATTCCTCGCCAAAGCCGCCAGAACAGCTGTCTAGCGGCTTGGAAATCTCTGCCCCGGGTAAAGGGGAGAGATGAGAGCTTGACAGGTGGGGTAGAGCCCCCCTAGTGCCCTAGGAGTCATCCAGGGGCGCGAAGGGTGAGGGCTTCCCAGGCAGCCTGTCTCCTGCTCCGGGAATCCAGAAACCTCCGCCTTTGCGGAGCAAGATGCCGCGACCACCGCTGCTTCCAGAATGGGATTTATAATTAACAGGAGTTCAGATGGGCAAGTATTGAATTTTTTTTTCAACTCCTCTGCTAACTTTCACTTCGGAAAAGAAACAAAGTAACAGTTAATAAGCAACAATATGGTGATTGAAGAAGCTGGGAGGAGAAGTGAAAGTGACTTTCATTTTGCTAGTGGCTTTTTCTCTTATGGAAACTTTTGACTTTGAAAACTGGCTTTTCTCTCTCTGTCTCCCGATTTTGGATTAAAATAACAACTGATAACTTTTAAAAAATAAAAGACTATCTGGTTTGGAATTGGAAAGAACTTTAATTAGAGATTTGGCTTTTTCTTTGTACTCCTCTGGAAATACTACAATGGCTTCAAAATCTGGAAAGATTGTTTTGAATAAAAGAACTGACTATCCCTCTGGTCACACTTCCAAAATGCAACTTATCACTGAGTTAACACCTCCACAATCTTTGACACCTGAAAATTTATTTAGTACTTTAAAGATCATGAAAAATGAACTGATTATGGAATTTAACCAAAAAATTAATGAAATAGATAAAAAATGCAGGCTGCTTTAAAGAATATGGAACAACAACTTAGGACGGATGTGTTAGAGCAGGGGTGTCAAATATACGGCCCGCGGGCCGGAACCGGCCCCCAAGGAGGTTCGATCAGGCCCGCAGGATAATTTGAAAGTGGAAAAAATGCATAAAAGACATGGAATTAATATTTTTAATTCGCTGCAATTCATGGATTATCCGCTAAGGGGCGCACTCTTTCCATCAGAGTAGAAGACAAGCCGCATTACTGAGACAGACTGAAAACAGCAGACGGTATCAGTGCGCCATCTGCTGCTTGTTACGACGTTGTTTATACCTTGGTCTCTATTTCTCCGCTACACCCTCATTAGCCAAAATGTCGTTATCCAAACGGAGAAAAGTAGATAAGGAGTGTAGAATTTTCAAAGAAAAATGGACCACGTCCTATTTATTTACAGAGATGCACGGAAAACCTTCGTGCTTGGTGTGTTTGCAACAAGTTTCGGTATTGAAGGAATATAATATTCGACGCCACTACGAGACTCATCACAGTGAAAAATATGACGGCTTGCAAGGACAACTGAGAAGAGATAAGATTAACGAATTGCTGGCGGGTCTGAGGAAACAGCAGTCAACTTTCATCCAGAGCCGAGAAGTCAGTGAAGCAGCGGTAAAAGCCAGCTACCTAATTGCTAGCGAAATAGCATTAGCATCGAAGCCGTATTCCGATGGTGACTTTGTTAAACGATGCATGATGAAAGCGGCTGAACTTGTATGTCCCGAGAAGCGACAAGCTTTTGCCAATATTAGCAAAATTATTTATAGCAGAGTATGGTATAATTTTAATGGTCCGGCCCACTTGACATCTCCCTAGGCCGTATGTGGCCCACGATGAGAAATGAGTTTGACACCCCTGTGTTAGAGGTTTGCAAAGGATTAGCAACAAATATTGATGTTTTGGAGGATCGTATTGAAACAAATAAACAAGCTTTGGCAACCTCGGTGGAATATATAAATAAAATTCAAAATGACATTGTAAATTTTGAAACAGAGGTGTTGATGACGCAGTTCAGAAGAATGGAATTTGCTGTAAGGGTGAGAGGGCTGAAGGAGGGACTATATGAAGATTTGAAAGGAAGAATGGTCGAGGCCCTGGAGCAGGTGTCTGGAATGTCTAAAGAGGAATTGGCTACACAAATTGATAAGATATATAGGGTTAATTCGTGGTATGCAAAAGAAAAACACCTACCAAGGGACATTGTTATATATTTTACTACAAGAGCCTTACGGAACAGAATTATACAGGCGACGTTTAAGAATAACCTTCAGGTGAATGGCCAGGAACTTATGATTTGGAAAGAAATTCCCTTTTTTGATAGATGAATTTAAAAGACTAAATTTACAATATAAATGGGAAGCACCAACAGGAGTAATGGTGAAATTTTTGGGAAAAAGATACCGGCTTAATACGACAAAGAAAGCTACTGAATTTTATGTCAATGTTTTAAAGGCTGATATATCTAAAATTCCAGAGGAAAGACGTATGAAAGTAGAAGAGGAGGAGGAGGGAAAGCCATCCCTACCGGATCAAATTGAAACAGTTTTAAAGAATCAAAGTAAATGGCAGAGCCAGAAAGATGTGGAAAAGGAGATGGAGGATCGGGGTCAGATGGGAGGCGAGCTGATAAATTTAAAATCATCAAGTTACAAAAAGATGCAACCATCAAGATACAAAGAGATGCAGTGTTGAAATTTATTGGATGGATGGAGACTAATATGATTGTATTTTTCCTTTTTTCTTCTTTCTTTACTTTTCTTTCTTTAATTCTTTTTTAAATATTTTTTGAAGATTTGGAATCTTTAATTAAAATTATTAAGTTATAAAGTATCATAATTAGATCTGAAAATTTGCTTCAGAGGAAGAATTTTCCTTTTTTTTAGGTTTTTTCCCCTCTCTATGTCCTTTTATTATTATTATTAATAATACTCTTTAAAGATTTAGAATTTTTTTTGAAGTTAATAAGTTGATGTATAATAATATTATGCTATTAATATTATGATGAAGTTTAAAGTTTTTCTATTTAATATTTAGTTACTATCTATGTAATACTCACTCAAGTTTTATTTAATTTTGAGATTATTACTACTATTAATACTTTTTAAAGATTCAGAACTTTTTGGAAGTTAATAATTTGATGTATGGTAATATTATGCTATTAATATTATGATGAAGTTTAAGATTCCTGTACTTTATATTTATTCATTATTTATGTAATATTCATTTAAGTTTTATTTAATTCTGAGTAAATGTTGTCTAGAGTAGATGATTGAAAGGAGGAGGAAGGAATTTTTCTTTTTCTTTTGCATATTTTTCTTTTTTACTTTATCTTTGTTTTTCCTGTACTTTTCTTGTATTTTTATTTTTATTTTTTATTTTTTTTAATTATTACTTTATATATAGATGATATAAAAGATAGAGGTTTAATGATGTAATTTATCAATGTACAATTTGGAGTTGAAGTTTTTTTAAAAAGTTTTTTTTTAACTTAATTTAAATTTATCTTATTGATATTATGCCCTGTATTCTCTCTGGGAAGTCCGGGGGGGGGGGAGGGGGGAGGGAAGGGGGGGCTAGGGGGGAGAAAAATAAAAAATGTTTGTACTTTGTACTAATAAAACTTTTTGAATAAAAAAAAATTATGATGCCCTTTGCAAACTAGCATGCGGCTTATGCTTATTTTCCTTTACAGAGTTACTACAGGTGACTTACAACGGTAACCATTCAAAGTTCCAATGGCACTGAAAAAAGTGAGTTATGACCATTTTTCACAGTTACGACCTTTGAAGCGTTCCCATGATCATATGATCAAAATTTTAGATGCTTAGCAACCGGTTCGTCCTTATGACCGTTGCTGTGTCCCAAGGTCGTGTGATCCTCTTTTGCGACCTTCTGACAAGCAAAGTCAATGGGGAAGCCAGATTCACTTAACAACCGGGTTTACTAACTGATCAACTGCAGTGATTCACTTAACAACTTTGGCAAGAAAGGTCGTAAAATGGATCAAAACTCATTTAACAACTATCTCACGTAACAATAGAAATTTTGGGCTCAATTGTAGTCGCAAGACGAGGACTACCTGTATTGAGTTCAATGGAATATGACCTGATGGACCATATTGTCACATTCTTCTTGACAAGTGGGTATGAGACAAAATAATAGCAGTGTAGTAAACACCACATGTTAAAGGATTATTTGACTTAATCATTATCTTAAAAGAAAATTGCCAAGTCCCTTCCCCAGATCCCCGAAAGCTCTGTGGGTACTTGTGATTCTATGAAAATTAAAGTGTGGTTATTTAAACCTGTTGATTGTCAAACCTGGAGTTACAATGATGTGTTCCCTCAACTCAGTGGACCAATGTGTATTCGCCACTGTCTTAGTTTGCAACTGATACTCACTTTCAGACTTTGAGGCTATTCTGTGGAGGAGATGGAATATTGTTTTTCAAAAGACTTTTCCAAAAAACAAAGACTCAAATCATTTGTCATTGTAACATTTTGGGTACTCATATTCTATTTGCTCCTTAAGAATATCTGCAATGTTTGTTTGGCAAAGTGCAGTAGCAATGATCCAAGCATTATTCTTCATAAATATTATCAACCAGGAGAACTCATTATTGGTGCTATAGTTTCTCAGTACATGGTTGCTTCTGAAGAGACCAAATTCACAAGACATCCCTTTCATGATATGATCCCTGAGTTCCTGTAAGTAACTGAAATTTGAAAGCCACAGGGTGATCCCACTCTGATAAAAATTGGGACAAGTAGTATTAAAATTTAGTAATTGCTAATGTTTTGCTGCTATGAGGAAGGAAGGAAGGAAGGAAGGAGGGAGGGAGGGAGGGAGGGAAGGAAGGAAGGAAGGAAGGAAGGAAGGAAGGAAGGAAGGAAGGAAGGAAGGAAGGAAGGAAGGAAGGAAGTGGGTTGTTTGATATCCACATTATATTTTGTCTGTTAATCTAAAGGAACCTGTACAGTTTTGGTACTTGAGAATCATAAGAGGTTTTTACTTTTAAATATTTTCCAGTGAAAGATAAATAGAAACAGTTCTTCTATTTCCATCTCTTTCTTTCTCATGTTTTGTTTGTGTGTAAGAGAGAGAGAACAGGAGAAAGTGTGTGTGTGTGTGTGTGTGTGTGTGTGTGTGTGTGTGTGTGTAATATGTGTGAGTAAATGAAATCATTTTTAACACCTGCAAAATATTGTACACATCATGCTAGATCAAAGCACAGAAACACTGTTTCTTGATGTCTGTCTTAGTTCAGCATGACGTTAGCAGACACATATTGTATTGAAATGCAGCACATATTTCCTCAGAAGCAAGGTGACAGTATATATTTCTGATTTTTGAATTTCACTCTAGTTCAGTGACTCAGGCTTACCAACATGTTGTAGCCTTGGCATTTGCTGTAAAGGAGATTAATGAAAATGCCCAGATCTTAACCAATGTCACCCTAGGCTTCAAGATCTATAACACCTATTGTAATGCAAGATATACTTATGCAGCCACAATGGAACTGCTCTCTACAGCAAGCAGGTTCATTCCTAACTATAAATGTGACCTCCAAAACAATCTGGTAGCTGTTATTGGGGGACCAAAGTCTTACGAAGTTCTGCACATGGCAAACATCTTGACCAATTACAAAATTGCACAGGTAAGTGGCTTTCATGAACGAATAATTGCTTTAAAATAATATTTAATGAATAGTATTTTATTAAATAATATTTAATATTGGTTAATAAAATAATATTAGAATACATATATATTTATATGTTCCAATCTTAATGTTTACTAATCACTTGTTGCATAACAACCTTAGCTAGAGCAGTAATGTGAATTGGATTATACTGTAGAAACATAACTTGACATTGAAATGTTTTTAGGAGAGCATGGGAATGAGACACATTTTTTTCCCCTCTTCGTTTCCTTCAATTTTTTTTAGCTTGGATATTGCTCTGCTCCAGAGAGGAAGACCCAAGATACTTTCTTCCACTGGATGTTCCCAAATAAAATTCAACAGCACAGGGGGATTCTCCATCTTCTATTGCATTTTGGATGGACATGGATTGGGGTGTTATATATTGATATTGGGGAACTGACCCAGATATTACTACAAAATGTGCTTCCCGTGTTTTCGAAACATGGTATCTGCTTTGATTTCATAAGAAAACTGGCTGATGGCTATCTCAATGATTTTGATGAAATGACAGGAGGGATTTACGAAACACTACGTTTTCTCTTTACCCGCACATCTAAGACGGTGATTGTTGAAGGTGAATTTCACAGTATAGTAACTTTAAGGCATTACTTCAAAGTAGCTGAATTTGTGGAACTGCCAGCATATTCTAAAGTCTGGATCATGACATCAGATGTTGATTATGTATCCGTTCCTCTTCAAAGGGGTTGGGACTTAAATTTTCTTCATGGGTCTATATCCCTGGCAATTAATTTCAAGGATGTTTCTGGCTTCCATCAGTTCCTTCAGACAAGGAACCCTGCTTTAGCAAAAGAAGATGGGTTCCTAAGAGAAACCTGGCAACAGGTATTTAGTTGTTTCTTCCCTAGTTTTACTGATGACAATGTGAGTGAGGACATTTGCACTGGAAAAGAGCAGCTAGGGACTCTGCCTATGTCTGTGCTTGAGATGAGGATGACTGCTCACAGTTACAGTGTCTATACGGCTGCATATTCCATTGCATATGCTTTGCATGCCATGTACACTTCAGTGGACAACCAAAAGGCAATTTCAGATGGATGGAGATGGAAAGTTCATCAACAGTCATGGAAGGTAATCCTTTGCGTGAACTAGTAAAGGCATTTGCAGCATCCTTTCCTCGCAGTCACAAAACCTTAGAGTTGGAAATGACCTTAAAGGTCCTTCTCATCCAATTCCTGCCTCTTTCTTAATTTCTTTCCATAGAATAACTGTAACGCGGAATACTGAAAATATCTAGACATGGTCAGATTCCTGTAGACTATCTAAAAGTAGAGAGATACTTCTTCTGGTACAAAAATTGGCAATATATTTCTAACTTTATTATAGTTTCTAGGTTGTTTTTAAAAATCTCTTTAGGTCTTTTCTAAAAAGATCTTAAATCTTTTCTAAAAAGATCTTAAATCTTATGATAATGGTATGATATTATCTATATTATCTTGAAAAATCCTTTGTGTTGGGGTAAGAATTTAGAAAGCTCTTGTTTCTTTGTATTATTTATAATCCTCAGAATTTCATCTGCCATTCTGTGGGCTAGTTTGTTTGCTTTGATGCATAACACAAAAGCCAATGTAGTGTTTGTTTGTTTGTTTATTTGTTTATTTGTTTATTTGTTTATTTATTAGTTTGTCAAACATGTACAAGATAGCAGGTATAAATATTAACATGGACATGAATGAAGTAAATGAATACAAATAAATAGGGACAGTAGGACAGCGACAGTAGATACGCTGGTGCATTTATGCACGCTCCCTTTATGGACCTCTTAGGAATGGGGTGAGGTCCACGGTAGACAGTTTAAGGTTGAAGCTGTGAGGGTTTGAGGATGTAACAACGGAGTCAGGTAGAGCATTCAAGGCATTGACCACTCTGTTGCTGAAGTCGTATTTTCTGCAATCGAGTTTGGAGCGGTTTACCTTGAGTTTGTATTGATTGTTTGCCCGTGTATTATTGAAGCTGAAGCTGAAGAAGTCGTTGACAGGTAAGACATTGTAGCAGACAATCATTGTCAATGTGTCAAACATCCAACCTAATTTTGCTGTGAATCAGCTGTTGAATTAATTAGTAACTAGTTAACAGTTAGGTTAATTGTTCTGTGAGTATTTGCTGGTCTTCATTTTGAAAGATTAAACCACATCAAATAAATATGTTCAATTTCTTTTAGTCTTTCAAAATGAAAGATCTATTTTTTCAATATATTTTTCCTGTTTTTTGCTGGTCTAAGAAAATTCATTTTGAAAGATTAAACCACATCAAAAAATATGTTGAATTTCTTTTAGTCTTTCAGAATGAAAGATCTATTTTTCCAATATATTTTTCCTGTTTTTTGCACTTTTATCATCAGGGAAATCATGGCATATCCTGATGTCAATGTATCAGTAAGGTTAAGAACCCTGCCTCCTCATACTTAGATGTTAATATGCTATAGTATTAAAACAAATTGCAATAAAAATTGAATATATTAAATGTTTTTTTTCTTACTCTCATTTAGATGCATCACTTTCTTAGACATGTCTCATTTAATGACAGTAATGGAAGAACTATTTCTTTTGACCAAAATGGAGAGTTAGCAGGAGGGTTTGATATCATCAACTGGATCATATTCTCAAATCAATCTTTTCTTAGAGCCAAAATTGGCAAGCTGAACCCACAAGCACCCTTAGACCAACTGTTGACTATTTCCGAACAGAACATTGTCTGGCCAACCCACTTCGGACAGGTAGAATCCCTTTGAATATGACTTTTCTAAAGTTCAAAGAACTTCATTACTTAGTTTACAAAACTGAATAATTATTTTTTTAAATTGTCATAGTTTCTATACCTGTCAATTATAATTATTTCCCCCAAATATTATTTTTTTTTCTTATCCAAGGTTTCAGACTCACAAGGTTCCAGTTAGAAAGCCAACTATTTTTCATAAACAAAACTGCAAATTAGAATTTATTTTCCAAATACTCTCTTGATTTTTTTGGGACAATATTTCATGAATAAACCTGTCATCACTGAGCCGAGGTGGTGCAGTGGTTAGAGTGCAGCACTGCAAGCTACTTCAGCTGACTGCTAGCTGCAGTTCGGCAGTTCAAATCTCACTGGCTCAAGGTTGACTCAGCCTTCCATCCTTCCAAGGTGGTTAAAATGAGGATCCAGATTGTTGGGGGCAATATGCTGACTCTGTAAACCGCTTAGTGAGGGCTGTAAAAGCACTATGAAGCGGCATATAAGTTTAAGTGCTATTGCTATCACTGAATAACTGAACAGATCTGACTGCAACACTGATTGCATTTTGAATCATATTCACCTTTGCATGTCAACGAAGAACACAAATTGACTGATCTGTTCTCCTAGAAACTTATTGCCGTCTCTCATTCAGTTGTACAAATCTTTTTCAATTGTTATGCCTATGCTTTTTCTTAGTTTATCATATTTAATCCAATCCTTCTTCCTTTCACGGACAGACACAGCCCATTTCATTGTGTAATGAGAAATGCCATTCAGGTTATAGAAAAAGCACCAAAGAAGGAGAATCTTTTTGTTGTTATGATTGCACTCCATGTTCAGAAGGGAAGATCTCCAACCAGACAGGTAAAAACCTTATCAGAATATGGGATATATTTCAACATTTAGACACAGACTATCTTTAGTATCATATATTATGCCCCCTTTCCATTCACTTAAAAATTCAGACCATAGAAACATGTATCCCTTCTTATCACTATCATAATTTGGACAGCTTCTAAAGCCAATGGAAGGCTTATTAACATTCAAAGTGTAATCTCCAAGAGGATCTTCGAAGACCTGTGGCTTTGTATGTCTGATGAGTACAAAACAAAACATACACATACTTGTTCCTGTTGATTTCAGATTGTAAATAAATGCTCACTTGTATTTAAAACGGTTCCTGAAATTAACACCAGCACTGAAAATGAAGGTTTCAATCCACAAAATCTTTGTATCCTTGAATCTCTGTAAATATTGAATTTATCAGACGTCAGCTACCTAAGTTTACCAAAAACAAAGTTAGTAAACTGCTTGGAACTCCCTATATTTTACTGGATGCTACCTTTATAATTCATAGGTCCTTATTTAGGACAGGAATTGTGCTAAATATGTTTCCACCAGTCTTAGACTGTGAATCTGTGTACATTAAAATGAAATTTCATTGCATACAGCTTTCAAAGGGTCTCCACCTCCTATACACACTAGATCAACATGACAAAATAAATAAATAAATACAAAATGATGCATAAATTATGCATAAAGCTACATAGTGATGTAAAGCTCCAGTGATGTAGTTTGTTAAAATGCTCTCATTCATGCCTCTGCAAAAAGTGGTCCGGACAGAAGGAGAAAGATGTGCTCTCCTCATCTGACGCAGGAAATGAAGACGCTTCACCAAGGATGACATGTGGAGAGACCAATTCAGTTTGTTAGTTATCTGCACCCCCAGATACTTTATAATGTTGACCACCTCTACAATTGCATCCTTGATGCTGAGTGGAGTATGACCATGCCAGCTCTTTCTAAAACCTACGATATTCTCCTTTTTTTTTTTTTTTTTTTTTCTCAAAAAAGTTTTATTAGTACAAACTTACATAAGTGGTAACAAAATATTAAATCCAAAGTACAAACATTTTTATTTCCCCCCCCCCAGACCCACCCCCTTCCCTCCCCACCTCCCCCCCCGGACTTCCCAGAGATAATACAGGGCATAATAATAAGTTTAAATTGTTAATAAAAAGAAAAAGGAAAAAGGAAAAAAAGAACACTATTTTTAAAAAAAACTTCAACTCCATACTATACAGTACTAATATATCGCATTTGTATACAATAGTAAAGATACAAAAAAGAGAGAGAAAAAAAAGAAAGAGAATAAAAAAAAAGAAAGAAAGAAAAAGAAAACTCTTTAACACTACAAACAAACAAACCTCCTACCTCCTCCCTTCAGTCCTCTATCTTATACAAGGTAAGTGTTACATAAGTAATAACTAAATATAAAATACACAAATCTTAAACTAATATTATTGACATTAGAAATAACCTCTAAGATAAAACTTAACTAAATGTTACATAAGTAATCATCAAATATTAAATTTCATCATGATATTAATAAGATAATATTATTCTAAATTAATTCGCTAACTTCAATAAACAAAAAAAAAGAAAATAAAAGAAGAATAAACAATAAACAAATCTTCAACAAACTATATATATCTAATATTATCAACATTAAAAATAACCTCAAAATTATATAAAACTTAACTAAATATTGCATAAGTAATCATTAGATAGGGAAAAGATAAAATACAATCATATTAGTCTCTATCCATCCAATATATTTCAACATCACATTGTTTTGTATCTTGATAGTTCATCTTTTAATAGTTCAATAAATTCAAATTTGTCAAGTCGTCTCCCGTCTGCTCCCAAACCTCCATCTCCTCTTCCCCAGCTATCTGATTCAGGCACTCCTTTTGGATTTTTGAGTCTATTTCTTTTTGATCCATCGAAGGTGGCTTCCCCTCCTCCTCCTCTTTTATTTTCATACACCCTTCTTCTGGAATCTTGGATATATCAGCCTTTAGAACATTGACATAAAATTCAGTAGCTTTTTTTATCGTGTTGAGCCGGTATCTTTTTCCAGAAAATTTCACTGTTACTCCAACTGGTGCTTCCCATTTATATTGTAAATTTAATCTCTTAAATTCATCAATCAAAAAAGTATAGCTTTTCCTGGCTTTAAGCATTTTAGAGGGGATTTCTTTCCAAATCTTTAGTTCCTGACCATTCACCATAAGATTATTGTTAAACGTTGCTTGTATAATTCTGTTCCGTAGAGCTCTTGTGGTAAAATATATGACAATATCCCTTGGTAGATGCTTTTGTTTGGCGTACCACGAGTTGATTCTGTATGTTTTGTCGATTTGTGTAGCCAATTCCGCTTTAGAAATTCCAGACACCTGATCCAATATGTCAACCATCCTGCCTTTTAAATTTTCATATAATCCTTCTTTCAAACCTCTAATCCTTATAGCAACTTCCATAGATCTGAACTGAGTCATTAAGACCTCTTTTTCAAAATTTGCAATGTCATTTTGGATTTTATCTATGTAATTCACCGAAGTTGCCAAAGCTTGTTTATTTGTTTCAATACGTTCTGCCAAAACTTCAATATTTGTTGCTAAGCCTTTGCAAACCTCTAACACATCAAATCTTAGTTGTTGATTCATATTCTTCAAAGCAGCCTGCATCTTATGGTCTATCTCACTTATTTTCTGGTTAAATTCCAAAGTAAGTTCATGTTTCATAATCTTTAAATTATTTAATAAATTTTCAGGTGTCAAAAGCTGTGGAGGTGTTAGCTCAGTGTTAAGTTGCATTTTAGAAATATATCCAGATGAATAGTCATTTCTTTTAGTCAAAACAGTCTTTCCAAACTTTGAAGCCATTGGTGTTTCAAAAGAGTACAAAAAAGAAAGAAAGCCAGTTGCCTGATTAAAGTTCTTTCCAGTTTAAAAATCAGATAGTCTTTTATTATTGAAAATATTTCTATTATAACTTTAATCCAGAGTTAGGAGACAGAGAAAGAAAAAACCATTTTTCCAAGTTAAAAGTTTCCATAAGAGAGAGAGAAAAAAAAAAAAAGCCTCTGGGGAAACGAAAGTCACTTTCACTTCTCAATCGCCATATTGTTACTCTGTTTCCTTTGTTCCCTTGCCGAAGTGAAAGCTTACCCAGGAGTTGAAAAGAAAAGGAAAAAAAGAGGTTTCAGTACTTGCCCATCTCACGCCTGTTTCTCTCTGTCTGCTTCTATAGTTTAAATGTAGTTATAAATCCCATTTTTGAAGCAGCGGCTGGTCACTCCATCTAGCTCTGCAAAAGGCAGAGGTTTCCGGATCTTCGGAGCTGGAGACAGGCTGCATGGGGAGCTCTCCCTTCGCGCCCTGCCAGATGGCTCCTAAGGCGCTGGGGGGGCTCTACCCCTCCTGTCAGGCTCTCATCTCTCCCCTTTGCCCGGGGAAGAGATTTTAAAGCCGCCAGACAGCTGTTCTGGCGGCTTTTAACAAAGATCGGAAAGGCATCCAACGAGGGATGTCTGCGATGAAGCGCTCCAAAACCGGAAGTCCCTTTTTGTTATTAACATTTAGAACCAGGTTACTTTTATTGCACCAGTCCACCAGAGCCTTCACCTCAGAGTATCCTCCTCCTTCAGGTGTGCCAAGCTGGAGAGTGCATCATAGCAATAGTAATAGCACTGAGACTTATATACCATTTCATAGTGCTTTACAGCCCTCTCCAAGCAGTTTACAGAGTCAGTATATTGCCTCCAAAAATCTAAATCCCTATTTTACTGACTTTTGAAGGGTGGAAAGCAGAGTCAACTTGAGACAGTTAGCATTGAACTGTTGGCAGTTGGGTAAATTAACTTTCTTAAGGGGGAAAAGATAGAGAAATGTCAGAAATATCTTGATTTAATATACACTGTTGCTTTTTCAGACATGGATGATTGCATTCAGTGCCCAGATGATCATTACCCAAATAAAGACCATGACTCATGCATTCCCAAATCCATCAGTTGCCTATCTTATGAAGATAATTTGGGGACCAGCTTGGCCATTGTGGCTCTTGTGTTTTCTTTTACTACAATTTACATTCTAGGAATCTTCCTGAAGTATCACAACACTCCCATTGTCAAGGCCAACAACTGTAGCCTCTCCTACATCCTCCTCATCTCCCTTCTCCTCTCCTTCCTTTCTTCCCTGCTATTTATTGGTCGACCCACAAGTATGACTTGTCTCCTTCGACAAACTGCTTTTGGCATCATCTTCTCAGTGGCGGTTTCTTGTATGTTGGCCAAAACAATCACAGTGGTTCTTGCATTTATGGCCACTAAGCCAGGATCAAAGATGAGGACGTGGGTTGGAAAACGACTAGCCCTTTCTGTTGTTTTTTCCTGTTCTCTTGTACAAATGCTTCTTTGTGTAGTCTGGCTTTCCACCTCTCCCCCCTTCCCAGATGTTGACATGGACTCTCTTAGCACTGAAATCATTCTGGAATGTAATGAAGGCTCTGTTGTGATGCTTTATTGCATATTGAGCTTCATGGGACTTTTGGCAATTGTCAGTTTTGCTGCAGCTTTCCTAGCCAGGAAATTACCAGACACTTTCCAGGAAACCAAATCCATCACTTTCAGCATGCTGATTTTTTGCAGTGTCTGGTTGTCCTTCATACCTGCCTACATGAGTATCAAAGGCAAATATACGGTGGCTGTGGAGATCTTTGCCATATTGGCCTCCAGTGGGGCACTACTGGTTTGTATCTTTTTCCCAAAATGCTATATCATCATGTTGAGGCCTGACTTGAATAGAAAAGAGCATCTGATAAAAAGAAACAATTAAATGGCATTCTTCATGGTTACTTCTTTTTCATGAAACATGATAATATTTTCCCTAACATCTTCAATACAAATTTAAGATGTACTTTTCTATACATATATTCCAGGGGTGGATTCTGGCTTACCTCGCTGCTGGTTCACTCCTTGATGTGCCACGCGGGCACGCGGGCATGCACAGTGCTAAGAAACCAGATTCTGCAAGCGTGCAGAAGCAAAAAACAAGATGGTGGCACCTACATCACCGCCAAGAGAGCCAGTTCGGGGGCGTGGCTGGCCTGGGTCACTGCCAGTTCTAGTAACCCAGGCCGCCAAGTTACTATCAGTTCCATAGAACCAGTCCAAACCGGGAGGAACCCAGTATATTCAATATATACATGTGCATTTCAAGTGTACAGGAGATAACTATTAGTAATAAAGAGGGTACTGGGCTCTCAAAAGAGACTTTAGAAACTCCTTATGATGTACTTTGATTGTGTATCCAGGCTTCTTAACAATAGAAAAATTAGTAGGCTTCCTTATTTGTTAAAGCAGCAAAGAGACAGTTTTGCTCATGGTTCAATATATGCCAACTAGAATGACCATAAATAAATACAAAGGTAGTTTCTGAAGGTATTCAAAATCTGTTAAATGGCATTCCTCATGTTTATTTTCTTTCATGAAACATGCTAATATTTTCCCATACATCTTAAATAGATACTGCATGAAAGATACCCCTTTCTATGCATACATTCAATTTTCATATGTGTTTCAAATCTGTAGGAACTAACTATAAATAACAAAGAGGCTACAGGGCTCCCTAAACAGATTTCAGAAAGTCCTTGGGAGCCATTTTAATTGTGTATCCACGCTTCTAAAAAAATAGAGAAATCAACAGGCTTCCTCATTTTGTAACGTAGGCAAAGAGCGAGATTTGCTCATGTTTGGGTAGATGCCAACTAGATTGATCATTGGGATTTCTTAAACAAGAATAATGCAGCTGTATACTATCGCTGGATTGGTTTCTCATATTAACATCATTTCTAATGCAATCAAATGCAATTCGATTGGCAGCCTTGGTGAAATGCTCTCTGGCAGTTTTGATGTCTACTTGTACACCTGTCTGCTTTGGTACAGCAATTAAACAGGACAGGCACAGAGTTCAACAGATAGTTAGGACTTCAGAGAAAACAACTGCAACCAGACTACCTTCCTTTGAGGACCTGTGCACTGCATGAGCCAGAAGAGGAAATACCTGAGAAAATACCTATAGACGACTCATATCCTGAACATAAATTGTTTCAACTTCTCCCTTCAGGATGCCACTGCAGGACATTGCATGCCAAAGCAACATTCACCCCCCCCATGCTATCAGTTTGCAAAACACATAATTCTCACAGTACTGTATGGATATGGATATCCTAGAGATCCCATGGATATCTAATCATGTAGACTGTATTTGTATTATCCTTGTCATCTTTTCTATTATATATTCCTATTGGTATCATATGCCTATTGCTTTGTTGCTTGTATCTTATGATTTATCACCTTGTTGCTTGTGTGTATACAAGGGCAGATTCCTTGTGTGTCCAATCACACTTCACCAATAAAGAATATGCTATTCTATTGTGTTTTTGAAATATCCTTACTATGACCTGATTGATGAGTTAATATAGGAGTCATTATTGATTATTTGGATTTGTATTTCATATTTCTTAACAAACCATCTCCCTCAGAGAAAGGCTCTGGGTAGTATACAATATACCAGGTTGGGATATGGAATGGTCTGATGTGATGGGGCAAAGACAATTCCATAGGTAGCCTGGCCCTATGTCATGTCAAGTAGTGCTTTATAGATTATTACCAACAACTTAAATTGGACCTGGAAGCAAACTGGTATACAGAGAGGCTTTGGACAGTGTACAATATAATGGATTGGGATATAGCATGGGCTGATATGATGGGGCAAAGCAATTCTATAGGTCTACATGTCATGTAGGACTTTATAGGTGATTACCTGTAACATGCTCTACATGGGGCTACCCTTGAAAAGTATCCAGAGACTGCAACTGGTGCAAAATGCAGCTGCGCGAGCTGTGGTGGGTGTCTCTAGATACACCCACGTAACACCCATTCTCTGTCAGCTGCATTGGCTGCCCATTGGTCTCCGGGTGCAATTCAAGGTGTTGATTATCATCTTTAAAGCCCTACATGGCTTAGGACCAGGTTATCTCTGGGACCGCATTCTACCTCATATATCCCTACGACCAGTTAGGTCCCAGAGGGTCGGTCTCCTCCAGGTCCCTTCAAACAAACAATGTCGGTTGGCAGGACCAAGGGGGAGACCCTTCTCTGTAAGAGCTCCGGCTCTCTGGAACCAACTATCCCCAGAGATCTGAACTATTCCCACCTTGCTGGCCTTCCGGAAAGCCATTAAGACATGGCTCTTCCTGCAGATCTTAATGCCTCCATGGATGACTGGTTTTAACTTTTGTAATTTTTAAAATTGTTTTATTGTATTTTCTGATTGTTCTTTTTTCTGTTGTACGCCGCCCTGAGTCCTACAGGATTGGGCGGCTTATAAGAACACTAAATTAAATTAAATTAAATTACCGATCCTTGAATTAGAACCAAAAGCAAACTGATATTCAGTGCAGTTTGTGGAATAAGCATGATTATATATGCCCTTCTTTGGGCACCCAGTATGGCACCTTCTATAGCTTCTGGGTCAGTAGTGGGTTTTAAATCCCGTCGCTACCAGTTTGCCGAACAGGGCCAAACTGGGAACAACCCACCACTGTTCTGGGTGCTTTTCAAGGGTAGTCCCATGTAGAGCGCATTGCAATAGTCCAATTGGGAGATGACCATGGCATGAGTGACCAAATGGCAGTCCTCCATCAGGAAGAGTGGTAAGTGGTACATAACACCTAGTTGGGCAAAGGCTCTCCTGGCCACACCTGCCAGCTGCTCTTTGACCAGGAGCTGTGAGTCCAAGAAAACACCCAGTAAATGCATTAGGTCTGAATTGTTGATCAGGAATCTATCATTAGTAAATGCATTAGTAAATGCATTAGGTCTGAATTGTTGATCAGGATCAGACCCAGAGCTGAAGTGGTGCAGTGGTTAAATGCAGCCATTGCAGGCTGACTGCTAGTTCAACAGTTCAGCTGTTCAAATCTCACTAGGCTCAAGGTTGACTCAGCCTTCCATCCTTCCGAGGTCGGTAAAATGAGGACCCAGATTGTTGGGGGCAATATGCTGAACTCTGTAAACCGCTTAGAGAGTGCTGTAAAGCACTATGAAGCGGTATATAAGAAAAGTGCTATTGCTATTGCTATAATAGGTTTGAATGACTGGTTTGAAAATTGGTAAAAAAGGGACATGTTGAGATGACCGAATTAAAGTTCTTCAAGGCTGTGGAAGGTTCCATAAGGAACCATAAGGCTGGGGGGTATGCCCGTGACCTTATCTGCTGTATATCAGCCTTACTCTGTCTTCAGGGATCTTCCTACTTGAGAAAGTACCCACGTTTGTTCAGCTGAATAAATGCATTTGGCTTATAAAAGGACATCAGGACTCCATCTGATTATTTTTACTGAGCAATACCTGAACCTTGCTTAACAATCTGGGGTAGTGCAACCCTATCCAGGACCAAAGATGATAAACTCCTGGATGCAGAATGGCCTATCCACAGCCAGTCTATCTCATTAGATCTCTGTTGTTCCCTGTCCACAGTCTCCGGGTACAATGAAAAGGTGACTTCTGCATCAATCTACTGCAGCCTACTGCATCAGTCACTTCACTCAGGATAGAGATAGATAGCTGGGTGTCATCAGCATATTGGTGATACCTCCTGCTCAGAGGCGGGTTCCTAAATTTTTTACTACCACTCTGTGGGCATGGCTTATTTTGTGGGTGTGGCTTGCCAGCCATGTGACCGAGTGGGCGTGGGCCTCGGGAGCTTGGCAGTGGCCGGAGAAGCGGAGGGCATTGCCCACCCGCAACGCAGCCCCCCGCAGCAGGAGCAGCAAGACCATGGCAGCGGTTCTTCTAGGAGGCTCCGTCCGGCCTGAATGCTTCTCCCCATTCAATGATCCTAGGCTCCTGCCACCCATTCCCCCTCCCCTCAGCAGCTCGAGAAGCCTCAAACGTGCGAAAATGTCTGGGATCATCACTGCACATTCGTGGCTTCTAGGACTGCTGAAGGGAGGGGAACTGAGATAGGTCCTGCTGCCCATTCCCTCTCCCCTCAGCAGGTCAAGAAGCCCTGAACATGCAAAAATGCCTAGCATTGCCCACCCGCAATGCAGCCCCCTGCAGCAGGAGCAGCAAGACCATGGCAGCGGTTCTTCTAGGAGGCTCCGTCCAGCCTGAATGCTTCTCCCCATTCGATGATCCTAGGCTCCTGCCACCCATTCCCCCTCCCCTCAGCAGCTCGAGAAGCCTCGAACGTGCGAAAATGCCTGGGATCATCACTGCACATTCGTGGCTTCTCAAACTGCTGAAGGGAGGGGAACTGAGATAGGTCCTGCCACCCATTCCCCCTCCCCTCAGCAGCTCGAGAAGCCTTAAACGTGTGAAAATGCCTAGGATCATCACTGCGCATTCGTGGCTTCTTGGACTGCTGAAGGTAGGGGAATGGAGATAGCTCCTGCTGCCCATTATTTCAGCATCTCATGCGCTTCCTCAGCCATCCTCCCCTGCTTGGACTCACTGTGGGGTAGGAAGGCAGCACATGCGCAGTGCCAGAAGCTCAGCTTCTGGGCATGCACAGAAGAAAATTTAAAAAAAAATTAAAAAAAAATTTTTTTTAAATGGCGGCACTCAGGCACCGGCAACCGACCGCACTGGTACTGTGATGTCACCAGTGGGCCGCTACCAGTGCTATAGAGTGGACCACACCAGTAGGAACCCACCACTGCTCCTGCTGTGGTGATAGATGATCTCGTCCATTAGAAAGGTTGGTTTTGCCAATTGCATTCAGCCAAATTGTAGGTTATTTTTGTTGTGGCCCGTCAGCGGCCTGCACAGCTGGCACCCGAGTCAGACAGTGAGGAGGCTGGCAAGGACTCGGTGCCAGAGGCTTCCAAGAGACAGGAATGATTACGCCAGAGGAGGTCTCCTCAGGAGTAAGACTTGGGGCTAATTGGCCACTCCCCTAGTCTATTTAAGAACAGTAGAGGCAGCTGGAAAGCTGCAGGAAACAATAGTTCAGATTCAGGTATCTATAGTGCATCGACTTGTGAATATCTGTTTCTCTGCTTTGGATTTCTTCTCAACAAAGTCTCCTGGGCATTTTGCCAAGCCTTTGGACATTACGTGAGATAACCAGAACTCATTGTTTTGTTTTGAGTTAAGACTGATTGAACTTATGCCAGCTGCTAATGAAGACTAATTAGCAGCTGACTTTCTGCATGACAGGATTGCTTCTTCTGATTTGTGTGTTTCACCACTGTTAAGCCAGTTATTAGCAGTGGTTCATTAATTAAACTAACTTGGTTCAAAGGGTGTGTTTTGATACATTCATAACTAGGGACAGAACAATTTTATGGCCTAGGGTTACAAGTAAAATGGGCAATATGACTTGTTCAGCCACACAGAACACCCCTCCCAAGTAATTCAGGGTCAATTTAGATGACTGGTGGATATAAAAAGTAGGCTAAAATAATCGTAGAGAAAACTTGACATTCAGGGGGATATTGTTTCCAACATCCCCCTGTTTTTCAGGTATAATTTGTAACATTCCTAAAACATAAATTGTGCTTGATCTGGAAAAATGGGATCAATGTGTAGTATTTAAAATTTTTGATGCCCTTTGCAAACCAGCATATGGCTTATGCTGATTTTCGTTTACTGAGTTACTATTGAGTTCAATGTAATTTGACCTCATGGACCACATTACAATATTCTTCTTGGTGAGTGGGTATGAAACAAAAATAATAGCTGTAGAGTAAACACCATCATACAGGATTATTTGACTTAATTATTATCTTAATAGAAATTTTTTCAAGTCCCTTCCTCAGATCCCTGAAGGCTCTGTTTGCGTGTGTATCTGAGATTCTATGAACATTAAAGTGTGGTTATTTAAATTTTCCCAGTGATTGTCAAAGCTGGAGACACAATTGTGCTCCCTCAACTCAGTGGACAAATGTGTATTCTCTACCACCTTGGCTTGCAACTAATACTTACTTTCAGACTTTGAGGCTATTCTGTGGAGGAGATGGAAAATTGTTTTTCAAAACAAATTTCCAAAAAACAAAGAAACAAATCATTTGTGATTGTAACATTTTGAGTACTCATATTCTATTTGCTCCTTAAGAATATCTGCAATGTTTGTTTTGCAAAATGTAGTAGCAATGATCCAAGCATTATTCTTCATAAATATTATCAACCAGGAGAACTCATAATTGATGATATAGTTTCTCAGTACATGGTTGCTTCCGAAGAGACCAAATTCACAAAACATCCCTTTCATGATATGATCCCTGAGTCCATGTAAGGAACTGAAATTTGAAAGCCATAGGATGGTCCTACTCTGATAAAAATTGGGGCAAATAGTATTAAATTTGAGTAATTGCTAATATTTTGCTGTTATGAGGAAGGAAGGGAGGGAGGGAGAGAACGAAAGGAAAGGAAAGGAAAGGACATCAGAGTGGTTTGTTTGATATCCACATTATATTTTGTCTGTTAATCTAAAGCAGCAGTTCTCAACCTGGGGGTCGCGACCCCTTTGGGGGTCGAATGACCCTTTCACAGGGGTCGAGAGACTTCGCCCGGATGCTGCCATTTAGGTTCTTTTACCCTCTGCGCATGCACAGAACGCTTTGCGCATGCTCAGAGGATAAAAGAACCCAAATGGCAGCAGTGGGGCACGGGGCACGGGGCAGGCACGGTGGCGGGGTGGGTTGTGGTGGGGATGCAGGGGCAGGGTGCAGCATTAGGAAGGTTGAGAACCACTGATCTAAAGGAACCTGTACAGTTTTGGCACTTGAGAATCAGAAGAGATTTCTATTGTTAAATATTTTCACGTGAAAGATAAATAGAAATTGTGCTCTTTCTCTTTCCATCTCTGTCTCTCTCCTGTTTTGTTTGTGTGTAAGAGAGAGAGAACAGGAGAAAGTATATACATATCTATTTAACATGTGTGAGTAAATGTATTAACTTTTAACACTTACACAATATTGTATACATAGTGCTAGGTCAAAGCACAGAATCACTGTTTCCTGATGTCAGTCTTAGTTCAGGATGAAGTTAGCAGACATATATTTTATTTTTATTTATTTATTTATTTTGTTAAGCATGTATTAGATAACAGATATAAGTATAAACATGATTATGAATACAGTAAATATCATTTGGGATGAGTACTCCAAGGTCCTTGACAGAGTGAAGGTCATCTACGAGGTCGTGTCCATCCAGCTTGTATTTGCTGTTCTGATTTTTTTTTGCCAATGTGTAAGACACAGCATTTGTTGGTTGAGATTTGAAGTTGTCAATCGTTTGACCATTCTGACACATAGTCAAAGTCTTTTTGTAGGGTAGCAGCATTGTCAGTGGTGTTGAATAGTTTTATTTATTTATTTATTTATTTATTTATTTATTTATTTATTTATTTATTTATTTATTTATTTATTTATTTATTTATTTATTTATTTATTTATTTATTTATTTATTTATTTATTTATTTATTTATTTATTTATTTATTTATTTAGAGTTCTTATAGGCCGCCCAATCCCTTGGGACTCAGGGCGGCTTACAGCAGAGATTAGAACTACAGATTAAAAAAGGCATTTAAAAACATCATATTACAATATAAAAAACCATTCATCCTTGGGGGAATCATCTCTTCACCCCGCCTGCCGGAAGAGCCATGTTTTTACTGCCTTGCGGAAGGCCAGTAGGGTGGGGATAGTCCGGATCTCTGGCGGGAGTTGGTTCCAGAGAGATGGGGCTCCCACAGAGAAGGCCCTTCCCCGTGGGCCCGCCAGCCGGCATTGTTTGGCTGACGGGACCCGGAGAAGGCCCTCTCTGTGGGACCTCACTGGTCGTAGGGAGGAATGTGGCAGGATGCGGTCCCGAAGGTAACCTGGCCCTGAGCCATGTAGGGCTTTAAAGGTCAAAACCAACACCTTGAATTGCGACCGGAGACCAATGGGCAGCCAATGCAGCTGGCGGAGGATAGGTGTTACGTGGGTGTATCTCGGTACACCCACCACAGCTCGCGCAGCTGCATTCTGTACCAATTGTAGTCTCCGGATGCTCTTCCAGGGTAGCCCCATGTAGAGCCCGTTACAGTAGTCAAGCCGTGAGGTGACAAGGGCATGAGTGACTGTGAGCAAAGCCTCCCTCTCCAAGTAGGGTCGCAATTGGTGCACAAGACGTACCTGTGCAAAGGTCCCCCTAGCCACAGCTGAAAGATGTTGCTCCAATTTAAGCTGTGGATCTAGGAGGACACCCAAATTGTGGACCCTTTCTGAGGGAGTCAATTTTTCTCCCCCAAGAACCAAGGAGGGACAGTCGACATAATCCTTGGGAGGCAATATCCAAAGCCACTCAGTCTTGTCTGGGTTGAGCCTGAGTCTATTCACTCCCATCCAGACCCTTACATCGTCCAGGCAGCGGCACATTACATTAACTGCTTCACTGAACTGACACGGAGTGGAGATGTACAACTGGGTATCATCAGCATACTGCTGATACCTCACCCCGTGTCGTCGGATGATCTCACCCAACGGTTTCATGTAAATGTTGAACAGGATGGGCAAGAGGACCGAGCCCTGTGGCACCCCGCAAAGCAGGGGCCTAGGGGCTGACCTCTGCCCTCCTGTCAACACCGACTGCGTCCTGTCGGAGAGAAAGGAGGAGAACCACCGAAGAATGGTGCCCCCCACTCCCATCTCCCCGAGACGACGCAGAAGGATACCATGGTCGATAGTATCGAAAGCCGCTGAGAGGTCAAGTAACACCAAGATGGAGGAATGACCTCCATCTCGGGCTCGCCAGAGATCATCCATCAGAGCGACCAAAGCAGTCTCTGTACTATAGCCACGCCTGAAACCCGATTGAAAGGGATCCAGATAATCCGTTTCCTCCAATAACCGCAGGAGTTGGAGCGACACCACTTTCTCGACAACTTTACCCACGAAGGGTAAGTTGGAGACTGGATGGAAGTTCTTTAAATCCGCTGGGTCCAGGGAAGGCTTCTTGAGGAGGGGCCTCACCACAGCAGCTTCATCATCAACGAAGAGAACGCAGTTGCTTATAATATGATTGCAAAGGTCATTTATGTAAAGTATAAAGACTTGGGTCCTAGAACGCTACATTGGGGGACACCACTGTTAACAGATGCAGGGTTGATAGGGCGTTCCCGATTTTGACTACTTGTTGCCTGTTTGATAGGAACCCAGCTATCCACTTATGCAGCGAATCAGAAATGGCATAAAATGAGACGTTGTACTCACCTGAGACGTCCATTCTCGTCCGGTGGAGCTAGCCGCCAAGATTGGGTATTGGCACAGCCTTCCAGCCAATCGAGACTGAGTCTGGAAAAGTATAAATAGTGGCTCTAGGCCCTGGTTCCCCCTCTTTTGACGAGGAACGAATGCCAGACTCGATGTGCCGAAGAACTGCAACAACTTTATTGATCATATAGGTTAATATAACAAACCAACCCTGCAGAGCAGTACTCCTAATTATCTAAAACTAACTACCTAAGATTTGAGAATGCATGCTATGAACTAGGGCCTAAATACCTAATGACTCATAGTAACAAAAAACCTTCGTCCAGCCAGAGACAGAGGGAGGGACTTGGCGGCTAGCTCCACCAGACGAGAATGGACGTCTCAGGTGAGTACAACGTCTCATTCTCCATCCTGGGTGGAGCTAGCCGCCAAGATTGGGACATACCAAAGTACTTCAGTCCCCAGGGAGGGCATCCTGATTCTGGCTGGGACCACCACCCTCCAAAGTTACCTGTTCCAGCACCCTTCGCCCAAAGTCAGCCTCCTGAGAGGCGAAGGCGTCCAATCTGTAGTGCCGGACAAATGGTGTCGGAGAGGCCCAAGTGGCCGCTCGGCAAATCTCCTCGATAGAGGCCCTAGTGTTCCAGGCCGCAGTGGTGGCTGCACTGCGTGTGGAGTGGGCTGTAATCCTGGTGTGTCGCGACAATGAAAGTTGTTCATAGGCAACAGATATGACCGTGCGAATCCACCGACCCACCATGACAGAGGATGCTTTCCTCCCCAAGGAAGTGTGGTGGAAAGAGACAAACAAGGCCTCGGTTTTGCGAATGGCCGAGGTCCTTTGAATGTAAATGTCCAGTGCCCGCCTCACGTCCAGGAGGTGCCACTGCTTCTCAATGTCAGAAGATGGAGTGGGGTAGAAGGAGGGTAATATAATCTCCTGGGCCCGGTGAAAATATGAGTTCACCTTTGGGAGAAAGGTAGGGTCCAGTCTTAAGACCACTCTGTCCTGGTGGAAAACACAAAGGTCACTCCTAATAGAAAGGGCCGCCAGTTCAGAGATGCGACGGGCCGAAGTAACCGCCACCAGGAAGACCACTTTGTAGGACAGGTGAGCTAGAGGAATGGAGTCCAAGGGTTCAAAAACACCCCCCATGAGTGCTGATAACACTTTTGACAAGTCCCAGGTGGGATACCTGTGTACCACTGGGGGGCATCTATTGACCGCTCCCTTCAGGAATCTCGAGATCAGGGGGTGAGCTGAGAGTGTCCCCAGAGACGGGCAGGACAGGACCGTTGACAAGGCAGCTACCTGACGTCTGAGAGTGCTAGGGGAAAGACCCTTGGCTAGCCCCTGGCGGAGAAATTGCAGTACATTTATAATAGACAGATCTAATGGGGAATGCCCTTCCCTGGCACACCAGGAACAGAAGGCCTTCCAGGAGGCAGCATAGATCCTTTGAGTGGATGGCCTGCGGGAGTCCAGCAAGACCTCCAAGACGTCCTCAGGGATCCGGCGACTCCTCAGAGTGAGCCGCTCAAGTGCCAGGCGGTCAGTTGCAGCCAGTGAGGTTCTGGATGCTGCACTGACCCCTGCACAAGCGACCACTCTGTCGGAGGGATCCTCCATGAGGGGGAGATCGACAGGGAGACTAGGTCGGCGTACCAAGCCCTCCTTGGCCAGTTGGGTGCCAGAAGGACCATCTCGGCTTCCTCCTCCAGCAATTTCCGGATGACCTGCGGAATGATGGGGATTGGAGGAAAGGCATAAAGTAACCCTCGGGGCCAACGACAGCGAAGGGCACCAGTCCCTTCCGCCCCCTGCGAGTGGTATCTAGACATGAACCTGGCAACTGAGCGTTGCCTGGAGTAGCAAATAGATCAATCACTGGTTGACCAAATTGACCCACTAGCTGGTGAAATAATGAGGGATGCAGGCTCCATTCCGAATTGTCTATTCGGTTGCGGCTAAGCCAGTCTGCCGTGTCATTATCCACTCCTGAGATATGCTCGGCCTCGAGTGACAACAGGTGGCGGTCCGCCCAGAGGCCTAATTGCATGGCTTCGGCCATCAGCTGGCCAGACATGGTGCCTCCTTGCCTATTAATGTGGGCCTTGGTGGCCACGTTGTCCGTGAGGACTAGGACATGTGAGTTCTCTATATTAGGGCGAAATTGTTTCAGAGCAAGAGAAACCGCTCTTAGCTCAAGGATATTAATGCTAAGGGTCGCCTCAGCTTGCGACCACGTGCCCTGCGCCACCAGAGATTCGGCGTGGGCCCCCCACCCTGTTAAGCTGGCATCCGTGGTGACAACGATCTGTTGTGGGGGAAGGAAACAGGTGCCCTTGTGAACCACAGACGTGGTCCACCATTGCAGGGACTCCCTGACCGAGGCTGGGAGCCTCACCTTGGTAGGAGCATTGGCTTTGCCCTGATGTTGGTAAGGGAGAAGCAGCCATTGGAGGTCCCTGGAGTGTAGGTGTGCCCATGGAACTATGCGAAGAGCTGAAATCATCTTGCCCAGGAGGGAAGACAGCCGGTTCAGCGGGGAAGAGTTTTGCCTCAGAACTTGCTGGGTTAAGTCCAATAGGCTGTCTCTCCGTTCCTGGGAAAGGTACACCTTACACTCCAGGGAATCAATGATCGCCCCCAAGTGGACGATCCTAGTAGAGGGATTCAGCTGACTCTTGGGTCGATTGACCAAGAAGCCAAGGTGGTCTAGGGTGTGAAGCACTACCTGAACATCTCTCTCAGCCTGAGAAGGAGAGGCTGAGGAGATGAGAATATCGTCCAGGTAGCACTGGATCCTGATGGGAAAGGACCTGAGGTGGGCGGTGAGGGCCGCCAGGACCTTAGTGAAGACCCTTGGCGCTGAGGACAGGCCAAAGGGGAGCACCCCATATTCATAATGCACCCCTGCATAGCAAAACCGTAAGTACTGGCGGTGAGATGGCCGAATTGGAATGTGGAGGTAAGCCTCCGAGAGGTCTATGGATGACAGTAGATCTCCCTTCCTAATACTTGCCAGAATGGAATGCAGGATGTGCATTTTGAATTTCTTATGGACTATGAACCTATTGAGGCGCTTAAGGTCCAGTATTGCTCTCCACCCACCCGAGGATTTGGGCACTACAAATAAGATGGAGTAGAAGCCCTGCCCCTGTTGGTCCTCAGGCACCTGTTGGATGGCTCGAATGTCCAACAGATGCTGGATGGCCTGATTCATGAGGATCCTTTTTTGTGGATTTGAAGAGATGGGGCATCGAAGGAAAAACCTCGGGGGGGGGGTGGAGAGAAACTCCAGAGAAAGACCTGACTTCAGGGTTTGGCAAACCCATGCGTCATTGGTGATTTCCTCCCATTGGCTGGCATAGAGTGCCAGGCGACCCCCTATGGGAGGATCAGCGGGAGATCTATTTATTCTGGCGGAAGGGGCGACCACCGGCCCCCTTAAAGGGCCGTTTGAATTGTGAGCCCCGGAACGGCCTGTCAGAAGAGAATCTCTGATGCGAGCCGAATTGGCCCTGGGTCTGCCCCTGGAAGTTGGACTGGGAAGGACCCTGGAATCTGTTGTTACCCTGGTAAGCCCCTCGGAAACTCCTCCTGGGGAAGGAGGGGGAATGTGATGGGCCCTTACGGCTACTAGAAGGAAGAACCTTCTTTTTGTCTTTGGTTTCTACCAGTATACG
Source organism: Diadophis punctatus similis (assembly GCA_023053685.1). Classification (NCBI taxonomy): domain Eukaryota; kingdom Metazoa; phylum Chordata; class Lepidosauria; order Squamata; family Dipsadidae; genus Diadophis; species Diadophis punctatus. Next base: position 1,736,763 of record JALIGW010000046.1, read on the forward strand.
ATTAAGTGGCTCACCAAAGAGGGCCTGGCTGGCCACTGGCCCAGAGGCCAGCTTCCATTTATACTTTACGTCGGTGGACCAACTACGCAACCAAGCCATGCGTCTAGCCACCACTGCGGATGCCATGGCCCGTGCTGCAAAGCGGGCCGATTGCAGGGTGGCATCAGACGTAAATTGGGCCGCTGCCAGGAGCTTATTGAGGTCCTGGTGGGCCCGGAGGTCAGATGGGGGTAGGTGGTCCTGGAGTGCATAGAGCCACTTGACGGTTGTCCGACAGAAGAATGATGCGGTGGAAGAAGCCTTTAGGGCCCATGCCGCCGACTGGTGGTCCTCTGGAGCGTCGCCTCCGTCTTGCGGTCCTCGGGACGAAGGAGGTCCTCCTGTTCTCCGGGCATCTGACCGTTTGAGAAGAGCGTCAGGACCGGGCTGTCCACCGGGGGCACTGTAAGGTGTTGGGCCAAAGCAGAGTCAACATTATAAAAGCGTTTATCAAGGACATTAGACAGGGAACCAGATGTTGGGTTCCGCCACTGCTTAAGGACCTCTTCTACAAAGAGTTTGGGAGCCGGGACCACGTCTGCCTGTGCTGCCGTGGGCTCAAACATGGGGTCCGGCTCCGGGGTTTGCTCAGATGCCCCGGCAGGGGCTACCAGGTTGGCTGTAGCCTTCGCCTTATGTAATAGAGACCTGAAGAGGGCAGGCTGAAAAAGGGCAGAGGAGACTGCTGGCTCGGGCCCTAAGTCTTCGTCCTCTGACATAGCCAGTTCGGGGAGGGCGATGCCCAGTTCGTCCCCCTGGTCAGAGTCATCGTGGAGGTTGTCTAGGGGGTCAGAGAATTTGTCCCCATCCTCCTCCTCCCCCTCAGGCTCTGGATAGATAGTGTCTGTCAGGGTCTGGTCAGGCGGGGAGGAATCGGCCCTTGTCTGGTGTTTGGAGTTCCCAACCATGGCCCTGATGCCTGCCTCTATGCCCTGCCTGATGGCCATGTTGATCCTTTCTTGGACCTCTCGGGACTGAAGGGGGTCCTTGGCTGGGGCTCTCTTGGAAGTCTGACCGCTACGGTTCCCCTTCGGGCCCCACACATCTGAGCGCTGCCTTTGCAGATTGGGATCATCGATGGACACATCATCAGGCGAATTTGGTGGGCGCCTGGTTGCAGAACCCCTATCCTGTCTACTGGACCCCTTATCAGTAGAAGGGGGAGGCTGCTTGTCCCTGGACGCCCTTTCCCTAGCCGACGGAGTAGGTGATTGTGGGCGAAGGGGCGATCTGTCCCTTGTGGACAAGGGGGAAGTGGCCCTTGCCAAGTCAGAATGGTCGGCATGGGTTGACCTAGGGGTCTTGGACTTGGCCTTGCCTGAACGTTGGCTCTTCTCGGCCATACTGAAGAAAACCCCAGAGGGGGAAGGAAGCCTGTCACTATTTGTGGAGGCTGCACAGGATATCCCCTGAGTCAGTTGCACCCCCACCAGGGATGTCAAGGCTCGGCTATGTGCAATGAATTGCCTGGCTAAGAATGCTTGGTCACGCCCCTAATCCAAAATGGCGGCCGGGGCTGGTCACAGAGAGAAAATGGCCGCCAGCCACGAGGTGCAGATCAAACGGCTGTTGCTGGCCTTAACAAGCTGCCCTCGTCCTCCGCAGATCCAGCGAGTCAGCGCAGGGCCCTCCGACGTCGATTCCTGGCTCCACGAAGCAAGCAGGTGACGTCGATGCTGGGGGTGCTTCAGCCGCAATCGCCGGTTGCTGGGGCCTCTCTGGCAGCCGAAAAGGTCGTTGGCCGTTCGTGTGGATGCCTGGGTGTCAACCGCTTGCGCTAGTCTAGCCCGAGGCAGTCAGCTGTCGTTCGGAGGCTAGGGAGGGGCGCGGAACCGCTTGCGCAAGCCCGGCCACGCTCCCAACAGCAATCAGTTCAAACGGCAGAGAAAAAAAGGTGATTGGAAGCCTCGTTACCGGCCTGGATGGCTTGCGCGAATCCGGCCGGGTAACGGGCGAGGCCTGCGGCTCCTCCGACCCTTTGAAGATTTTGACAGTCAGCTGTGGGTCGGGGAGCGCTAGATCGGCGCGGACGGCTTGCGCTAGTCCGGTCGACTTCGGGAGAGACAAAAAACACACAGGCTTCGCTGTAACGCCCTCAGGCCCCTCGGCTCTCCTACTGGGCAGCGAACAAGGAGGCAACGTTCACGATGTGGGGAAAAAACCCCCTCAGAACGCTAATTCCCGTCTCTCAGTAAAAGTGGCACTTGGGTGCTGGCCTCGCCCCGTGCCCAGGCAGGCGGTGTGGCCGCCGTTGGCCTCCCCCCCAGATGGAGTGGGGCCCTTTCCCTCACCCTCCACAGCCGGTAATCGTACAGGAAAAAAAATTTATTGTGACAGAAAAAAACAAGTGCTGTCAACAACGGAAAAGACACCAAATAAATAAAATTATATCAGTGCTCTGGGCCTTCGGCTGGAGGGGCGAGCAGCAGTTGGACTTGCGGCCAACTGCCTTCTCCCAGGAGCAGGTGGAATTTTATTCCTGGGGGGCTCGATCAGGGAAAGAAAAAGGTCAAATAGGTCCAATTAGAGTAGGACTTACAGTTGAAATGCAGTAGATGATGTAGAAAAAAGGCACAAATCTCTTTGGCTAAGACTGAGTCAAAAGAGGGGGAACCAGGGCCTAGAGCCACTATTTATACTTTTCCAGACTCAGTCTCGATTGGCTGGAAGGCTGTGCCAATACCCAATCTTGACGGCTAGCTCCACCCAGGATGGAGAATTTTAGTTTTAGAAGTATTCTGTCATGTACCATTGAATCAAGGGCTTTACAGAAGTCTATATAAATTGCATCTATTGTTTTACCATGGCCGATTTGTGAAGTCCATATGTTTTTGCAGTGTAAGAGTTGCAGATTGCAGGACAGTTTTTTTCTGAAGCCAAACTGCTTGTTAGAGTAGGTTCTTTGTCTCTAAGTAGAGGGTAATGGATTGGTTTATGATTGATTCCATGACTTTGCAGGTGATGCAACATAATGAGATTGGTCTGTAATTTTCAACTAGGCTGGGGTCACCCTTTTTGAAGATAGGGATGATCGTGGCCAGTGACCATAAGTTAGGCAAGGAGCTGGTTCTGAAGGATATTTCATAGAACCACTAAGAGGTTCTGCTATGGTGGTTGAGAGCTTTTTTAAAGAGTTAGACACATAGACCATCAGGGCCAATAGATCGAGATGGTTTTATGTTGTACAGTGCCTTTCCAATGGCATCTTCTGTAAAATTGACATGTAGTAGATAATAAGTTTTGCTAGTTATTAAATGGTTGTTGATATCTCCTTCATATAATACCTCATTAAGCTATTCAACTATAACAAGATGTAAGCTAGTCAGATGTTGGCTAGTCAAATATTTGAGCCATAAGCCATGCAATTAATAATTTGTCCACTTTTAATCCTTTTCACTCAATTTTAGCCATTTTTACAGTTATTATTAGGTTTCCATTTGACTTTTATTAAATTCAACTTTATATAATTTTATCCATCCAGTATTTTTATGACATATTTTGAGTTTCAACAGGTCTTTCAAAAAAATTTTTGTTTGGTTTTCCATTTTCAGAATTAATGTTGCCATTTATACTTTCATAGAGCAAATGTCTTTTATATCAACATTCTCAAACTGGTGGCCTCTCACTTGACTTTTAATTTATATGTTTTTCTAGATATGGACAAATGCATTCAGTGCCCAGAAGATCAGTATCCAAACAATAAGCAGGATTTCTGCCTTTTTAGTATATAATATACCTCTCTTATGAATAAACATTAGGAAGCAGCTGGGTGACAGTAGCCATTATCCTTTCTTTCATGACCATTTTTGTACTAGGAGTGTTTCTGAAGAACTACAACACACCTGTCATTAAGGCCAACAACCACAGCCTGTCCTACACCCTTCTCATCTCTCTACTCCTCTCCAGAGGTGGGTTCCTCCCAGTTCGGACTGGTTCTATGGAACCGGTAGTAACTTGGTGGCCTGGGTTGCTGGAATTGGCAGCAACCCAGGCCTGCAATGCCCCCAAACCGGCTCTCTCAATGGTTCCATAGGTGCCACCATCTTGTTTTTTGCTTTTGCAAATGTTTAGAAGCTGGGTTTTTAGCACTGCACATGTGCATATGGGAAGCAAACTGGCAGCAAGGTAAGCCAGAACCCACCCCTGCTTCTCTCCTTCCTTTGTTCTCTGCTTTTTATCAGTCAACCCATGAAGATCACTTGTCTCCTTTGACAAACAGCTTTTGGGATCATCTTCTCAGTGGCAGTTTCTTGTATGCTGGCCAAAACCCTCACTGTGGTTCTTGCTTTCATGGCCACTAAGCCTGGACCACGGATGAGGACATGGGTTGGGAAAAAAATTAACCTTTTCCATTGTTCTTTCTTGTTCTTTTATTCAAACTCTTCTTTACATTGTGTGGCTTGGAATTTCTCCCTCTTTCTGAAACTGTTGTGGAATGCAATGAGGGGTCAGTTGTCATGTTTTATAGTGTCTTGTCTTTTCTGGGTTTCCTGGCTATTATTAGTTTTGTTGCAGCTTTCCTAGCTAGGACGTTACCAGACACTTTCCAGGAAACCAAATCCATCACATTCAGCATGCTGGTTTTGTCCCTGTGTACATTAGCACCAAAGGGAATTATACAGTGGCTGTGGAGATTTTCTCCATTATGGCCTCCAGTGCTGGACTCCTGCCCTGTGTCTTTTCCCTCAAATGTTACATTATTATAGTGAGACCTGATCTTAACAAATGAGAGCAGTTAATAAATAGAGGAAATTGAACAATATTGTCAGCAATGTTTAATTCCCTATCCCCCCCCACACACACTAGTGGAAACACCTTGCAATGAATCTTATCAGATAGTAATTTAGGAATTACTATAAGAATATTATAATTCCTTCTTCATAGAAGCATTTAGAAATAGTGCTACAAATATTGTTTTAGTTGGTGGAGTGGTAGATGAGAAAACTATGAATGTGGATGTATACCCAACCAGCATTAATAGTGATCCATTCTTTACCAAGATTTTGGTCTTTAGGTGTCAACAGATATAACCATGAATCCGCTCTAGGATTCTATCTTTTTGTTTCTGCTGAACAGAAGTAATGCCAGATCCATTTGTCTTTTTCAACATGACTACCATCTAATGCAGTGATGGCGAACCTATGGCATGCGTGCCAGAGGTGGCATTCAGAGTCCTCTCTTTGGACACGTGCACCATCACCCCAGCCCAGCTCCATTGCATTTCTCCATCGCGTTCTCACCGTCGTTTGCAGGGAAACAAAAGTTTGTGGGACTAAAAAAAAGTTCACTCAATCAATTCCAACTTCTCGGAAAAGAAAAAGATCTCATGAAGTTGGAATTGATTGAGTGAACTTTTTTTTAGTCCAACAAACTTTTGTTTCCCAACACACGATGGTGAGAAATGTGACAGAGAAACGTGACGGAGCTGGAAATCAGGTAGGCAAAGAAATGATTGGGGGAATCGAGGGCCTGGGCGGTGGTGGGTGGGGCAAGTTCTGTGGCATGGCACTGCAATGATGGAACAGGCAACAGAGCAGCCCTCTCTTCTCCCTCCTGCTCCTCCTGCTAGGGGGTAGCAGGGGCATCTGGGTGGTGGTGGTGGGTGGTGAAATGTCCATGGTGCTGCACTGCAATGGCAAAATGGGCAACCGAGCATCCAGTATGAGGTGAGGAGGCCGCTTTCTCTCTCTTCCCCCTGCTCCTCCTTCCCTCACGTTCTTTTTTTATTGAAAAGTTTTATAAGTACAAAGTACAAACATTTTTTCACTTTTCTCCCCCCCCACCCCCTCCCTCTCCCCCCACTCACCCTTCCCACCCACCCCCCGGACTTCCCAGAAAAAGCACAAGGTATAAATCCAAGAAAACTAACATAAAAGTTAAAAAAATACTAAGAAAAAAATTATTAGTTCAAAAATACCTTTTCATCCTTAACTCTTTGTTAATCCAAAAGCTTGAAAGTATAATCTAACATTTCACAGATTTCTAACATTAATAAGCTATTTGAGTTGTTTTAATCTGATACTTTTTTTGAATATATTCAGTCCACCTATTCCATTCCAATATATATCTTTCATTTGAGTGGTCCTTTAAATATGATGAAATCTTGGCCATTTCCGCCAAATGTGTCATTTTCAATGTAATAATAATAATAATAATAATAATAATAATAATAATAATAATAATAATAATAATAATAATAATAATAATAATAATAATAATAATAATAATAATAATAATAATAATAATAATAATAATAACAACAACAACAGAGTTGGAAGGGACCTTGGAGGTCTTCTAGTCCAACCCCCTGCTTACGCAGGAAACCCTACACTACTTCAGACAGATGGTTATCCAACATCTTCTTAAAAATGTCTAGTGTTGGAGCATTCACAACTTCTGGAGGTAAGCTGTTCCACTGATTAATTGTTCTAACTGTCAGGAAATTTCTCCTTAGTTCTAAGTTGCTTCTCTCCTTGATTAGTTTCCACCCATTGCTTCTTGTTCTACCCCCAGGTGCCTTGGAGAAAAGTTTGACTCCCTCTTCTTTGTGGCGACCCCTGAGATATTGGAACACTGCTATCATGTCACCCCTGGTCCTTCTTTTCATTAAACTAGACATACCCAGTTCCTGCAACCGTTCTTCATATGTTTTAGCCTCCAGTCCCCTAATCATTTTTGTTGCTCTTCTCTGCACTCTTTCTAGAGTCTCAACATCCTTTTTACATCGTGGCGACCAAAACTGTATGCAGTATTCCAAGTGTGGCCTTACCAAGGCATTATAAAGTGGTATTAACACTTCGCGTGATCTTGATTCTATCCCTCTGTTAATGCAGCCTAGAACTGTGTTGGCTTTTTTGGCAGTTGCAACACACTGCTGGCTCATATTTAAATGGTTGTCCACTAGGACTCCAAGATCCCTCTCACAGTTACTGCTGTTGAGCAAGGTACCACATATACTGTACCTGTGCATTTTGTTTTTCTTGCCTAAATGTAGAACCTTACTTTTTTCACCATTGAATTTCATTTTGTTTGATAGCGCCCAATGTTCAAGCCTGTCAAGATCCTTCTGTATCTTGAGCCTATCTTCTGGAGAGTTGGCTATTCCTGCCAGTTTGGTGTCAATGATGTCCATTCTTCAATTGTAGGTATGTCTTCTTTTTTCCAATATTGTGCCACCAGTAATCTGGCAGCAGATATACAGTTCAAAACCAACTTAGTCTCTATAACAGAACAATCCGTTATTATACCCAACAAGAAAAATTGTGGTGTGAACTTGATCTTTTTCTTTAAAATATTTTGTATAATCCACCAAATTTTTATCCAAAATGCCTTGATCTTTTTACAAATCCACCATATATGAAAATATGTAGCATCCTCACATTCGCATCTCCAACATTTAGGATCTAGATTTGGGTACATACAAGCTAGTTTTTTTGGGTCTAGATGCCATCTATAAAGCATTTTATAAAAAATTTCTCTCAAATTTTGTGCCAGTGTAAATTTAACATTTCTAACCCATATCGTTTCCCATGTATCCATCATTATAGGTTCACCAATATTCTGAGCCCATTTTATCATGCAATCCTTAACTAATTCTGTTTCTGAATCTAATTCCAATAAGATATTATATAATCTCTTTATATGCATTGGGCCTTTATCTTTTATTTGTACAACCAAATTATCCTCTTTTTTCAAAATACCAATTTTTTGATCATCTCTCCATCTAGCCTGTAGTTGTATATATTGAAACCATGTTCTGATTATACCTTCTTCTCTTAATTTCTCAAACGATTTTAATTGATATAAGGTTCCCCCTTCCAAAAGAAGTTCTTTATATGTAATTTTATCAAATTTTTGTTCCACATTTATATTTTCTATCGCGTGTCTGGGTACTGTCCATAAAGGTAACTTATCATTTAATTTATATTGATGCTTTTTCCAGACACGCAATAAAGCATTTCTAAATATATGGCTCTTGAAAGCTTTATCTACTTTTTTATCATATACTAAGTAAGCATGTCACTCAAAAACCAAACCATATCCCTCAATATTTAATACACTCTCTTCTGTTAGATTAATCCAATCCGTAATTGCTGAGAGAACCGCTGCTTCATAATACAATTTTAAATTAGGCATTTTTAAACCACCTCTTTCACGTATGTCCTGCATAATCTTCTGATTTACCCTTGGCTTCTTCCCCGCCCATATAAATTTATTTATACCCTTCTGCCATTCCTTTAAGACTTTATCTTTTTTAAGTATTGGTATCATTTGAAAGAGGAATAGAAACCTTGGCAAAACATTCATTTTAACAGCAGCTATCCTACCCATCAAAGACAATTGTAATTTCTCCCAACTTTCCATATCCTTCTGTATTTTTAACCAAAGTGGTTCATAATTATGTTGATATCGTTTTGTATTTGTGGACATAATATAAACCCCTCACGTTCTTCAGGAGTTACTTGGCTGTTTCTCTGTTGATGTTGACATCACTGTTTTCCCCTGGCATCATTTGTAATAGTCATTACAAACCATGGCGAAATTGCACCATGGGAATAAGCTGAAAAATTACTGTGCAACACCAGGGATGGCGGGGTGGGTGGGTTATTTCATCACTGTTTTGAATCAGAAAGAACTCTGGTGAGGTAATAATCTACCCTGTCCTTATAATCTTGACTGACTTCTCCTTTTCATTTGACAACTCCTTGTAAAATATAAAAGGACGTGGCCACCACTTTAAAAACAAAGGATACATTCCCTTTGTTTTTTCAAACTTTGAGTTACAGAGGACATTTAGCTCAATAGCTGGTTTATTCTCCGCTTGTTTAGCTTTCCAGCTAAATCCTGACTGTTCCATTGGAGAATATTCCACCAGCCATGGGCAAAGTGAATACATTTTCTGCAGGAAGGTTTGGATACCTTATAGTTGGAATATTGGTGTTAGGGGTGTTTCCTATGAGCATTTGCAAAGTTTCTTTTTCAAAAGGCACCAGGGATTACCCCAGTCCATTTTTTCATAAGTATCATGAACCAGGAGACTCTATACTTGGTGGCATAATTTCTCACAGCTTTGTAGTTATGGATAAATTCACATTCACAAGACATCCTTTTGAAGACATCTCACCTGCATTTTTGTAAGGAATTGGATACTTTACACATCTGTTGTATCTCTATCCTGCTAATAATAGAAGTGGTGATGGTACAGTTTGTTTACTTTTGTGTGTGTGTGTGGGGGAGATGGGGTGGATTTTGAATGGGGGGAGAGAGACAGAGATGATAGATAGATAGATAGATAGATAGATAGATAGATAGATAGATAGATAGATAGATAGATAGATAGATAGATAGATAGATAGAAAGAAAGAAAGAAAGAAAGATAATGATAAACAGATGATATTTCTGTCAATGACCTGATAAAACAAAACACATATAATATAAGTAAGCATTTCTTCATATTTCTGAAAAATCACTTTTTTTTTAGTTTAGGAAGACAGAAGAAGGGTGGAGCAGTATGTTGTATATGAACCAGTTTTTAAAATGGCAACCATTAGTTCTGCCATGGATTTGCAGAGAAAATTTATCAGACAAATTTTGTAGAAGCAGGATTAATTCTGGATTTGTTTTGTTTTTTAATATTTAGCTGTTACCATCCAAATCAATGGTAGTAAATATCTGGAGATATTTCCAATGTATTTGTTATTAATTCAGAGTTATTAAAATTGCAAGTGGGTCTCTCTGTAAACATATGCATTGAAAGTATTTATTATTTTTTCAATTGTCTTGCAGATTATTAACTCAGACCTATCAACACATCTTGGCTCTTGTATTTGCTGTAAAAGAGATTAATGGAAATCCCCAGATCTTGACCAATGTTACCCTGGGCTTCAACATCTATAATAATTATTTTGATCCAAAACTGACATATGAAGTAACAATGAAAATCCTCTCCACACCAGACAGATTCATCCCAAACTATAAATGTGATTTCCAGAACAATCTAGTAGCAGTCATTGGAGGACCTAACTCAAATGATTTTTTTTACATAGCAACCATTCTGAGTCAATACAAGATTGCACAGGTAGTTTTTGTTCACGGAGGAAAAAACTGAAGAAATCCATAACAATTCCCTTACTTGTTAAATATGAAAAATGAGATTCTGGGTTCCAGAATGTTGATTTGGCTACTAATTTGAATTGTAATTTAGACAGAATAAAAAGGATAAACAAAAAATTGAACTCAATCAGGGAGGTATGTGAAAGAAGCCAAAATATGGAAATATTTACTTATTGAATTGATTTTTGAAATTCAGGTTATTTTCAGTATTTCCAATCAACTATATTTTGACTTAATAGTTACTTTAATTAAATATTATACCATTTTTTTTAATTCTGGGAGCCTTCCATTTAAGAGGTCATAAAAGGAATAATTCTCATTAGTATCAGACCATATAATTTCAGTCAAAGAAAGGCAGTACAGTTTTAGAAATCAGAACATAATGAGGGTTTTGCTGCAATCACAAAAAAAATCTAAATAACTAATTCCTTCTAAGACAAACCCTTCTCCTATTCTGTTTTTCTCCTTCTTCTCTTCATTTTTCACGACCTTCTCTTAGCTTGCCTATTCTTCTCCTCCAGAGATGAATACACAAAACCAAGGAATTTTCTTCCATTGGATGTTCCCAAATGCAGATTATCAATATTATGGGATTCTTCAGCTGTTACTTTATTTCAAGTGGACATGGATGGGCGTATTTTATATTGACATGGGCAATCAGACAGAATTATTGCTCCGGAAAATATTACCTTTCCTTTCACAGCATGGCATCTGTTTTGATTTCATTGAAACTTTAACTGGGGGGCTGTTCAGTAATGTGGGTGCACTTGTGGAAGCATCCCGGGCTAAATTAAACCTTGCCTGGAACAGCAGAGCTAATGCAGTGATCTTTCATGGAGAATTTCATGGTATAATGTCTTTATGGACTTTGCTTGAACTTTCAGAATTTTATGATAAGGCAGGAAAAAAAGCAAAAGTCTGGATCATGACAGCAGATGTGGACTTTACATCCATCCTGTTTCAAAGAGCCTGGAGCACAGATTTCCTCCATGGCGCTATAACCCTGGCAATCCAATCTAAGGAAGTGTCAGGATTTCAGAAATTTGTTCAGATGAGGAATCCTATTTTGCATAAAGCAGATGGTTTCTTAAAAGAGATCTGGTTGCAACTATTTGATTGCCTGACTCCAACCTCTTCGTCTGAGTCCGAGGACCAGAATATCTGCACTGGAGAGGAGAAACTGGAGTCTCTTCCCATGACTGCTTTTGAAACAAGGATGACTGCCCACAGTTACTGTGTCTACAATGCTGTCTATGCTGTTGCACACGCTTTGCATGCCCTGTATTCATCCGTAAACAAGCAAAGATCGAGGATGACATTGAAAATCCTTAAAGAACAGCCATGGAAGGTAAATTTATTTATTTATTTATTTATTTATTTATTTATTTATTTATTTATTTATTTATTTATTTATTTATTTATTTATTTATTTATTTATTTATTTATTTATTTATTTATTTATTTATTTATTTATGAGATTTATATACCGCCTCACAATGCAAGCACTCTCTAAGCAGTTTACACCAGTAAGCAATGTATATTTATATTACCCCCAACAATCTGGGTCCTCATTTTACCTACCTCGGAAGGATGGAAGGCTGAGTCAACCCTGAGCCGGTGAGATTTGAACTGCTGACCTGAGGATCACAGTCAGCTAAAGTGGCCTGCAGTACTGCCTCTAACTGCTGCGCCACCTCAGCTCATATCCTTCTCAGATTAGTGCAGGGTATTTCCCCGTATCTGTCAATGCAACAGTAATGTTGTCAGTTTATTTTATTTCACTGATCATTGTGAGATGTTTGGGATCAGAGATCTTATTTCCATGATGAAGAACCAATGTTATCTTCAAGTTGGGTGTTTATATGAAGATGTGTGATCCAAATGTTATCAGCAGAAAAAAAGATTGGGATGAGCTGCTCCATACTGCCTAGAACATACATAGAATAATAGAGTTGGAAGGGACATTTAAGGTCTTCTAGTTCACCCCCTGCTCAAGCAGGAAACCCTATACCATTCTGGACAAGTGGCTGTCCAGTCTCTATTTAAAAGCCTCCAGTGATGGAGCATCCACAACTTCTGAAGGCAAAGCATTCCACTGGTTAATTGCTCTCACCATTAGGAAAATTCTCCTTAATTCTAATTTGCTTTTCTCCTTGGTTAGTTTCCATCCATCTTTTCTTGTTTTCCCTTTGGTGCTTTCTGTGCATTTGTAGTTAGCAATTTTGTTTTCATTTCTTCAACTGCCCTAGATTCCGGTTCTCATCCAATGTGATGCCATTTCACAAAAATCTATTTCAAGCTGAATGGGAATTATTTTCATTTATTTAATCATTAGAACCTGTTCTTCCTGTTGGACTGTCTCCATCATCATTGTGTCAACTTGCAAAACGTTCAAGTTGCCATAAGCAGGAGGGGGGAGAACTGACGGAGTTGCTGATTGTACTGACTGAAGCTACATTCCACAAATGTTTCTTTTATTGATTGTGTCCTGAGTTACCGGAGTCAGCAGGAGGGGTGTAGGTTTCACAGCCTGCCAACGAAGTTCATTGGAGAATGTGATTTATGTCATGTCCAGTGAGGAGGGGGGAAACAGGGTCATGAGGGCATGTAACCTATGTGAGCTAAGTTCTGACTGCATTGGAGTATTGCCGAAATGTCGCTCCTAATAAATGGCTATATTTCTTTTGAAGTTTGGCTTGTGGCTTCATGAATTGATTAACTTCACACCTTGTAAGAATGGATAACATTGAAGGCAGATCTCTATTTTCTCATGATTTTACACTATTTTCCATCAAGAAACATTTGTGCAGAGGAAGAAATATCTCATAATATTAAATCTAATCCTCTGATGCAACGTTTTTTAGTTTTTTCAAATGAAATCTCCATATAAAATCCCACCCAATAGATTTATGACTTTATGACTCTGCCAGATTTATTGGGATCATGGCTCATTTCTACATGTTTCTGTAGTTCAAATAAGCTTTGTGGCAAAACCTTACTAATCATTTCCTTTACAATGGTAGCTTTAAGATATCAGAAAATGATGCAATTTTCCATTGAAAGTACTATAATTGTGCTGAGGATGTGTTTTCTTATTTGATGGCATTCACCATATTTGAGATATTTTGCAAAGCATCTACAATCAAACTTCATGCCATGCTTTTATCTGCTTTCCAACTTTTTCCTCCTTGCTGTCTAGCTTCACCATTTCCTGAGAGGAGTTTCATTCAATAACAGTGCTGGAGACACGATTTCCTTTGATGAAAATGGAGAACTTGTAAGAAGATTTGATATCATAAACTGGGTCACCTTCCCAAACCATTCCTTCCTTAGAGTTAAGGTGGGAACCATAGCTCCAGATCCACTCTCACATCACCTGCTGACCGTTAGAGAGAATGATCTCATCTGGCCCACCTGGTTTAATCAGGTAAAATCCATATCTTGTCTACATTGATTGATCACTTTGACCAATATTCCAAGAAGGTTCATGGAAATCTAGCAGAATTGCAATATTGTTTCTCAATTATTTTGATCATAGCAAAAATAAATAAATAAATTGTCCAGGAAGTGAGCAAATCAGACACATGAGAATATGTACTTATGTAGTGTATCTGTAAGTGGCTATTCTGGTAAAATATGTATTCCTCTTTACCTTACTTTGGTTCAGTCGTGAGAGTTGTTGGGGAATCTGAGTTCTTCTAGGGATAGATTCAATATTCATGTAATACGCGGCGGCAACTATAGGTAGATTGGTTGATAAATTCTACAGAGGACACAAACTGTACACTTTATGGGGATGTTCTCAGCAGTGGTCATTGGCTTCAGAGCCCTGCTCTTTTTTAATCAAGTGAGTAGAGCATACAATTAAAAGAAAAGTAGGGATTTGATTGCCAGAAGTGTGTACCATTGGGAGCCAGGGACTATCACCACAAATATTCCTGGATTCTATGCAAATATTATCCCAGAGATTCTGTTGTGTTCTCATAAGAAGGTATTGTGAAACACTGTTTTGTTGCTTTTTCTCCCATCCCCCGCCCTTTGAATAGTTTTATGCAACTTTTATTAAAAGCTAAGCAATGACAAAAAAAGAATATTGTTAAATCATATTTTCAAGGCTCCTTTCCAAATATTCTCTGCATTCTGTGGATATTTCTGCTAAATTTCTGTTAAACAGTGAATTTTCTTATGACAGGAATTTCCTTATGCCAAGAATATTCTCGGAAAAAAAATTCCATGAAATTAGCTACCACCACATGTTGCCAAAAGTGTAGTTGGAGAAGAATTCTGAGCAACTATTGTTCTTTTTCTAATGTCAGTATTGCTGAAGTTCATCTATAAAAGGACACATCTTGCTGGTCCTTTCCAGGACAAACTCTCAAAATTACAGAAAACAAATAAGGAACAGCAAATAAATTGGAATAAAAAAAGATTAAGCAAAATAGTTCATTGTTAAGCTTTCTTTCACATACCTGATATTTTAAAAATCTGATACCAATCAATAGTTTTAATAGGGTTAAATATATTTTTGTTTTGGTCAGAAGTCTTTTGATTACTTAGCTTCAATTTCTCTCTAACAAAATGAAATTCAATGGTGAAAAAAGTGAGGTTCTACATTTAGGCAAGAAAAACCAAAATGCACAGGTACAGTATATGTGGTCCCTTGCTCAACAGTGGTGACTGTGAGAGGGATCTGGGAGTCATAGTGGACAAGCATTTAAATATGAGCCAGCAGTGTGCAGCAGCTGCCAAAAAAGCCAACACAGTTCTAGGCTGCATAAACAGAGGGATAGCATCAAGATCACATGAAGTGTTAATACCACTTTATAATGCCTTGGTAAGGCCACACTCGGAATACTGCATTCAGTTTTGGTCACCACGATGTAAAAAAGATATTGAGACTATAGAAAGAGTGCAGATAAGAGCAACAAAGATGATTAGGGCACTCGAGGATAAAACATATAAACAATGGTTGCTAGAATTGGATATGTCTAGTTTGATGAAAAGAAGGACTAGGGGTGACAGGATAGCAGTGTTCCAATATCTCAGGGGTTGACACAAAGAAGAGGGAGTCAACCTAGTCTCCAAAGCACGTGAGGGTAGAACAAGAATCAAAGAGTGGAAACTAATCAATGAGAGAAGCAACTTAGAACTAAGGAGAAATTTCCTGACAGTGAGAACAATTAATCCGTGGAACAGCTTGTCTCCAGAAGTTGTAAATGCTCCAACACTGGAAATTTTTAAGAAGAGGTTGGATAACCATTTGTCTGAAGTGGTGTAGGGTTTCCTGCCTAAGCAGGGGGTTGGATTAGAAGACCTCCAAGGTCCCTTCCAACTCTGTGATTCTGTGATTCTGTTCTGTTATTCTTTCTGTTATTCTTTCTGTTATTCAGAATCCAGAAATCTACCCTTGCAACAATAAAAGCATAAGAATTCATAGTTCACTTAAGTCACTTAAGTTCACAATTTATGGGAGCTAACAAGAGAACTGCCTGCAATAGCTAAAATATCCAATTGATGTGTGGAATAAGAAGAAGTCCACCTTCTTCTTGGTCTGATCTATGAATTATGGACCTTGAATAATTTATGCTTCTGAGTGCCATTTCAGTTGAGTCAGCAAGGATGGAAATATGCTGTTCAGCACCACAACCTCATAATGTTGCAATGACAATCTCAGAGATTTTTTTTAAAAAAACATTAACATATTTTATTTCCTTCATGGGCAGGTATCACCTGTCTCCCTGTGTAATGATAACTGCCCTTCAGGCTACAGAAAGACCAAAATAGAAGAAAAACCATTTTGTTGCTATGACTGCATTCTATGTCCTCAAGGAGAGATCACAAATCAGACAGGTAAGAGATGTTACAAAAAAAAACTAGATGTCCTTCATCATTTTGATATTGCACTCAATTTCTCAAATATGCATAACTTTTCACACTTGTGTACCCTATTTTTTGGGCACCAGCAAGCACCTGCATTCAGCTATTCCCTGGCTGTTTTTTTTCTCCCTATGCCCCTTCTTTCTCAGTTACTGGCGCCCAGCTTTCTCCTTTTCCGCCCAGCCACCACAGCCAGATCAGAAACACTTGACTCTCTTTTCTGTCTTGCTTTTTGGACCCAGCTTATCTGGCAAACACATGGTGCTCCCAGCCTTTTGTAAAGCTGCACTGCCTTCATAAACAGAATAATGGAATAACACAATTGTCATTTTGTTATTCTGTTGCAAGGGATCTTGGAGGACTTTGAGTCCAACCCCTTGCAAAAGCAGGAAATCGTATATCATTTCAGTCCAATGGAACCAGCAAAACATGGTCTGACAGCTAGCCCTTTTATAGAGGGCTGTCCGACACAACAACCATTCAAACACTGGACCTGGGTGGTAACATACAGTTCAGGTAGAGTTCAACTAGAACATAACAACTTACAGTTCAGTCAGATTTCATCTAGACATAACAAGTTTAGAGATCAGTTAGAGGTCAGAACACAACAGGTGACATAATAGTGTTCCAATACAGGTAGTCGACTTACAATAGTTCGTTTAGTGACCATTCAAAGATATAGAGACTGGAAAAAGGGACTTACGACCCTTGCAGCATCCTTCTAAAAAACTTCCGGTGTTGGAGCACCCACAAGCTCTGGAGGCAAGTTGTTCTGTTGATTTTTTCCTTGATTAGTTTCCATCCATTGCTTCTTTCCATCCTTCAGGTGCCTTGGATAATAGCTTCACTCCCTCTTCTTTGTGGCATCCCCTGAGATATTATATTAAATTAGATTAGAAGTCTTTTCTTTTTTTTGATTTTTTTAAATTTTTCTCTCCAAATTCCATCAATAGAACAATACACACATACCTTAAGATATATCAATAACATAAATATACAGTACATGCATTTTAAGTCAATCAATTTTAAATCATAAAACAGTATTATATTTATCACTCCTACTATTATCATTATAGTTATTTGGTATTTATTAGATATATAATCTATAATCTAAGTAAGTACTATATTTCAGGTATGGGTTATCCTTCTAGTGCTACCTCCATTAAAAATCTAATTTTGTCTTCTGGGTTTCTCACCAATTAATTCCAATATTTCAAACTAAATTAACTGCTATAGCTTTCCTCCTCCGCTAGTTATTGTTTCTCTTGCTTCTTCAATCCAAGCCATAGTGCTTCCTTCTCTTCCTTATTTTCTTTACTCATCATTCATTTTTTTGTCTCTATTTTTCTCATAACTAAATGCCCCATAAAAGTTCAACCTTCATTTATATAAATTATAATAAAATATTAGTTCACATTCAATTCTTTGTATAATATTTCAATAATATACAGAAAGAAAGGAAATAGTAATTATTCCAATTCTATAAGTTTCAGCATATTAATTCATTTCATTCTTTTTTGTTGTAATTTATCTTCCCCTCTAATGGTACAAAAAATCATTTACATCAATTTTAAACTTAATATAACAAACCAAACTTATCTTAGATTAGAATTCTTTATTGGTCAGGTGTGATTGGAAACACAAGGAATTTGTCTTTGGTGCATATGCTCTCAGTGTACATAAAAAGAAAAGATACATTCGTCAAGAATCATTAGGTACAACACTTAAAGATAGTCATAGGGTACAAATAAGCAATCAAATTATACTAGGAAATAATCAATATAAATCATAAGGATACAAGCAACAAGTTACAGTCATACAGTCATAAGTGGGAGGAGATGGGTGATAGGAACGATGAGAAGATTAATAGTAAGAGTAATGCAGACTTAGTGAATAGTTTGATAGTATTGAGGGAATTATTTGTTTAGCAGAGTGATGGGTTTCGGGGAAAAACTGTTCTGGTGTCTAGTTGTTCTGGTGTGCAGTGCTCTATAGCATCATTTTGAGGGTAGGAGTTGAAACAATTTATATCCAGGATGCGAGGGGTCTGTAAATATTTTCACAGTCCTCTTTTTGACTCGTGCAGTATACAGGTCCTCAATGGAAAGCAGGTTGGTAGTATTTGTTTTTTCTGCAGCTCTAATTATCCTCTGAAGTCTGTGTCTGTCTTGTTGGGTAGCAGAACCAAACCAGACAGTTATAGAGGTGCAGATGACAGACTCAATAATTCCTCTGTAGAACTTTGGGCAGTTTGAGCTTCCTGAGTTGTCACAGAAAGAACATTCTTTGTTGTGCTTTTTTGATGATGTTTTTGATGTTAGGTGACCATTTTAGGTCTTGAGATATGATAGAACCCAGAAATTTGAAGGTCTATACTGTTGATACTGTGTTGTCTAGTTTGTAAGGGGTGGTAGTATGCAAGGGTTTCTCCTAAAGTCTATCACCATTTCTACTGTTCTGAGTGTGTCCAGTTCCAGATTATTCTGTTGCACCATGAGGCTAGTTGTTCAACTTCCCAGCTGCATGCGGATTTATCATTGTCTCAAATGAGACCAATCACTGTTGTATCATCTGCAAACTTCAGTAGTTTAACAGATGGATTGTTTGAGATGCAGTCATTGGTACATAGAGAGAAGAGAAGTGGAGAGAGCACACTTACTTTGGTGTGTGTGTGCTAATTGTACAGGTATCTGATGTGATTCTGCTTAGCTTTACCTGCTGCTTCCTGTCTTTTAGGAAGCTTATGATCCACTTGCAAGTGTGTTCAGGTACCGCTATTGGAACACTGCTATCATGTCACCCCTAGTCCTTCTTTTCATTAAACTAGACATACCAAATTCCTCAGCCACTCTTCATGTTTTATCCTCCAGTCCCCTTATTAACTTTGTTGCTCTTCTCGGCACTTTTTCTAGAGTCTCAACATCTTTTTTATATCATGGCAACTAAACGTGGATGCAATATTCCAGGTGTGTCTTACCAAGGCATTAGAAAGTGGTACTAACACTCCATATGATCTTGATTCTAAACTTAGAATCAAGCTAAACAGCTTATTTTGGAAAGGTTACTTTGGACCAAATGTGTTTGGAATGCATCCCATGCGCAAACTGGGAGAGATGGGGTGTAAAAGGAGAAATGCTTGTGTGGGGAACCAGGAGTGAAGGAGCAAAAAAGGAGAATAGGCATTGCAGGGAATTGGGAAAGAAAGCAGCTGGGGAGAAAACAAGAGCTGACACTTGCTGAAGTGTAACAAGGAGGGATAGGATTGTAGCCATTGAACCATGTGGTCGGATGAAGTCTCCCTTTACAGCAGGGGTGGGTTCTAACTTACCTCACTGCCAGTTCGCTTCCTCCCGCTCCGTGTGGGCACGTGTGCAGGTGCATTGCCAAAAAATCCAATTTTTTTAAAAAGCCAAAAACAAGATGGTGACTGCATGCACAGTGCCAGAAACTTGGCTTCCACACATGCTCAGAAGAGGGACCGAACCGGTTCCGTGACATCATTGTGACATCACCAGCGGGCGCTACCAGTTTGGGAAAACCGCTCCGAACCGGTCTGAACCCACCTCTGCTTTACAGCCACATCACTTAGAGACTGAAATCTCATAAACTGTTGTCATAAAATGACCGTCCAATTGTGCTCATACCTTTATAGCATAGTTCTCCAACCTTTCCACCTTTGCAGACAGGTGGGTGGGTGGGTGGGTGAGAGGGGATTGTTTTGCGTGAGTGGCCAGCAAGCATACATGTGCAGCTCATTTGTGCAAGCGGCATGAATGCACGCTCACCGCTCGTGCAAATTGAGCTGTGTGCATGTGCTTCCCCACTGCTTGCAAAAGTGGGACAGCACATGAATGCATGCTCTTCTGCTGTTTCCATGGGCTGGTGCACTAGTGGGCTGTCTTGTGGTTGGGGACCCCTAATAGCAATAGCACTTAGACTTATATACTGCTTTACAGTGCTTTACAGCCCTCTCTAAATGGTTTATAGAGTCAGCCTATTGCCCCCAACAATCTGGGCCCCATTTTATCCACCTCGGAAGGATGGAAGGCTGAGTCAACCTTGAGCCTGGCAGGATTTGAACTGCCAAATTGCAGGCAGCCGGAAGTCAGTAGAAATAGCCTGAAGTACTGCACTCTAAACACTGCGCCACAGAGGCTCAAATATATAGGTTCTAATATATAGAACTATTTATAAAATGGACCTTTGTCAATTATTTTCATCCAAGGAGAAACCCATATGAAGCGACTATGCCATTACTATTATTATGATTTGCATTTGTACACCACTCGACTCTCTGTCTTCTCGCAACTTATTTGATTTAACATAAATCTCCAGGATACGTTATTTTATATCTTATATCCTGATTCTCAGATTAGTAGTCTCTCATCTCTTGATTTTCTACTTCTCTTTGCTTTAACAGATATGGATCAATGCTTCCAGTGTCCAGAAGATAAGTACCCAAACAATAAGCGGGATCTCTGCCTTCTCAAGGAAGTGACATACCTTTCTTATGAAGAAACATTAGGAAGCAGTTTGGTGACAGTGGCCATTATCCTTTCTTTCATCACAGTTTCTGTACTAGGAGTGTTTCTGAAGAACCACAACACACCTATCATTAAGGCCAACAACCGCAGCCTCTCCTACACCCTCCTCATCTCTCTCCTCCTCTCCTTCTTTTGTTCTCTCCTTTTCATTGGAAGACCCAGGATAGTGACCTGTCTCCTTCGACAGACTGCTTTTGGGGTCATCTTCTCAGTGGCTGTTTCTTGTATATTGGCCAAAACCATCACAGTGGTTCTGGCTTTCATGGCCACCAAGCCAGGATCAAAGATGAGAACATGGGTTGGAAAAAGACTAGCCCTTTCCATTGTTCTCTTTTGCTCCTTTATTCAAATTCTTCTTTGTATTATATGGCTGGCAACTTCACCCCCTTTCCCAGACTTAGATATGCACTCCTTTCATTCTGAAATTGTGGTGGAATGCAATGAAGGGTCGGTTGTCATGTTTTATAGTGTCTTGTCTTTTATGGGTTTCCTGGCTATGGTCAGTTTTATTGTAGCTTTCCTGGCTAGGAAGTTA
This sequence comes from Diadophis punctatus similis, assembly GCA_023053685.1. Taxonomy (NCBI): domain Eukaryota; kingdom Metazoa; phylum Chordata; class Lepidosauria; order Squamata; family Dipsadidae; genus Diadophis; species Diadophis punctatus. Next base: position 1,757,871 of record JALIGW010000046.1, read on the forward strand.
CCAGATACTTTCCAGGAAACCAAGTCTATCACATTCAGTATGCTGGTCTTTTGTAGTGTCTGGTTATCTTTTGTCCCTGCTTACATGAGCACAAAAGGGAAATATACAGTGGCTGTGGAGATCTTCTCCCTCTTGTCCTCCAGCGCTGGGCTTTTAGCTTTTGTCTTTTTCCCCAAATGCTACATCATCATCATGAAGCCTCATCTGAATAAAAGGGAGCATCTCATAAAGAGAATTATTTAAACAATTGCCCTTTGTCTTTCTCCAACAGGGGATTAGTATGGGGATGCATCAAGAGGTAAATCTCTTGATGCATCAATTTGAGAGGTACTTTAAAAGTCAGATAATCAATTTTCATGGTCCTTGAAATAAGACTAGTGTATTAGTTGACAATATTACAAGCTGGAGATTGTAATGACTGGCCCTATTGAAATAATATTCAGAATAAACTCAGCAGCTGCATTCTCACACAAAATACTTGTTTGGTGTTAAATTTAATAAATGTAGAAGTTAGCATGAAGAACAGAACAGAACAGAACAGAACAGAACAGAACAGAACAGAATTGGTCTCTGGTGCATAAGCTCTCAGTATCCATACAAGCAACAATGTAATATAATAATAAAATACTATTTGAAGAAGGTAGTAGAAAAGATTATATTTATTAAAACATTTTATACAATGTTTACAGTATTCCTAAATACTGTAAATACTAAAATTAATCTTTTTAAAAAAATAATTTTATTGACCTTTTTTTACATTGAAAACAAACTACATTGAAAACAATACTTTACAACACTTTAGAACACTTTAGAACACTTTACAACACTTTTTGCGTCAGTAACAGATTTTAATTTTACAATATTTTCCTCTTTCATTTATCAGTTCTATTATATACATATATTTCACACTTCTATTTTTACATGATATACTTCATATGTTAATGTACTTTATTTCTACCATGTTTTTTATTTTCCTTTTATTTGCTTATATCTAATACATTCTAATAACTCCTTTATCCTCTTTCTTATTTTATTCACTCATCCTTTGTCTCTCTTCTCTAACCCCTCATAACATTTTTTGCATACGTTATAATATTCTATTTCCTCCTTTTCTTATATTCTCTTTATATATTTGTCCAATTTTATTGAAACCAATAATATGTATATGTTATTTATATATTTACTTATTTTTATTCTATTTCTAATTCAATCAATAACTATTCTTATTTCCTCCTCTATTTTTTTCTTATTTATTAGTCATCCTTTTACAATATTTTCCTCAGAGCTGAAGTGGTGCAGTGGTTAAATGCAGCCATTGCAGGCTGACTGCTAGTTCAACAGTTCAGCTGTTCAAATCTCACTAGGCTCAAGGTTGACTCAGCCTTCCATCCTTCCTAGGTCGGTAAAATGAGGACCCAGATTGTTGGGGGCAATATGCTGAACTCTGTAAACCGCTTAGAGAGTGCTGTAAAGCACTATGAAGCGGTATATAAGAAAAGTGCTATTGCTATCCTTATTCTCCTTGCATACCTTGTTTCCATTTGTATTTTTTCTTTTGTTCCTTCTCTTGCTATCCGTTCTTTTTCTTTTTCTCTCCTTTCTTCTCGTTCCTCTTTCTCCTCTATTTGATCTTCCTCCTGACTCCTACTCTCCACTTCTTCCTTGGCTTCCTGTTCTTCACCTATTACAATCTGCTGTTCTATAAATTCTCTTGCTTTCTCTATTGTTTCTACTTTAAATTTTTTATCTTGCCAGGTAATCAATATTCCTTCCGGGACTAACCATCGGAACATTACATTTTTCTTAATTAAATGTGATGTTAAAAATTGGTATTTCCTTCTTTGGTCTCTCACCCTCCTTGGTATTTGCTTCAAAGTTATTATTTCCCTTCCTTTGTATAGTAATGGTTCCTCTCTCATTTTTAAATATATTTCGTCTCTTACTGCTTTTTTCGTGAATCGTAGTTGTACTTCCCTCGGTAATTTATTTCTGTGGGCATAATTCATGTATACTCTGTAAACTTCATCGAACTCTTTTATTATATCTTGTTTATCTACCTGCAATGCCACAGCCAATATTTCCACCATAGTTTCACCTAATTCTTCCTCTTTATTTTCTGCAATATTTTGAAATCTTAAAAAGAAAGCTGCTTTTTCTAATTCTAAAAACACAAAGGACTGTTCCATCTTCCTATTCATTATCAAATATTTTTGTTCCATATCTTCCACATTTTTGTCTACCTGTTCTATTTTTCCCTCTACTACCTTAATTTTCTGCTCATTCTTAAGAATATTCTGCAGTATTTTTCCTATTTTATTATCCATATTTTTAATGTCTTCTTTCATTTCACTCGAATCACTTCTAAGTTCCACATGGTTTCTTTTTGCCTTCTCGTGATTACTAGCTATGGCTTCTTGTGCATTAGACATTGTTTTTTGCATTTTTGACATTGTTTCTTGTATCATTAATAAAGTTGTTTGAATACTTTGTAAATTTGTTGATGAACCTGATTTTTCCGTTCCTAACATACTCTCTATAGAGCATTGTTGTGCTGGTGAGGATGTTGTCTTCTTACTTAGTTTTGTTACTGTTGTAGTACATCATTTTTCCTATCTTTAATATATTATCCCAAAATGTCATGTAGTATCTTAATTGTTAATAATAATAATAATAATAATAATAATAATAATAATAATAATAATAATAATAATAATAATAATAATAATAATAATAATAATAATAATAATAATAATAATAATAATAATAATAATAATAATAATAATAATAATAATAATAATAATAATAATAACAACAACAACAATAATAATAATATATTGATATGATAGTACTAACATTGTTTAATATAATTACTATTCAATATCTATAATCATGTTTACTCATATACTTATCTTATATATATATATAAGTATATATATTGTTATTATACTTATTTAATAAAATTATATCTATCTTAATAACAATTACTCTCTAATTGCTTAATATCTACCCATCATATTAACACATAATATAAATCATCAATTTAAAGATTCACTCCAATAGTAAATAATTGTATCATATATCTATCTATCTATCTATCTATCTATCTATCTATCTATCTATCTATCTATCTATCTATCTATCTATCTATCTATCTATCTATCTATCTATCTATCTATCTATCTATCTATCTATCTATAATTATAATTTATAATTATAATTATATTATATAATTATAATTATATAAATAAAATGAATTTATTTCATTTATCAGCAAAAAATCCTACACATATAGAATAGTGTATCAGCTATATAAAAAACAGCCTGGATGGTCCCAGTGAGGGGTTGAAAGGCAAAAAGGAAGCTGTGATGCTTTCTCTCCCATATTTGGGTACACCAGGATAATACGACAGAAAAACACATATAACCCTTTCCTGGTGAAAGAGCTGATTGGGAACAGAGCCTATGGCCTAGTGGTTAATTTGCTGCCTTACAAGGCAGCTGGCCCGGGTTCAAATCCCAGTAAGGGGTATGGCTATCTGACGAGAGCAAAATAAGCTCGAAATAGATCTATAATAGTCTTCCTTTATTTTCATTTATCAGCAAAAAATCCTACACATATAGAATAGTGTGTCAGCTATATAAAAAACAGCCTGGATGGTCCCAGTGAGGGGCTGAAAGGCAAAAAGGAAGCTGTGATGCTTTCTCTCCCATATTTCCGCTGCCTGGATGATGTTAGGGTCTGGATGGGGAGGAACCGGCTAAAGCTCAACCCTGACAAGACCGAGTGGCTATGGATATTGCCTCCCAAGGATTCTGTCATGGGAAAAAATTAACCTTTTCCATTGTTCTTTCTTGTTCTTTTATTCAAACTCTTCTTTGCATTGTGTGGCTTGGAATTTCTCCCCCTTTCCCAGACTTGGGCAAGCACTCCTTCATTTCTGAAACTGTTGTGGAATGCAATGAGGGGTCAGTTGTCATGTTTTATAGTGTCTTGTCTTTTATGGGTTTCCTGGCTATGGTCAGTTTTGTTGCAGCTTTCCTAGCTAGGAAGTTACCAGACACTTTCCAGGAAACCAAATCCATCACATTCAGCATGCTGGTTTTCTGCAGTGTGTGGTTATCATTTGTCCCTGCGTACATTAGCACCAAAGGGAATTACACAGTGGCTGTGGAGATTTTCTCCATTATGGCCTCCAGTGCTGGACTCCTGGGCTGTGTCTTTTTCCTGAAATGTTACATTATTATAGTGAGACCTGATCTTAACAAACGAGAGCAGTTAATAAAAAGAGGAAATTGATCAAAACCACGATCAAAATGAACATATTACCAAAACTTCTTTTTATCTATTTCAAACAGCTCCAACAAAATTAGGGAAAATTTTTTATACGGATTTAGACAAATTAATAATGAAATTTATTTGGTCAGGAAAAAAGCAAGAATTAAAAAAAATTACTACAAGACAAAAGAACAAGAGGCGGTTTTGGATTGCCAGATAGGAAATCATATCATCAAGCAGCAACAATAGCATGGATAAAGGAATGGGTGACACTCACAAACAAAAGAATTCTAACAATTGAAGGATACGATTTACAAATTGGTTGGCATAATTTCATCTGGGAGGGAAAACACCAAGTACATAAATATTTTCAGAGACATCACATTAGAGGAACACTGTTAGAAGACTGGTTAGAAATTAAACACAAACATTATATTCAAATGCCTAAATGGATATCCCCAATGGAAGCCCTAATCTACTCCAATCTGTTAGACTTAAATAAAAAAATTACATATAAGGAACTACTAGATGAACACAACAATCTAAAAACAAGAGAAGAATTGGCACTACAGGGAAAAAAGATTGATTGATGGCCATATTTACAAATTCAAAAGAAATATAAAAAAGACATATCACAATTCGGCTTCCAAGAAAAAGACCAAGATTTGGATAAAATTTTATTAGGCTCAGAAGAAAAAATAATAACAAAATCATATAATTGTTTACTTAAGGTAAAAATGGAGAAGGAAACAGTAAAAGAGGTGATGATAATATGGGCACAAAATTTCGGTTATAATATTGAACTGGATTTAATGGGACAAATTATGGAACCAAAATTATAAAATGACGATGGCCACATCTTATAGAGAAAACACATACAAAATGTTTTATAGATGGCACCTACCCCCGGCAAGATTGGCGAAAATGTTTCCTCACCTATCACCCAAATGTTGGAAATGCAAACAAGAATATGGAACATATTACCACATGTGGTGGACATGTTCAGAAATTAAGAAATATTGGAAAAAAATACAAAATTGGATTGAGGAAATAACAAAACAAACCATAGAATTTAAACCAGAAATCTTCTTATTAGGAATATTGAAAATGAAAGTAAGCAAGCAGGTCCATTATTTCATACTTCACATAATTACAGCAGCCAGAATCCTGTATGCACAACACTGGAAAATGGACATAACCCCTTCTAACACAATGTTAATAACCAAAATATTAGATTGTGCAGAAATGTGCAAACTAACAATGAAACTACATGATAAAGAAGATTCAGAATACTACAAAATCTGGGAAAATTGGTATAAACGGTTGGAAAACAAACAAACAAAACAAACAAACTTAACATGTTAAGGGTGATGAATAGAATAATAAGTTAAAATAGATTGATGATAAATTAAGAAAATAATAACTTAGATATCGAAAGGATAATGATACGCAAAAGCTGTACTATATATTTATAACTACTATTTCTTATTTTAAAGTATGTACTTTTTTCTTTTCTTTTTCTTTTTTCTTTTCTTTTTTTTCTTTTTTCTTATGTGTGTGTATATATATATATATATATATATATATATATATATATATATATATATATATATATATATATATATATATATATATATATATATATATATATATATATATATATATATATATATATATATATATATATATATATATATATATATATATCTTTTAGCTTAGACTATATTGTTTATGAAATTATATATTGCTATATATGCTTGATTTGTATATATATGTACAAATATATGTCTTTTTTGTATGTCTTTTTCATGTCTTTTTCGTATTATTTATTTATTTATTTATTTTATTTTGTTATTCTTATATGCCGCCCAACTCCCGAAGGACTCAGGGCGGCGTTATGTGTTTTTGTATATTTTAAAACAACTTAATAAAATTATTTTTTTTTAAAAAAAGAGGAAATTGAACAATATTGTCAGCAATGTTTAATTCCCTATCCTCCCCCCACACACTAATGGAAACACCTTGCAATGAATCCTATCAGACAGTAATTTAGGAATTACTATAATAAGAATATTATAATTCTTTCTTCATAGAAGCATTTAGAAATAGTGCTACAAATATTGTTTTAGTTGGTGGAGTGGTAGATGAGAAAACTATGAATGTGGATGTAGACCCAACCAGAATTAATAGTGATCCATTCTTTACCAAGATTTTGGTCTTTAGGTGTCAACAGATGTAACCATGAATCCGCTCTAGGATTCTGTCTTTTTGTTTCTGCTGGACAGAAGTAGTGCCAGATCCATTTGCCTTTTTAAACATGACTACCATCTAATGCAGTGATGGCGAACCAATGGCACGCGTGACAGAGGTGGCATTCAGAGTCCTCTCTTTGGGCACGTTCACCATCACCCCAGCCCAGCTCCATTGCATTTCTCCATCGCGTTCTCACTGTCGTTTGCAGGGAAACAAAAGTTTGTGGGACTAAAAAAAATTCACTCAATCAATTCCAACTTCTCGGAAAAGAAAAAGATCTCATGAAGTTGGAATTGATTGAGTGAACTTTTTTTAGTCCAACAAACTTTTGTTTCCCAACACATGATGGCAAGAAATGTGACAGAGAAATGTGATGGAGCTGGAAATCAGGTAGGCAAAGAAATGATTGGGGGAATCGAGGGCCTGGGCGGTGGTGGGTGGGGCAAGCTCTGTAGCGCGGCACTGTCTTTTCCTGCAAGATACAGGCCATGTACCAATAGCTTTGCCTTCCCCGCTTTCTTGCTTTGAATTTCCTGTCCAAAGGTAATTGGATTTTTTCGATTGTAACCAAAGGTATCTTGGCTCAGAATGTCCCTTCTTCTTTCCCGGACAGGACATTTTACGGTGATAGTTTTCTTCCAGATAAATAATTGATGGGTATTTAGTTATGAGGAATGCAATGTCTCTTTCAATAATAGAAATTAAAACGATTTTTATTTAACAAGAAAAGAAGTAAAAATATTCAGAGAAAACTGGGATAAGAAAATGAAGAGAAAAACCAAGAAATAATATTACAAAAGTTTTTCTTTTTTATTGTATTATTTCAAAAGCAGGAAAAGAAATAAAGGGGCATAAAAGTGCATTTATCAGGTTTTTCTTAGAACAATTAGCTGAACTCTGCCTTGTTTATCACTATTTTAGGTAATAAAACCTCAGTATTCAGGTTAAATTGCCATGTTGGCACTTTGCGATAAATACGTGGGTTTTGGGTTGCAGTTTGGGCACTCGGTCTATGAAGGGTTCACCATCACTGATCTAACGTATAACCTTCATCAATGGAAGTTTTTAAGAGACTGGACAACCACTTGTCTGAAATGGTATAGGGCAGAGATGGCCAAACTGTGGCGCATGCACCAAACATAGTGCATTGGCTGATTGCAAGTGGCGCATTGCAATCATCCAATTGACAGAAAAGGTGATGCTGTTTTAGCGAGTGAAAGTGATTCCGAAAAAAATCTAAACCATGACCTGGAGAAGGAAGGAAGGAGGGGGGGGCCCTTGGCGTCAAGCCTCCCGATTCCTGGGCAGGATTAAGTTTCACGGTCGCCTGCACATGTGTATCCTGCAGCTTTTCTCTCCGGGCTGTTACTTCAGAGCAAAGAAAGCATGGGGGGGGGGGTAGAGGAGAAGAAGGAGGCGGTGGCGGCGGCAGCAATCCGAGGCTTCACCCCAAAGCTAAGCAACTGCCCATTGCCCACACGCCCTGAAGTGCGGGACTCCACAGCTCCATTGGGGAAAGGGAGGACAGCAGTGCTCCGAGGAGGGGGGCCGCTGTCACCGCCTCTGCTGCTGCTGCTGCTTCTCGGAATGCAGAAGCTGCGTGGAAGCTCCGTCCGGGGTGAGCCTTCTCATCGCCCCGCACTTGCATTTGTTCCCACCCACTGCTGCTGCTGGAGAGGCGCTTTGCCAGCCCTGGTTGTTGTGATTGTTACTCTTGCAGGGGGTTCTTATTTCCAGGGGGGAGGGGGAAGCGCCCTCTTTCCCTCCCTTCTGAAAGAGGCTTGGCATCTTGGAAGAGGGCTGGGCGAGGGAGAAAGGAGCCATGGTGGGGATTGGTTTGCAGGGAGAAAGAAGGAAGGAAGGAAGGAAGGGAGAAGAAAGAAGAAGAAAGAAAGAAAAAGAAAGAAAGAAAGAAAGAAAGAAAGAAAGAAAGAAAGAAAGAAAAAAGAGAAAGAAGTTAGAAAGGAAGGAAGACAGAAAGAATGAAAGAAAGAAAGAAAGAAAGAAAGAAAGGAAGGAAGGAAGGAAGGAAGAAACAATGAATGAAAGATAGATAGAAAGATGTTAGGAAAGAAGAAAGATGAAAGAAAAAAAGAAAGAAAGAAAGAAGAAAGAAAGAAAGAAAGAAAGAAAGAAAGAAAGAAAGAAAGAAAGAGAAAGAAAGAAAGATGTTAGGAAGGAAGGAAGACAGAAAGAAAGAAAAAGATGTTAGGAAAGAAGAAAGATGAAAGAAGGAAGGAAGGAAGGAAGAAGAAAGAAGAAGAAGAAGAAAGAAGACAGACAGACAGAAAGAAAGAAGTTAGGAAGGAAGGAAGGAAGGAAGGAAGGAAGGAAGAAAGAAAGAAAGAAAGAAAGAAGTTAGGAAGGAAGGAAGACAGAAAGAAAGAAAGAAAGAAGAAAGAAATATGTTAGGAAAGAAGAAAGATGAAAGAAAGAAAGAAAGAAAGAAAGAAAGAAAGAAAGAAAGAAGGATGGAAAGATGGAAGTAAGAAAGAAGAAAGAAGAAGAAAGAAGACAGAAAGAAAGAAAGAAAGAAAGAAAGAAAGAAAGAAAGAAAGAAAGAAAGAAAGAAAGAAAGAAAGAAAGAAAGAAAGAAAGTTAGTTGTATGGCCGCCCTGAGTCCTACGGGAGTGGGGCGGCATACAAAAACGACCAAAAAATAAATAAATAATAAATGGCGGATCGGAACTCGTCTGCGAAAAATTTGGCGGATGGTATGCTTAAGGTTGGCCACCACTGGTATAGGGTCTCATGCTTGGGCAGGGGGTTGGACTAGAACAGTGATGGCGAACCTATGGCACGCGTGCCACAGGTGGCACGCGGAGCCATATCTGCCGGCATGTGAGCCATTGCCTAGCTCAGCTCCAGCACGCATGTGCGCGCCGGCCAGCTGATTTTTGGCTTGCATGGAGGCTCTGGGAGGGAAGCCTCTGGAGCCTGGGGAGGGCGAAAAATGGGCCTACCAGACCCACAAGAAGTTGAGAAACGGGCCATTTCCAGCCTTCAGAGAGCCTCTGGGGGTGTGAGGGAGGCCATTTTCACCCTCCCCAGGCATTGAATTATGGGTATGGGCACTCATGCATGTGTGATAGCACGCGTGCACGCACTTTTGGCACCTGAGGAAAAAAAGGTTCACCATCACTGGACTAGAAGATCTTCAAGGTCCCTCTCAGCTCTATTCTGAATTGAATTGAAATTCAGGGTTGAATTTGTTGCAGACCGATACTAGAAGGGCCCCATCAGATTTGTAAAGCCCTACAAAGTTCACTGAATATCTAAATATCTGTAATGAAACAATATAGGTTGCATCATTTATAGCACATTAAGAAAAGTTTCCAGATATTCTGGAAGTTTGCATAAAATGTATCCAATCAAGACTGCTCAAGAAGGAGTCATCGTGAACTTCTAAGCTTATTTTTCATATTGCAGACTGCTTTTGGGATTACTTTCACGCACAGTTAATGAGATAATGCAAATTTTATCAAAAACTTAATGCAACTTTTATGAAAAAATGTTTTTCAGGAGTTATTTGGCTGTTTTCACTGTTGATGTTGACACCACTGTTTTCCCCTGGCATCATTTGTAATAGTCATTACAAACCATGGCAAAATTGCACCATGGGAATAAGCTGAAAAATCACTGTGGAACACCAGGGATGGGGTGGGTGGGTGGATTATTTCATCACTGTTTTGAATCAGAAAGAACTCTGGTGAGGTAATAATCTACCCTGTCTTTATAATCTTGACTGACTTCTCCTTTTCATTTGACAACTCCCTGTAAAATACAACAGGACGTGGCCACCACTTTAAAAACAAAGGATACATTCCCTTTGTTTTTTCAAACTTTGAGTACAGAGGACATTTAGCTCAATAGCTGGTTTATTCTCCGCTTGTTTAGCTTTCCAGCTAAATCCTGACTGTTCCATTAGAGAATATTCCACCAGCCATGGGCAAAGTGAATACATTTTCTGCAGGAAGGTTTGGATACCTTATAGTTGGAATATTGGTGTTAGGGGTGTTTCCTATGAGCATTTGCAACGTTTCTTTTTCAAAAGGCACCAGGGGTTACCCCAGTCCATTTTTTCATAAGTACCATGAACCAGGAGACTCCATACTTGGTGGCATAATTTCTCACAGCTTTATAGTTACAGAGAAGATCACATTCACAAGACATCCTTTTGAAGACGTCTCACCTGGATTTATGTAAGGAGTTGGATACTTTACATATCTGTTGTATCTCTATCCTGCTAATAATAGAAGTGGTGATGGTACAGTTTGTTTACTTTTGTGTGTGTGGGGGAGATGGGGTGGATTTTGAATGGGGGGAGAGAGACAGAGATGATAGATAGATAGATAAATAGATAGATAGATGATAGATGATAGATAGATAGATAGATAGATAGATAGATAGATAGATAGATAGATAAGATAGATAGATAGATAGATAATGATAAACAGATGATATTTCTGTCAATGACCTGATAAAACAAAACATGTATAATATAAGTAAGCATTTCTTCCTATTTCTGAAAAATCACTTTTTTTTAGTTTAGGAAGACAGAAGAGTTTGTCATCTGTAGAACCTCATTCTTGGAGATACTGATATTTTCAGAGAAAGGACAACTGCCTTCACATTACATTTTTTTTTGGGTGGGAGTATGTTGTATTTGAACCAGATTTTAAAATCGCAATCATTAGTTCTGCCATGGATTTGCAGAGAACATTTATATGATAAATTTTGTAGAAACAGTATTAATTCAGGATTTGTTTTTTTAAAATATTTAGCTGTTACCATTCAAATCAATGGTAGTAAATATCTGGAGCTATTTCCAAAGTATTTGTTATTAATTCAGAGTTATTAAAATTGCAAGGGGGTCTCTCTGTAAACATATGCATTGAAAGTATTTATTATTTTTTCAATTGTCTTGCAGATTATTAACTCAGACCTATCAACACATCTTGGCTCTGGTATTTGCTGTAAAAGAGATTAATGGAAATCCCCAGATCTTGACCAATGTCACCCTGGGCTTCAACATCTATAATAATTATTTTGATCCAAAACTGACATATGAAGTAACAATGAAAATCCTCTCAACACCAGACAGATTCATCCCAAACTATAAATGTGATTTCCAGAACAATCTAGTAGCAGTCATTGGAGGACCTAACTCAAATGATTTTTTTTACATAGCAACCATTCTGAGTCAATATAAGATTGCACAGGTAGTTTTTGTTGACAGAAGAGGAAAAAACTGAAGAAATCCATAACAATTCCCTTACTTGTTAAATATGAAAAATGAGATTCTGGGTTCCAGAATGTTGATTTGGCTACTAATTTGAATTGTAATTTAGACAGAATAAAAAGGATAAACAAAAAATTGAACTCAATCAGGGAGGTATGTGAAATAAGCCAAAATATGGAAATATTTACTTATTGAATTGATTTTTGAAATTCAGGTTATTTTCAGTATTTCCAATCAACTATATTTTGCCTTAATCGTTACTTTAATTAAATATTTTACTATTTTTTTTTAATTCTGGGAGGCTTCCATTTAACAGGTCATAAAAGGAATAATTCCCATTAGTATCAGACCATATGATTTCAGTCAAAGAAAGGCAGTATAGCTTTAGAAATCAGAACATAATGAGGGTTTTGCTGCAATCACAAAGAAAAAAAATCTAAATAACTAATTCCTTCTAAAACAAACCCTTCTCCTATTCTGTTTTTCTCCTTCTTCTCTTCATTTTCCGCGACCTTCTCTTAGCTTGCCTATTCTTCTCCTCCAGAGATGAATACACAAAACCAAGGAATTTTCTTCCGTTGGATGTTCCCAAATGCAGATTATCAATATTATGGGATTCTTCAGCTGTTACTTTATTTCAACTGGACATGGATGGGCGTATTTTATACTGACAATGGCAATCAGACAGAATTATTGCTCCGGAAAATATTACCTTTCTTTTCACAGCATGGCATCTGTTTTGATTTCATTGAAACTTTAGCTACGACGCTGTTCAGTAATGTGGGTGCTCTTGTGGAAGCATCCCGGGCTAAATTAAACCTTGCCTGGAACAGCAGAGCTAATGCAGTGATCTTTCATGGAGAATTTCATGGTATAATGTCTTTATGGACTTTGCTTGAACTTTTAGAATTTTATGATAAGGGAGGAAAAAAAGCAAAAGTCTGGATCATGACAGCAGATGTGGACTTTACATCCATCCTGTTTCAAAGAGCCTGGAGCACAGATTTCCTCCATGGCGCTATAACCCTGGCAATCCATTCTAAGGAAGTGTCAGGATTTCAGAAATTTGTTCAGATGAGGAATCCTATTTTGCATAAAGCAGATGGTTTCTTAAAAGAGATCTGGTTGCAACTATTTGATTGCCTGACTCCAACCTCTTCGTCTGAGTCCGAGGACCAGAATATCTGCACTGGAGAGGAGAAACTGGAGTCTCTTCCCATGACTGCTTTTGAAACAAGGATGACTGCCCACAGTTACTGTGTCTACAATGCTGTCTATGCTGTTGCACACGCTTTGCATGCCCTGTATTCATCCGTAAACAAGCAAAGATCGAGGATGACATTGAAAATCCTTAAAGGACAGCCATGGAAGGTAAATATCTTTTTCAGATTAGTGCAGGGCAGGGATAGGCAAAGTTGGCTCTTCTATAACTCATGGACTTCAACTCCCAGACTTTCTGAGCCAATCATGCTACCTCAGGAATTCTGGGAGTTGAAGTCCATGAGTCATAGAAGAGCCAACTTTGCCTACCCCTGGTGCAGGGTATTTCCCCGTATTTGTCGATGCAACAGTAATGTTGTCAGTTTATTTTATTTCACTGATCATTGTGAGATGTTTGGGATCAGAGATCTTATTTCCATGATGAAGAACCAATGTTATCTTCAAGTTGGGTGTTTATATGAAGATGTGTGATCCAAACATTATCAGCAGAAAAAAAGATTGGGATGAGCTGCTCCATACTGCATAGAACATACATAGAATAATAGAGTTGGAAGGGACATTTGAGGTCTTCTAGTTCACCCCCTGCTCAAGCAGGAAACCCTATACCATTCTGGACAAGTGGCTGTCCAGTCTCTATTTAAAAGCCTCCAGTGATGGAGCATCCACAACTTCTGAAGGCAAAGCATTCCACTGGTTAATTGCTCTCACCATTAGGAAAATTCTCCTTAATTCTAATTTGCTTTTCTCCTTGGTTAGTTTCCATCCATCTTTTCTTGTTTTCCCTTTGGTGCTTTCTGTGCATTTGTAGTTAGCAATTTTGTTTTCATTTCTTCAACTGCCCTAGATTCCGGTTCTCATCCAATGTGGTGCCATTTCACAAAAAATCTATTTCAAGCTGAATGGGAATTATTTTCATTTATTTAATCATTAGAACCTGTTCTTCCTGTTGGACTGTCTCCATCATCATTGTGTCAACTTGCAAAACGTTCAAGTTGCCATAAGCAGGAGGGGGGAGAACTGACGGAGTTGCTGATTGTACTGACTGAAGCTACATTCCACAAATGTTTCTTTTATTGATTGTGTCCTTGGGTTACTGGAGTCAGCAGGAGGGGTGTGGGTTTCACAGCCTGCCAACGAAGTTCATTGGATAATGTGATTTATGACATGTCCAGTGAGGAGGGGGGAAATAGGGTCATGAGGGCATGTAACCTATGTGAGCTAAGTTCTGACTGCATTGGAGTATTGCCGAAATGTCGCTCCTAATAAATGGCTATATTTCTTTTGAAGTTTGGCTTGTGGCTTCATGAATTGATTAACTTCACACCTTGTAAGAATGGATAACATTGAAGGCAGATCTCTATTTTCTCATGATTTTACACTATTTTCCATCAAGAAACATTTGTGCAGAGGAAGAAATATCTCATAATATTAAATCTAATCCTCTGATGCAACGTTTTTTACTTTTTTCAAATGAAATCTCCATATAAAATCCCACCCAATAGATTTATGACTTTATGACTCTGCCAGATTTATTGGGATCATGGCTCATTTCTACATGTTTCTGTAGTTCAAATGAGCTTTGTGGCAAAACCTTACTAATCATTTCCTTTACAATGGTAGCTTTAAGATACCAGACAATGATGCAGTCTTCCATTGAAAGTACTATAACTTTGCTGAGGATGTGTTTTCTTATTTGATGGCATTCACCATATTTGAGATATTTTGCAAAGCATCTACAATCAAACTTCATGCCATGCTTTTATCTGCTTTCCAACTTTTTCCTCCTTGCTGTCTAGCTTCACCATTTCCTGAGAGGAGTTTCATTCAATAACAGTGCCGGAGACACGATTTCCTTTGATGAAAATGGAGAACTTGTAGGAAAATTTGATATCATAAACTGGGTCACCTTCCCAAACCATTCCTTCCTTAGAGTTAAGGTGGGAACCATAGATCCAAACCCACTCTCACATCACCTGCTGACCATTAGAGAGAATGATCTCATCTGGCCCACCTGGTTTAATCAGGTAAAATCCATATCTTGTCCACATTGATTGATCACTTTGACCAATATTCCAAGAAGGTTCATGGAAATCTAGCAGAATTGCCTTATTGTTTCTCAATTATTTTGATCATAGCAAAAATAAATAAATAAATTGTCCAGTAAGTGAGCAAATCAGACACATGAGAATATGTGGTGGCGAGGTGGTGAAGTGGTTAAATGCAGCACTGCAGGCTACTGCTAGTTCAGCAGTTCAGCTGTTCAAATCTCACCGGCTCAAAGTTGACTCAGCCTTCCATCCTTCTGAGGTCGGTAAAATGAGGACCCGGATTGTTGGGGGCAATATGCTGAACTCTGTAAACCGCTTAGAGAGGGCTGTAAAGCACTATGAAGCAGTATATAAGTCTAAGTGCTATTACTAAGTGCTATGTACTTATGTAGTGTATCCGTAAGTGGCTATTCTGGTAAAATATGTATTCCTCTTTACCTTACTTTGGTTCAGTCGTGGGAGTTGTTGGGGAATCTGAGTTCTTCTAGGGATAGATTCAATATTCATGTAATACGCGGCGGCAACTATAGGTAGATTGGTTGATAAATTCTACAGAGGACACAAACTGTACACTTTATGGGGATGTTCTCAGCTGTGGTCATTGGCTTCAGAGCCCTGTTCTTTTTTAATAAAGTGAGTAGAGCATACAATTAAAACAAAAGTAAGGATTTGATTGCCAGAAGTATGTACCATTGGGAGCCAGGACCACAAATATTCCTGGATTCTATGCAAATATTATCCAGGAGATTCTGTTGTGTTCTCATAAGAAGATATTGTGGACTTCCTGTTTTGGTTCCGGTCTTTGTGGGCACTCCCTTGTTGGTGTGTCGATCCTCGGCACCGTTTAAGCTGCCAGAAAGCTTAAAAATAGCTGACTGGCAGCAGAAAAGCCTCTTCCCGGGCAAAGGGAAGGGCGAAGAGCGCGCAGGCACAGGTAGAGCCCTCCCAACCCCCCCAGGGAAAGATCTAGGGGGGGCGTAAGGAGGAAGCTCCCTGGTAACCCGTTGCTGCTCCGGACCTTGGATATCTCTGCTTTTGCAGAGCGAGAAGGCTGTTACCAAACACTGCTGTAAACAACAGACTCTGATTGAAGATTATCATCAGCAGCGGAGAAAACCAGGAGGTAAAATCAAATTACAGTAACCTATAATTAACTCTTAATGACTCTCATTTGAACTACAAAGAAACAAGTTGGCTTTTTAAAATGGCGTTGGAAGCTTGAAAGGGGGAGGAAGTGGAATGAGAACAAAGAGAAAAGTTTTATCTTTGCTGATAGCAATGGCAAGAGAGCTGCTGGATTTGATTTAAATTTGCACTTACATTTGAAACTTTTCTTCTTTTTGGCACCAGATTAAAATAATTGGGAATATCTGACTAAAGATTTACGTTAATCCTGATGGCTTCTAAATCTGTAAAGACGGTTTCTTCCAAAAGTGCGGAGAGCTCCCCAACCCCCACTACTACTAAGCTGCAAACACTTGTAACACAATCTCAACCCCAGCCCCAGCCATTAACTCTTGCAATGCTGCAAGAAAGCCTTAAAGCTATGCAGATTCAAATATCTACCAATTTTAACAAAAAAAATGATGAATCTAATGAGACAATTAAGGAGTTGATAAATGATCAGATACAAGTTGTGTCCAATAAAATGGAAATCTGCAACAATGAAATTAGAGCTGACATTTTGGAGGCATTTAAAGGATTGGCAAATAATGTGGAATATTTGGATGAGCAAGTTCAATTGATCAAAGATATTACTGCTTCCCTAAAAGAGAGGATAGATGAAATTGAAGAAAAAACTACAGATGAAATTACATTGATCCATTTTCGCAACATGGAATTCGCAATCAGAATTCGTGGACTGCGGGAAGAGAAAAGTGAGGACCTAAGAGTGTTGTTGGGAGAGGCCCTTGCCCAAGTGTTGGATATCAATAAGGAAGAGCTGATGGGCCAGATCGATAAGGTTTACAGGGTCAATTCTCGAGCTGCCAGAGTAAGGAACCTTCCAAGAGATATTGTGATATATTTTAATAACAGAGCATTGCGTAACGAAATTCTTCAAGCAACGTACCTAAATAAATTACAGGTGGGAGGACAGGAATTGATCATACTGAAAGAGATTCCCCCAAGAATGCTGAGGGCTAGAAGAGATTTTTCCTTTTTGGTTGAGGAGCTTAAAAGACAACAATTATCATTTAGATGGGAAGTTCCAAATGGTATCTCTTTGATCTATGCTGGAGAAAGACATCGACTTAACACGGTCCAAAAAGCAAGAGATTTCTTTACATATATTTTAAAGGCTGGGACACCGAGCTCATCAGAGGGAAGGAGAAAAGAGAATGACGGAGCAAGACAACAGGAAGCCCAGCAAATAGAGGCCCCATCTGGTCAAGGTGATACTGTTACAACTCGGGACCAAAGTTTGGATCTATTTGGAGAACAACAGATAAAAGAACAGAGACAGACCAGAGCGGCAACTAAACGTATGCAGGAAATGGCACAACAACAATCTCAGCTTGCGGTCAAAGAAACTACTAAATCTGAAGCAGTGGGAGGAGCAAGACGAAAGGAACGGCAGTTCTTAGATCATCAGTCAATGTTCCAGAAGCTTCAGAAGCCCGCAGATGGGAAGTAGATTTTTAACTTGGAACGTTAATGGATTAAACTCACCACGGAAAAGAAGGAAAATATTTCATTATCTTAAACAATTTAACAATGATGTGGTCTGCCTTCAAGAAACACACATTAGAAAACAAGACCAAAAATATTTGCTAAATTCAAAATTAGGACTACAATTTGTATCATCAGCATCAGAAAAAAGAAATGGTATTGTAATATACGTTAAAAAAAACCTGATTGCCAAATTGATTGAAGCAGACGATCAAGGAAGATTTTTAGCTATAGAACTTTTAATTAAAGGAGAAAGAACATTGGTGATTGGTGTATATGCCCCGAACCAACAACAAGAGAAATTTTATGATTTTTTACATACAAAGTTAATACAATGGGATTATAATACCTGTATCCTTCTGGGAGATTGGAATGGTGTACCAGACGTTAAAAAGGACAAGAAGGGTCCAAGCCAAAATACTTTTTCAAGAGCCAAATTGCCAAAGTCTTTTTTTGAAATGATGGAAGATTGGGAGTTGAGGGATGTCTGGCGTGAAAGAAATATGGAAGAAAAGGACTTTACCTTTTTCTCCGATAGACATCAATCCTTTTCAAGGATTGATTTTATTTTGATTACTAATAATCTTTTTTCTAGGGTAAAGAAGATGAAGATATGTTCAAGAGTATTAACGGATCATAGTCCGGTCTGGCTGGAATTGCAAGATAACAATGGACCCAGAAGGTCATGGAGGTTAAATGATAATTTATTTAGATATGAGAATAATGTGAGGGAATGTAAAAAATTAATGAAAGAATTTTTTGTTAATAATATGCAGAAGGGTACATCTTTGGAAATGGTTTGGGATGCCAGCAAAGCTTACATGAGAGGTATTTTGATTTATCTGAATAATAAATTTAGAAGAAAAAAAGAGGAAAAGAGGAAAGAATTGGAAGAAGAGATTAAAAGACAGGAAAGGGCCTTAATTTCTAATCCAATGGATAGGAAAATTAAAGAGGTAATTAACTTATTAAGGGGTCAGTTCAACATGTTAATGGCAGACCAAGTGGCAACTAACTTACAGTATGCAAAATTTAATATTTTTAGTAACGCAAACAAACCAGGGAGGTGGCTGGCATACATGTTAAGAAAGAAGCAAAAATCAAGAACTATTGAAAAAATTAGATATAAGGGTAAAGAAACTTATGAACAAGAATTCATTAAAAAATCATTCTTAGATTTCTACTCAGGTTTATATAGTGGGGATAAAGTTAGGGAAGAAGAGATAGACAGGTACTTACAGCAACAAAATATTCATACAGTTACTGAGATTCAGAGGGATACCTTAAATCAATTGATAACTTCAGAAGAGATTGCATTGGCAATTAAACAATTAAAAGTGGGCAAGGCCCCGGGGACAGATGGATTAACCGCTGTTTATTATAAAAAATTGCAGGAGGAAATGGTGGAACCACTTAAAGATTTGTTTAACTATATCCAAAAGGGAGGCACTGTACCCCCATCTTGGAAAACTGCTTTTATCTCTCTGATCCCAAAAGAGGGTCAAGATCTTACAGACCCAAAAAATTACAGGCCGATTTCACTTCTAAACTTAGATTATAAAATTTTTGCAAAAATTTTAGCAAATAGACTAATGATAGTTTTACAACAGACAATACATCATGATCAAACTGGGTTTCTAACAGGTAGACAAATGAAAACTAATGTTAGACAAGTTGTTAACTTATTAGAGTATTTGGGAAAGAACAACCAGGTCCCTGCAACATTGATATTTTTGGATGCTGAGAAAGCCTTTGATAGATTGAATTGGCGATTTTTATTAAAGTTAATAGAAAAATTACAACTTGGAGATTATTTTGTACAATCTATTCAGGCAATATACCAAAAACAAACAGCGCAAATAATAATCAATGGTGGGTTAACAGATAATTTCAATATAGAAAAAGGAACAAGACAAGGATGTCCTTTATCTCCCTTGTTGTTTATCTTGAGTTTGGAAATATTACTCAGCAAAATAAGAGAACTTGACACAATAAAGAGGATTAAGATCAGACAGGAAGAATATAAGTTACGAGCTTTCGCGGATGACCTGGTTGTTACTCTGACCCAACCACTACAATCTATTAAAATTTTGATGGATACAATCAACTTATATGGACAAGTATCTGGTTTTAAGATAAATACAGCCAAAACAAAAATAATAGTTAAAAATGTGACAAGAAGTCAAAAAGAAGAAATAGAAAAGGCAACAGGTTTTGAAGTAGTTCAAAAGATCAAATATTTAGGGGTTTATATTATGTCCACAAATACAAAACTATACCAACATAATTATGAACCATTATGGTTAAAAATACAGAAAGATATGGAAAATTGGGAAAAACTGCAATTGTCACTGCTGGGAAGGATAGCTGCTGTTAAAATGAATGTTTTACCAAGGTTTCTATTCCTTTTTCAAATGATACCAATACTTAAAAAAGATGGAACCTTAAGGGAGTGGCAAAAGGGTATAAATAAATTCATTTGGGCAGGGAAGAAGCCGCGGGTAAATC
Source organism: Diadophis punctatus similis (assembly GCA_023053685.1). Classification (NCBI taxonomy): domain Eukaryota; kingdom Metazoa; phylum Chordata; class Lepidosauria; order Squamata; family Dipsadidae; genus Diadophis; species Diadophis punctatus. Next base: position 1,778,089 of record JALIGW010000046.1, read on the forward strand.
AGAAGATAATGCAGGATACACGTGAAAGAGGGGGCTTAAAAATGCCAAACTTAAAATTGTATTATGAAGCAGCAGCTCTCTCAGCAATTACAGATTGGATTAACCTAACGGAAGAAAGTGTATTAAATATTGAGGGACATGGTTTGCTCTATGGGTGGCATGCCTATTTAATATATGATAAAAAGATAGACAAAGTTTTTAAGAGTCATATATTGAGAAATGCTTTATTGCGTGTCTGGAAAAAGTACCAATGTAAGCTAAGTGATAAAATACCTTGGTGGACGGTACCCAGACACGCGATAGAAAATATAAACTTGGAACAAAACATAGATAAGATTACATATAAAGAACTTCTCCTTGAAGATGGAACACTATCTCAATTAAAATCATTTGAGAAATTAAAGGAGGAAGGAATAGTTAGGACCTGGTTCCAATATAGACAATTACAGGCCAGATGGAGAGATGATAGAAAAATTGGTATTGTGCAAAATGAAGACAACTTGATTGTACAAATTAAAGATAATGGTCCAATGCATATAAAAAGATTATATAATATTTTATTGGAACTGGATTCAGAATCAGAATTGGTTAAAGATTGTATGATAAAATGGGCTCAAAACTTTGGAGAACCCATAACGATGGACATATGGGAAAAGATATGGGTTACAAATGTTAAATTTACGCAGGCTCAAAATTTGAGGGAAAATTTTTATAAAATGTTTTACAGATGGCATTTAGACCCAAAAAAATTGGCATGTATGTATCCTAACTTACAGCCTAAATGCTGGAGATGTGAATGTGATGATGCTACATATTTCCATGTATGGTGGACTTGTAAAAAAATTAAGGCTTTCTGGATAAAAATCTGGTGGATTATACAAAATATTTTAAAGAAAAAAATTAAATTTACACCACAGTTTTTTCTACTGGGAATAACAACGGATTGTACACCTATAGAGACTAAGCTGATTTTGAATTTTATAACGGCTGCCAGATTGCTGGTGGCACAATATTGGAAGAAGGAAGATATACCTACAATTGAAGAATGGACATTGAAAGTGACACATCTGGCCGAAATGGCTAAGGTTTCATCTTATCTTAAGGACCATTCTAATGAAAAATATGTGTTGGAATGGAGTAAGTGGACGGAATATATTCAGAAAAAGATTCAGATTAATATAATTTAAATAGTATATTTTGTTTGCTGCTTGAAGAAATAATAGATTATACTTTCAAGCTTATGGATAACAAAGAGTTAAGAAAGGATAAGATATTTTTGAATTAACAATCTGTTTTAGTATTAGGTAATTTTATACTTTTTGTCTTGAATTTATACCTTGTGTTTTTCTCTGGGAAGTCTGGGAGGGGGGAGGGGGGAGGGTGAGGGAGGGGAGAAGGGTATGGAGGGGGTAGAAAAGATAAAAACTGTATGTACTTTGTACTTGTAAAACTTTTCAATAAAAAAAAGAAGATATTGTGAAACACTGTTTTGTTGCTTTTTCTCCCATCCCCCACCCTTTGAATAGTTTTATGCAACTTATATTAAAAACTAAGCAATGACCTCAAAAAGAATATTGTTAAATCATATTTTCAAGGCTCCTTTCCAAATATTCTCTGCACTCTCTGGATATTTCTGCTAAATTTCTGTTAAACGGTGAATTTTCTTATGGCAGGAATTTCCTTATACCAAGAATATTCTCTGAAAAAAATTCAATGAAATTAGCTACCACCACATGTTCCCAAAACTGTAGTTGGAGAAGAATTCTGAGCACATATTATTCTTTTTCTAATGTCAGTATTGCTGAAGTTCAACTATAGAAGGACACATCTTGCTGTTCCTTTCCAGGACAAACTCTCCAAATTACAGAAAACAAATAAGGAACAGCAAGTAAATTGGGATAAAAAAAGATTAAGCGAAATAGTTCATTGTTAAGCTTTCTTTCACATACCTGATATTTAAAAAATCTGATACCAATCAATAGTTTTAATAGGATTAAATATATTGTTTTGTTTGCTTTGGTCAGAGGTCTCTCAACTGTGGCCCTTTTGATTTCTTAACTTCAATTTCTCTCTAACAAAATGAAATTGAATGGTGAAAAAAGTGAGGTTCTACATTTAGGCAAGAAAAACCAAAATGCACAGGTACAGTATACGTGGTCCCTTGCTCAATAGTGGTGACTGTGAGAGGGATCTGGGAGTCCTAGTGGACAAACATTTAAATCTGAGCCGGCAGTGTGCAGCAGCTGCCAAAAAAGCCAACACAGTTCTAGGCTGCATAAACAGAGGGATAGAATCAAGATCACATGAAGTGTTAATACCACTTTATAATGCCTTGGTAAGGCCACACTTGGAATACTGCATTCAGTTTTGGTCACCACGATGTAAAAAAGATATTGAGACTATAGAAAGAGTGCAGATAAGAGCAACAAAGATGATTAGGGCACTCGAGGATAAAACATATAAACAATGGCTGCTAGAACTGGATATGTCTAGTTTGATGAAAAGAAGGACTAGGGGTGACAGGATAGCCGGGTTCCAATATCTCAGGGGTTGCCACAAAGAAGAGGGAGTCAACCTATTCTCCAAAGCATGTGAGGGTAGAACAAGAATCAAAGGGTGGAAACTAATCAAGGAGAGAAGCAACTTAGAACTAAGGAGAAATTTCCTGACAGTTAGACCAATTAATCCGTGGAACGGCTTGCCTCCAGAAGTTGTAAATGCTCCAACACTGGAAGTTTTTAAGAAGAGGTTGGATAACCATTTGTCTGAAGTGGTGTAGGGTTTCCTGCCTAAGCAGGGGGTTGGATTAGAAGACCTCCAAGGTCCCTTCCAACTCTGTTATTCTGTTCTGTTATTCTTTCTGTTATTCAGAATCCCGAAATCTACCCTTGCAACAATAAAAGCATAAGAATTCATAATTCACTTGTCACTTAAGTTCACAATTTATGGGAGCTAACAAGAGAACTGCCTGCAATAGCTAAAACATCCAGTTGATGTGTGGAATAAGAAAAAGTCCACCTTCTTCTTGGTCTGATCTATGAATGATGGACCTTGAATAATTTATGCTTCTGAGTGCAATTTCAGACGAGTCAGCAAGGATGGAAATATGCTGTTCAGCACCACAACCTCAAAATGTTGCAATTACAATCTGAGAGATTTTTTTTAAAAAAAACATTAACATATTTTATTTCCTTCATGGGCAGGTATCACCTGTCTCCCTGTGTAATGATAACTGCCCTTCAGGCTACAGAAAGACCAAAATAGAAGAAAAACCATTTTGTTGCTATGACTGCATTCTATGTCCTCAAGGAGAGATCACAAATCAGACAGGTGAGAGATGTTACAAAAAAAACTAGATGTCCTTCAACATTTAGATATTGCACTCAATTTCTCAAATATGCATAACTTTTCACACTTGTGTACCCTATTTTTTGGGCACCAGCAAGCACCTGCATTCATCTATTCTCTGGCTGTTTTTTTCTCCCTATTCCCCACGCTGCTTTTTCTCCTATGCCCCTTCTTTCTCAGTTACTGGCGCCCAGCTTTCTCCTTTTCTGCCCAGCCACCACAGCCAGATCAGAAAAACTTGACTCTATTTTCTGTCTTGCTTTTTGGACCCAGCTTATCTGGCAAACACATGGTGCTCTCAGCCTTTTGTAAAGCTGCACTGCCTTCATAAACAGAATAATGGAATAACACAATTGTTATTTTGTTATTCTGTTGCAAGGGATCTTGGAGGACTTTGAGTCCAATCCCCTGCTCAAGCAGGAAATCGTATATCATTTCAGTCCAATGGCTGTCCAACCACTTCTAAAAACCTTCCGGTTTTGGAGCACCCACAAGCTCTGGAGGCAAATTGTTCTGTTGATTTTTTTCCTTGATTAGTTTCCATCCATTGCTTCTTTCCTTCCTTCAGGTGCCTTGGATAATAGCTTCACTCCCTCTTCTTTGTGGCATCCCCTGAGATATTATATTAAATTAGATTAGAAGTCTTTTCTCTTTTTTTATTTTTTTTATTTTTCTGTCCGAATTCCATCAATAGAACAATACACACATACCTTAAGATATATCAATAACATAAATATACAGTACATGCATTTTAAGTCAATCAATTATAAATCATACAACAGTATCATATTTATCACTCCTACTATTATCATTATAGTTATTTGGTATTTATTAGATATATAATCTATAATCTAAGTAAGTACTATATTTCAGGTATGGGTTATCCTTCTAGTGCTATCTCCATTAAAAATCTAATTTTGTCTTTTGGGTTTCTCACCAATTAATTCCGATATTTCAAACTAAATTAACCGCTATAGCTTTCCTCCTCCGCTAGTTATTGTTTCTCTTGCTTCTTCAATCCAAGCCGTAGTGCTTCCTTCTCTTCCTTATTTTCTTTACTCATCATTCATTTTTTGTCTCTATTTTTCTCATAACTAAATGCCCCATAAAAGTTCAACCTTCATTTATATAAATTATAATAAAATATTAGTTCACATTCAATTTTTTGTATAATATTTCAATAATATACAGAAGGAAAGGAAATAGAAATTATTCCAATTCTATAAGTTTCCACATATTAATTCATTTGATTCTTTTTTGTTGTAATGTATCTTCCCCTCTAATGGTACAAAAAATCATTTACATCAATTTTAAACTTAATACAACAAACCAAACTTATCTTAGGTTAGAATTCTTTATTGGTCAGGTGTGATTGGACACACAAGGAATTTGTCTTTGGTGCATATGCTCTCAGTGTACATAAAAAGAAAAGATACATTTGTCAAGAATCATTAGGTACAACACTTAAAGATAGTCATAGGGTACAAATAAGCAATCAAATTATACTAGGGAAGCAATCAAAATAAGTCGTAAGGATACATGCAACAAGTTACAGTCATACAGTCATAAATGAGAGGAGATGGGTGATAGGAACGATGAGAAGATTAATAGTAATAGCAATGCAGACTTAGTGAATAGTTTGATAGTGTTGAGCGAATTATTTGTTTATCAGAATGATGGGATTCGGGGAAAAACTGTTCTTGTGTCTAGTTGTTCTGATGTGCAGTGCTCTATAGCATCATTTTGAGGGTAGGAGTTGAAACAATTTATATCCAGGATGCGAGGGGTCTGTAAATATTTTCACAGTCCTCTTTTTGACTCGTGCAGTATACAGGTCCTCAATGGAAAGCAGGTTGGTAGTATTTGTTTTTTCTGCAGCTCTAATTATCCTCTGAAGTCTGTGTCTGTCTTGTTGGGTTGCAGAACCAAACCAGACAGTTATAGAGGTGCAGATGACAGACTCAATAATTCCTCTGTAGAACTGTATCAGTAGCTCTTTGGGCAGTTTGAGCTTCCTGAGTTGGCGGAGAAAGAACATTCTTTGTTGTGCTTTTTTGATGATGTTTTTGATGTTAGGTGACCATTTTAGGTCTTGAGATATGATAGAACCCAGAAATTTGAAGGTCTCTACTGTTAATACTGTGTTGTCTAGTTTGCAAGAGGTGGTAGTATGCGAGGGTTTCTCCTAAAGTCTATCACCATTTCTACCATTTTGAGTGTGTCCAGTTCCAGATTATTCTGGTTGCACCATGAGGCTAGTTGTTCAACTTCCCATCTGCATGCGGATTTATCATTGTCTCGAATGAGACCAATCACTGTTGTATCATCTGCAAACTTTAGTAGTTTAACAGATGGGTTGTTTGAGATGCAGTCATTGGTATATAGAGAGAAGAGAAGTGGAAAGAGCACACTTCCTTTGGGGTGTGTGTGCTAATTGTACAGGTATCTGATGTGATTCTGCTTAGCTTTACAAGCTGCTTCCTGTCTTTTAGGAAGCATATGATCCTCTTGCAAGTGTGTTCAGGTACCGCTATTGGAACACTGCTATCATGTCACCCCTAGTCCTTTTTTTCATTAAACTAGACATACCCAATTCCTCAACCACTCTTCATGTTTTATCCTCCAGTCCCCTTATTAACTTTGTTGCTCTTCTCGGCACTTTTTCTAGAGTCTCAACATCTTTTTTATATTATGGCAACTAAACCTGGATGCAATATTCCAGGTGTTGTCTTACCAAGACGTTAGAAAGTGGTACTAACACTCTACATGATCTTGATTCTAAACTTAGAATCAAGCTAAACAGCTTATTTTGGAAAGTTTACTTTGGACCAAATGTGTTTGGAATGCAAACTTGTGGAAAATGGGTGTAAAAGGAGAAATGCTGGTATGGGGAACCAGGAGTGAAGGAGCAAAAAAGGAGAATAGGCACTGCAGGGAATTGGGAAAGAAAGCAGCTGGGGAGAAAACAAGAGCTGACACTTGCTGAAGTGTAACAAGGAGGGATAGGATTGTAGCCATTGAACCATGTGGTCGGATGAAGTATCCCTTTACAGCAAGGGTGGGTTCTAACTTACCTCACTGCCAGTTCGCTTCCTCCCGCTCCATGTGGGCACGTACGCAGGTGCATTGCCAAAAAATCCAATTTTTTAAAAAAGCCAAAAACAAGATGGTGACTGCATGCACAGTGCCAGAAACATGGCTTCCGCACATGCTCAGAAGAGGGACCGAACCGGTTCCGTGACATCATTGTGACATCACCAGTGGGCGCTACCTGTTTGGGAAAACCAGACCGAACTGGTCTGAACCCACCTCTGCTTTACAGCCACATCACTTAGGGACTGAAATCTCATAAACTGTTGTCATAAAATGACCGTCCAATTGTGCTCATACCTTTATAGCATAGTTCTCCAACCTTTCCACCTTTGCAGACAGGTGAGTGGGTGGGTGAGAGGGGATTGTTTTGCGTGAGTGGCCAGCAAGCATACATGTGCAGCTCATTTGTGCAAGCGGCATGCATGCACGCTCACCGCTCGTGCAAATTGAGCCGTGTGCATGTGCTTCCCCACTGCTTGCACAAGTGGGACAGCAAATGAATGCATGCTCTTCTGCTGTTTCCATGGGCTGGTGCACTAGTGGGCTGTCTTGTGGTTGGGGACCCCTAATAGCAATAGCACTTAGACTTATATACCATTTTACAGTGCTTTACAGCCCTCTCTAAGCGGTTTATAGAGTCAGCCTATTGCCCCCAACAATCTGGATCCCCATTTTACCCACCTCAGAAGGATGGACGGCTGAGTAAACCTTGAGCCTGGCAGGATTTGAACTGCCAAATTGCAGGCAGCCGGAAGTCAATAGAAATAGCCTGAAGTACTGCACTCTAAACACTGCTCCACAGAGGCTCAAATATATAGATTCAAATATATAGAACTATTTATAAAATGGACCTTTGTCAATTATTTTCATCCAAGGAGAAACCCATATGAAGAGACTATGCCATTACTATTATTATGATTTGCATTTGTACACCACTCGACTCTATGTCTTCTCGCAACTTATTTGATTTAACATAAATTTCCAGGATACGTTATTTTATATCTTATATCCGGATTCTCAGATTAGTTGTCTCTCATCTCTTGATTTTCTACTTCTCTTTGCTTTAACAGATATGGATCAATGCTTCCAGTGTCCAGAAGATAAGTACCCAAACAATAAGCGGGATCTCTGCCTTCTCAAGGAAGTGACATACATCTCTTATGAAGAAACATTAGGAAGCAGCTTGTTGACAGTGGCCATTATCCTTTCTTTCATCACAATTTCTGTACCAGGAGTGTTTCTGAAGAACCACAACACACCTATCATTAAGGCCAACAACCGCAGCCTCTCCTACACCCTCCTCCTCTCTCTCCTCCTCTCCTTCCTTTGTTCTCTCCTTTTCATTGGAAGACCCAGGATAGTGACCTGTCTCCTTCGACAGACTGCTTTTGGGGTCATCTTCTCAGTGGCTGTTTTTTGTATATTGGCCAAAACCATCACTGTGGTTCTGGCTTTCATGGCCACCAAGCCAGGATCAAAGATGAGGACATGGGTTGGGAAAAGACTAGCCCTTTCCATTGTTCTCTTTTGCTCCTTTATTCAAATTCTTCTTTGTATTATATGGCTGGCAACTTCACCCCCTTTCCCAGACTTAGATATGCACTCCTTTCATTCTGAAATTGTGGTGGAATGCAATGAAGGGTCGGTTGTCATGTTTTATAGTGTCTTGTCTTTTATGGGTTTCCTGGCTATGGTCAGTTTTATTGTAGCTTTCCTGGCTAGGAAGTTACCAGATACTTTCCAGGAAACCAAGTCTATCACATTCAGTATGCTGGTCTTTTGTAGTGTCTGGTTGTCTTTTGTTCCTGCCTACACGAGCACAAAAGGGAAATATACAGTGGCTGTGGAGATCTTCTCCCTCTTGTCCTTCAGCACTGGGCTTCTAGCTTTTGTCTTTTTCCCCAAATGCTACATCATCATCATGAAGCCTCATCTGAATAAAAGGGAGCATCTCATAAAGAGAATTATTTAAACAATTGCCCTTTGTCTTTCTGCAACAGGGGATTAGTATGGGGATGCATCAAGAGGTAAATCTCTTGATGCATCAATTTGAGAGGTACTTTAAAAGTCAGATAATCAATTTTCATGGTCCTTGAAATGAGACTAGTGTATTAGTTGATGATATTACAAGCTGGAGTTTGTAATGACTGGCCCTATTGAGATAATATTCAGAATAAACCCAGCAGCTGCATTCTCACACAAAATACTTGTTTGGTGTTAAATTTAATAAATGTAGAAATTAGCATGAAGAACAGAGCAGAACAGAACAGAACAGAATTGGTCTCTGGTGCATAAGCTCTCAGTATGCATACAAGCAACAAAGTAATATAATAATAAAATACTATTTGAAGAAGGTAGTAGAAAAGATTATATTTATTAAAACATTTTATACAATGTTTACATATTCCTAAATACTGTAATTACTAAAATTAATCTTTTTTAAAAAATAATTTTATTGACCTTTTTTTACATTGAAAACAAACCACATTGAAAACAATATTTTACAACACTTTAGAACACTTTACAACACTTTTTGCGTCAGTAACACATTTTAATTTTACAATATTTTCCTCTTTCATTTATCAGTTCTATTATATACATATATTTCACACTTCTATTTTTAGATCATATACTTCATATGTTAATGTACTTTATTTCTACCATGTTTTTTATTTTCCTTTTATTTGCTTATATCTAATACATTCTAATAACTCCTTTATCCTCTTTCTTATTTTATTCACTCATCCTTTGTCTCTCTTCTCTAACCACTCATAACATTTTTCGCATACGTTATAATATTCTATTTCCTCCTTTTCTTACATTCTCTTTATATATTTGTCCAATTATATTGAAACCAATAATGAATAATGTGTGTGTGTGTGTGTGTGTGTGTGTGTGTGTGTATGTGTGTATGTGTGTATGTGTGTATATATATATATATATATATATATATATATATATATATATATATATATATATATATATATATATATATATATACACACACATACATACACACACACACACACATATATATATATATATACATATATATACATATACATATACATATACATATACATATACATACACATACACATACACATACACATACACATACACATACACACACACACACACACACACACACACACACACACACACACACACACACACACACACACACACACACACACACACACACACACACATATATATATATATATATATATATATATATATATATATATATATATATATATATATATATATATATATATATATATATATATATATATATATATATATATATATATGCAGGATTTTTTGCTGATATATTATTTATATATTTACTTATTTTTATTCTATTTCTAATTCAATCAATAACTATTCTTATTTACTCCTCCATTTTTTTCTTATTTATTAGTCATCCTTATTCTCCTTGCATACCTTGTTTCCATTTGTATTTTTTCTTTTGTTCTCTCCTTTCTTCTTGTTCCTCTTTCTCTTCTATTTGATCTTCCTCCTGACTCCTACTCTCCACTTCTTCCTTGGCTTCCTGTTCTTCACCTATTACAATCTGCTGTTCTATAAATTCTCTTGCTTTCTCTATTGTTTCTACTTTAAATTTTTTATCTTGCCAGGTAATCAATATTCCTTCCGGGACTAACCATCAGAACATTACATTTTTCTTAATTAAATGTGATGTTAAAAATTGGTATTTCCTTCTTTGGTCTCTCACCCTCCTTGGTATTTGCTTCAAAGTTATTATTTCCCTTCCTTTGTATAGTAATGGTTCCTCTCTCATTTTTTTATATATTTCATATCTTACTGCTTTTTTCGTGAATCGTATGTGTACTTCCCTCAGTAATTTATTTCTGTGGGCATAATTCATGTTGTGGTGCCCACATCCAGGTACTGAATGTAAAAGAGTAAGTTGTTATATAAAGTTAAAATGTGGTTAAAAGGAACTGTTTAAACAAGTAAGTATAGAGCCAAAGATCTTATAAAATGTATGGTAAGTAGAAAGGGGGAGGTGTTTATCCCAGTGCTCCAGAAGGGAGGGAGGATAGATGACATCATAAGAGACAGTCAATCGGATCATAGATAGCAGGGCCAGGAACTATAAAAGGCCTAGTTGAGAGAGATGTAGAGCTCTCTGTCAGTGTGTGTAACTTCCAGGAGGGAAGGTTTAGTAAGAAGAGCTGTGAAGAGCTCTGTTATGTGGTAACTTCCAAAGAAGGAAGGTTTAGTGAGAAGAGCTGAGAAGAGCTCTGTTTGGTATAACTTCCAAGAGGGAAGGTTTATAGTGAATCTCTGCCTGAGTTTAACTGTCCAAGAGGGAAGTTGACAGGAGAGAAGATAGGCCTTAGGCAGTTCTGTGGGAAGCAGGTGCCAGGGTCAGAGAACTTTATTGTTTGATATATATTGTGTAATATGTAGATAGAGATAAACGGTGAAACGTGCTCTTATCTATAGGCCTAGAAACAAAGAAGAACTGGGATTTCTCACATTTAATCAGGAAAACAAAGAGAGCTCTGAAGGGAAGAAAAGAAAAAGAAAGAATTAAATAGCTGGTTGTGGCTGTAACAAATTCACTTGACAATTACTGAGAAGTTGTATTTAAATAAACTGTTTTCTTGTTTGTTCAAGAAACGTGTCCACGTCTGTCTATTTCTCACGTAAAGCAAGTCTTAAATAATTCTGCAGAGTATAGAGATATTGAAAAAGTAAAAGTAAGCCTCTAAAGAGAGAGAGAAGTGGAACAGAGGGTACGGCCCTTGGTCAGGGAGATATAAAAAAAGAAAATTAAACACAAATCGCTACCAAGACATATAAAACAATAAACCTGACTGGAACTCAGAGAAAACTTGGGGAAGTTTCCTTGGATGAAAGTACTAAAGGGTAAAACAACTCAAGAAGCCTGGGAGATCCTAAAAAACACGATCTTAAAAGCCCAGAACACCACAATACCAATGAGGAAGAAAAACAAGAAATCCAAAAGGAAACCAGCATGGCTAAACAAAGACCTCACCGATAAACTGAATGAAAAAAAAGATAAATACAAAAAATGGAAAGATGGGCACATAACCAAGGCAGAGTACCAACAGACAGCCAGAATCCGTAAAGAAAAAATCAGGACAGCAAAGGCCCAGAATGAACAAAGACTCGCAACAAAAGTCAAAGACAATAAAAAAAGCTTCTTCCAACACATAAACAACAAGAAAAAAATCAAAGAAACAGTTGGTCCACTAAAGAGAGAAGACGGCAAAGAAGTAACAGACAACACAGACAAAGCAGAACTACTGAACACATTCTTCGCATCAGTCTTCACACAAAAGGAAACTGCAGCTCAACTACCCAGCAACACAAATATAAAAAACAGATTTGAAGCAAGACTCAACCTAAGCAAAAATACAGTAAGAGATCACCTATCTGAACTTAACGAATACAAAGCACCAGGACCTGATGGATTATACCCCAGAGTCCTAAAAGAACTAGCAGAAGTCATTTCGGAACCACTGCACCACATCTTCCACAAATCCTGGAACACAGGGGAACTCCCCGAGGACTGGAAAAGAGCTGACGTGGTCCCCATCTACAAAAAAGGAAAAAAAAAAACGGACCCAGGAAACTACAGACCAATCAGCCTAACATCAATACCTAGAAAAATACTGGAAAAAATAATTAAAAACCAGATCTCACATCATCTAGAAACAAACCAAGTAATAACCAACAGCCAACATGGATTTGTTAAGAACAAGTCATGCCAAACCAACCTCATTTCATTTTTCAACACTGTGACCAAATTAGTAGACCAGCGAAATGCAGTAGATATAATATACCTGGACTTCAGCAAAGCATTTGACAAAGTAGACCACAACCTACTTCTTCATAAGCTAGAAAAAAGTGGGATAGACAGCTACACAATCAGATGGATTAACAACTGGCTGACCAACCGTACCCAACGAGTAGTCCTCAATGGCTCTAAGTCCACATGGAGAGAAGTAAGCAGTGGCGTACCACAAGGTTCCGTCCTAGGCCCAGTACTCTTTAATATCTTCATAAATGACCTAGATGAGGGAATAGCAGGAGAACTAACCAAATTTGCAGATGATACCAAGCTGGCGGGAGTAGCAAACACCCCAGAGGACAGACTCAAAATCCAGAGGGACCTTGACAGACTCGAACACTGGGCCCAAACCAATAAAATGAAATTTAACACGGAGAAAAGTAAAATTCTACACCTAGGTAAGAAGAATCAAAAATACACATACAAACTGGGTGAAACCACACTCAATAGCAGCGATTGCGAGAGGGATCTTGGAGTCTTGGTAGACAGCCAACTAAATATGAGCCAGCAGTGTGCAGCAGCAGCCAAAAAGGCCAACACAGTCCTGAGCTGCATAAATAGAGGGATACAATCAAGGACCAGAGAGGTACTAGTACCACTCTATAAAGCCTTGGTCAGACCACACCTAGAGTACTGCATCCAGTTTTGGTCACCACACTACAAAAAAGACATTGAAACCCTAGAGAAAGTGCAGAAGAGAGCAACCAGGATGATAAAGGGTCTGGAAAATAAAACATACAAAGAGCGGTTACAGGAACTGAGCTTGGCCAGTCTGGCGAAGAGAAGGACCAGGGGTGACATGATAGCAGTGTTCCAATACTTGAGGGGATGCCACAGAGAGGAGGGGAGCAGGCTGTTCTCTATAGCACCAGAAAGACAAACAAGGAATAATGGATGGAAGCTGACCAAGGAGAGATTCAACCTGGAAGTGAGGAGAAACTTTCTGACGGTGAGAGCGATCAACCAGTGGAACAGCTTGCCAGCGGAGGTTGTGAGAGCCCCAACACTTGCGACCTTCAAGAGGAGACTGGACTGCCATCTGTCTCAAATGGTGTAGGAACTCCTGCTTGAGCAGGGGGTTGGACTAGATGACCTACAAGGTCCCTTCCAACTCTAATAATAAATCTAAATCTAAAGGGGATAGGTAGACCCTCACACATGTATACTCTGTAAACTTCATCGAACTCTTTTATTATATCTTGTTTATCTACCTGCAATGCCACAGCCAATATTTCCACCATAGTTTCACCTAATTCTTCCTCTTTATTTTCCGCAATATTTTTTTTATTCAAAAAGTTTTATTAGTACAAAGTACAAACATTTTTCTCTTTTTCTCTCCCCCTTCCCCCAACCCCCTCCCCTCACCCCTTCTCACCCCCCGACTTCCCAGAGAAAGCACAGGGCATAATATTCAATAAAATAAATTTAAATTATACTAACAAATTCTGAATTTCCACATTTCTTTGAATCTTTAACTCCTTGTTGCTCAAACATTTTAAGCATAATCTAAAAAAATCAAGCATATTGTTAATCAAACATCATTTCAATATCTCAGGCTGATAATTTACTCTGCTAAATATCTTTCATTTATATAAAATTTATATAATCTTTAAAGTATAATAATAAAAAGAAAAAAGGAAAGAAAAACAGAAATCTTTCTTTCACCATTTCATTCAATTACAACCATCAACATCATTTCCTCAGTATAAAATAATACTTCCTTCTTCCAACAATGCTTCTTCAGTATACATAAAAACTTAAGATATTCTAACACATTGTTAATTTCAGTATTTCTATGTTTCTTTAACCTAAGAATCTAAGAATAATCTAAGAATCAATATTAATAACCTAACCAATCTAATAACCAACCTAATAACCAATCAATTATTAATAACCTAACATTACAATATATCAAATTAATAATTTGATGATAATTCTAAATCTTTAATTGCTTTAAAATATAATAATAAAAAGAAGAAGAAGGATAAACAAAAAAGAAAAAGAAAAATGACCATTAGGGTCATTTCCTCAATAGTCAATAAGTCTTCTTACTGCAAAGTGTCAGTTTTCATTCATCTTTCCATCAGTCTATAACTTCCCAAATTCTAATCGTTCCTTCTTCTCAGTTGAATTTTAGATCTGGTTTAGATCTCGCCCGCCTGCCTCACAAAGAGCAGCTCCCAGTTGGGAGAGCGAGAGCAAGTCCCTTTGGCTCTGCCTCCCAATGCCACCTCCCTCTGCCTCCCGCTGCCGCTGCCTCCCTCACTTGCTCGCTTGCCTGCCTGCCACACAAAGAGCAGCTCCCGGTTGGGAGAGCGAGAGCAAGTCCCTTCGGCTCTGCTTCCCAATGCCACCTCCTTAGTATTTTTTAGTCTTCAGTATTCTCCAGTTCCCAATTCCAAAGTTTTACTTTTTCTTCATAAATATCCAAATTATCCGACTTAAAAGTCTCTGGAAGAATTCAGTAATTAGTTTCTGTTTCAGTCCATATGATCTACCAGTGAATCCACACACCGCAGTTCACCATTTAGTCCTTTCACTGTTTTAGTCCTTCAATATCCACTTTTAAGTTCCATTAAATTTTGACAAATTATTATAAGTTTACTTGTAAATCCTTAAGAGTCCTTGAGAGAGAGGGGGAAAAAAAATCAAAGGTAGAGATAGACAAAAAGATGTAGCTTGTAACCACCGATCCACATTATTCTTAACTGCTTCACAATGTATCTGATCGGAGTTTCTTTCTTACTTGCTTCTTTAATACTTTGCACTGTTACTTTTCTGTAAGGATTTACGCCCCATCTCCTTCCAATCGCCACCGCTGTCAGGCAGTTAGCATGCCATATTATGGGAAGAGAAACATAAAATCCACCAGTACTTCCAGAGGCATTATATTAGATACGCAATGATAGAAGTATGGACAAAAATTAAACGGCAAAATTATATACAGATTCCAAATTGGCTTTCAACGCTAGAGATGTATATTCACCCAAAATTCATGCATTTGGGAAAAGTAATAACATATAAACATATACTAGATGAGAAAGGGGACATAAAATCAAGGACAGAATTACAAGAAGAAGGTATAGATTTAGAATGGTGGGCATACTTACAAGTACAACCAAAATACAGGAAAGATAAAACTGACCCAGGAATAAAAATGGAAGCAACAGAACTGGATAAAATAATACTAGGAACAGAAGAAAAAATGATTAAGAAAATATACCATTACCTCTTAGAACAAGCTTTATATGAAGGGCAAGTCAAGGAAACCAGTCTGGTGAAGAGAAGGACCAGGGGAGACATGATAGCAGTGTTCCAATACTTGAGGAGATGCCACAGAGAGGACGGGGTCAGGCTGTTCTCTATGGCACCAGAAAGCCTTGTAACCAAAGATATCTAGGCTCCAACTGTCCCTTCTTCTTTCCCGGACAGGACATTTTACGGTGATAGTTTTCTTCCAGATAAATAATCGATGGGTATTTAGTTATGAGGAATGCAATGTCTCTTTCAATAATAGAATTTAAAACTATTTTTATTTAACAAGAAAAGAAGTAAAAATATTCAGAGAAAATTAGGAAAAGAAAATGAAGAGAAAAACCAAGAAATAATATTACAAAAGTTTTTTCTTTTTTATTGTTGCTAAATGTAATTTTTCAAAAGCAGGGGGGGGGGGAGAAATGAAGGGGCATAAAAGTGCATTTATCACATTTTTTAAGAACAATTACCTGAACTCTGCCTTGTTTATCATTATTTTAGGTAGTAAAACCTCAGTATTCAGGTTAAATTGCCGTGTTGGCACTTTGCGATTAATACATTTTGGGCCTAGCAGGCCTCCCTAAAGTCTCTGGAGGCTGGAAACGGTCCATTTCCTGAGTTCTGTGGGCACGGTAGGCCTGTTTGTCACATTCCCCCGACTCCTGAGGCTTTCTTGGAGCCTGGGGAGGGCAAAACCGGCCTCCCCCCAGAGGCCAAAAATGACCTCCCAGAGCCTCCGTGCGAGCCCTGTACTTACCTGGCTTCCAAAATGGGCCACATGGAGAATCCTGAGAGGGGAGGGGCGGCATGGGCAAGGCCAGCCGAAAATCAGCTGGCCAGCACATGCATGCACACTGGAGCTGACCTAGGGCAAGAGTTCCACCTGTGGCACTCATGCCATAGGTTCGCCATCACGGGTATAGGGTCTCATGCTTGGGAAGGGGGTTGGACTAGAAGACCTTCAAGGTCCCTCTCAGCTCTATTCTGAATTGAATTGAAATTCAGTGTTGAATTTGTTGCAGACCAATACTAGAAGGGCTAAATACATGAGATTTGTAAAGCCCTACAATTTCACTGAATATCTCAATATCTGTAATGAAACAATACAGGTTGCATCATTTATAGCACATTAAGAAAAGTTTCCAGATATTCTGGAAGTTTGTATAAAATGTATCCAATCAAGACTGCTCAAGAAAGGAGTCATCTTGGAATTCTAAGCTTATTTTTCATATTTATTTTTCATATCTGTTTTTCATATCTCTATCATTAAGGTCAACAACGGCAACCTCTCCAATACCCTCATCATCTTTCTCCTCCTACCCTTCCTTTGTTCTCTGCTTTTTATTAGTCAACCAATGAAAATCACTTGTCTCCTTTGACAGACTGCTTTTGGGATTACTTTCATGCACAGTTCATGAGATAATGCAAATTTTATCAAAAACTTAATGCAACTTTTATAAAAAAAATATTCTTCAGGAGTTACTTGTCATTACAATAGTCATTACAAACCATGGCCAAATTGCACCATGGGAATAAGCTGAAAAATCACTGTGCAACACCAGGGATGGCAGGGGTGGTGGTGGTATTTGCTCACTGTTTTCAATCAGAAAGAACTTTGGTGAGGTAATCATCTACCCTGTCCATATAATCTTGACTGACTTCTCCTTTTCATTTGACAACTCCCTGTAAAATACAACAGGACGTGGCCACCACTTTAAAAACAAAGGATACATTCCCTTTGTTTTTTCAAATTTTGAGTTACAGAGGACATTTAACTCAATAGCTGGTTTATTCTCCGCTTGTTTAGCTTTCCAGCTAAATCCTGACTGTTCCACTGGAGAATATTCCACCAGCCATGGGCAAAGTGAATACATTTTCTGCAGGAAGGTTTGGATACCTTATAGTTGGAATATTGGTGTTAGGGGTGTTTCCTATGAGCATTTGCAAAGTTTCTTTTTCAAAAGGCACCAGGGATTACCCCAGTCCATTTTTTCATAAGTATCATGAACCAGGAGACTCTATACTTGGTGGCATAATTTCTCACAGCTTTGTAGTTATGGATAAATTCACATTCACAAGACATCCTTTTGAAGATATCTCACCTGCATTTTTGTAAGGAATTGGATACTTTACACATCTGTTGTATCTCTATCCTCCTAATAATAGAAGTGGTGATGGTACAGTTTGTTTACTTTTGTATGTGGGGGGGGGAGATGGGGTGGATTTTGAATGGGGGGAGAGAGACAGAGATGATAGATAGATAGATAGATAGATGAAAGAAAGAAAGAAAGAAAGAAAGAAAGAAAGAAAGAAAGAAAGAAAGAAAGAAAGAAAGGATAATGATAAACAGATGATATTTCTGTCAATGACCTGATAAAACAAAACATATATAATCTAAATAAGCATTTCTTCCTATTTCTGAAAAATCACTTTTTTTTAGTTTAGGAAGACAGAAGAGTTTGTTATCTGTAGAACCTCATTCTTGGAGATACTGATATTTTCAGAGAAAGGACAACTGCCTTCACATTACTTTTTTTTTGAGGGGGGGGACAGTATGTTGTATATGAACCAGATTTCAAAATGGCAATCATTAATTCTGCCATGGATTTGCAGAGAAAATTTATCAGACAAATTTTGTAGAAGCAGGATTTATTCTGGATTTGTTTTGTTTTTTAATATTTAGCTGTTACCATCCAAATCAGTGGTAGTAAATATCTGGAGCTATTTCCAATGTATTTGTTATTAATTCAGAGTTATTAAAATTGAAAGTGGGTCTCTCTGTAAACATATGCATTGAAAGTATTTATTATTTTTTCAATTGTCTTGCAGATTATTAACTCAGACCTATCAACACATCTTGGCTCTGGTATTTGCTGTAAAAGAGATTAATGGAAATCCCCAGATCTTGGCCAATGTCACCCTGGGCTTCAACATCTATAATAACTATTTTGATCCAAAACTGACATATGAAGTAACAATGAAAATCCTCTCCACACCAGACAGATTCATCCCAAACTATAAATGTGATTTCCAAAACAATCTAGTAGCAGTCATTGGAGGACCTAACTCAAATGATTTTTTTTACATAGCAACCATTCTGAGTCAATACAAGATTGCACAGGTAGTTTTTGTTCACAAAAGAGGAAAAAACTGACGAAATCCATAACAATTCCCTTACTTGTTAAATATGAAAAATGAGATTTTGGTTTCCAGAATGTTGATTTGGCTACTAATTTGAATTGTAATTTAGACAGAATAAAAAGGATAAACAAAAAATTGAACTCAGGGAGATATGTGAAAGAAGCCAAAATATGGAAATATTTACTTATTGAATTTACTTTTTGAATTTCTTAAATTCAGGTTACTTTCAGTATTTCCAATCAACTATATTTTGCCTTAATAGTTACTTTAATTAAATATTTTACTATTTTTTTTAATATTTCAGTCAAAGAAAGGCAGTATAGTTTTAGAAATCATAACAATCACAAACAAAAAAAATCTAAATAACTAATTCCTTCTAAGACAAACCCTTCTCCTATTCTGTTTTTCTCCTTCTTCTCTTCATTTTTCACGACCTTCTCTTAGCTTGCCTATTCTTCTCCTCCAGAGATGAATACACAAAAAGAAGGAATTTTCTTCCGTTGGATGTTCCCAAATGCAGATTATCAATATTATGGGATTCTTCAGCTGTTACTTTATTTCAACTGGACATGGATGGGCGTATTTTATATTGACATGGGCAATCAGACAGAATTATTGCTCCGGAAAATATTACCTTTCCTTTCACAGCATGGCATCTGTTTTGATTTCATTGAAACTTTAGCTACGACGCTGTTCAGTAATGTGGGTGCTCTTGTGGAAGCATCCCGGGCTAAATTAAACCTTGCCTGGAACAGCAGAGCTAATGCAGATCTTTCATGGAGAATTTCATGGTATAACGTCTTTATGGGCTTTGCTTGAACTTTCAGAATTTTATGATAAGGCAGGAAAAAAAGCAAAAGTCTGGATCATGACAGCAGATGTGGACTTTACATCCATCCTGTTTCAAAGAGACTGGAGCACAGATTTCCTCCATGGCGCTATAACCCTGGCAATCCAATCTAAGGAAGTGTCAGGATTTCAGAAATTTGTTCAGATGAGGAATCCTATTTTGCATAAAGCAGATGGTTTCTTAAAAGAGATCTGGCTGCAACTATTTGATTGCCTGACTCCAACCTCTTCATCTGAGTCCGAGGACCAGAATATCTGCACTGGAGGGGAGAAACTGGAGTCTCTTCCCATGACTGCTTTTGAAACAAGGATGACTGCCCACAGTTACTGTGTCTACAATGCTGTCTATGCTGTTGCACACGCTTTGCATGCCCTGTATTCATCCATAAACAAGCAAAGATCGAGGATGACATTGAAAATCCTTAAAGAACAGCCATGGAAGGTAAATATCCTTCTCAGATTTGTGCAGGGTATTTCCCCGTATCTCTCGATGCAATAGTAACATTGCCAGTTTATTTAATTTCACTGATCATTGTGAGATGTTTGGGATCAGAGATCTTATTTCCATGATGAAGAACCAATGTTATCTTCAAGTTGGGTGTTTATATGAAGATGTGTGATCCAAACATTATCAGCAGAAAAAAAGATTGGGATGAGCTGCTCCATACTGCATAGAACATACATAGAATAATAGAGTTGGAAGGGACCTCCGAGGTCTTCTAGTTCACCCCCTGCTCAAACAGGAGACCCTATACCATTCTGGACAAGTGGCTGTCCAGTCTCTATTTAAAAGCCTCCAGTGATGGAGCATCCACAATTTCTGAAGGCAAACCATTCCACTGGTTAATTGCTCTCACCATTAGGAAAATTCTCCTTAATTCTAATTTACTTTTCTCCTTGGTTAGTTTCCATCCATCTTTTCTTGTTTTCCCTTTGGTGCTTTCTGTGCATTTGTAGTTAGCAATTTTGTTGTAATTTCTTCAACTGGCCCTAGATTCCGGTTCTCATTCAAGGCAGATCTCTATTTTCTCATGATTTTACACTATTTTCCATCAAGAAACATTTGTGCAGAGGAAGAAATCTCTCATAATATTAAATCTAATCCTCTGATGCAACATTTTTTAGTTTTTTTCAAATGAAATCTCCATATAAAATCCTACCCAATAGATTTATGACTTTATGACTCTGCCAGATTTATTGGGATCATGGCTCATTTCTACATGTTTCTGTAGTTCAAATGAGCTTTGTGGCAAAACCTTACTAATCATTTCCTTTACAATGGTAGCTTTAAGATTCCAGACAATGATGCAATCTTCCATTGAAAGTACTATAACTGTGCTAAGAGTGTGTTTTCTTATTTGATGGCATTCACCATATTTGAGATATTTTGCAAAGCATCTACAATCAAACTTCATGCCATGCTTTTATCTGCTTTCCAACTTTTTCCTCCTTGCTGTCTAGCTTCACCATTTCCTGAGAGGAGTTTCATTCAATAACAGTGCCGGAGACATGATTTCCTTTGATGAAAATGGAGAACTTGTAGGAAAATTTGATATCATAAATTGGGTCACCTTCCCAAACCATTCCTTCCTTAGAGTTAAGGTGGGAACCATAGATCCAGACCCACTCTCACATCACCTGCTGACTATTAGAGAGAATGATCTCATCTGGCCCACCTGGTTTAATCAGGTAAAATCCATATCTTGTCCACATTGATTGATCACTTTGACTAATATTCCAGGAAGGTTCATGGAAACCTAGCAAAATTGCATTATTTTTTCTCAATTATTTTGATCATAGCAAAAAATAAAATGTCCAAGAACTGAGCAAATCAGACACATGAGAATAAGTACTTATGTAGTGTATCCTTAAGTGGCTATTCTGGTAGATAGATAGATTACTAGAGTTGGAAGGGACCTTGTAGGTCATGAATAGAATAGAATAGAATAGAATAGAATAGAATAGAATAGAATAGAATAGAATAGAATAGAATAGAATAGAATTCCTTATTGGCCAAGTGTCATTGGACACACAAGGAATTTGTCTTTGGTGCATATGCTCTCAGCGTATAGGAAAGAAAAGATACATTTGTCAAGAACACTTAATGATTGTCATAGGGTATAAATAAGCAATCAGGAAACAATAAATATTGATATAAATCATAAGGATACAAGCAACAAGTTATAAGTGGGAGGAGATGGGTGATATGAGAAGACTAATAGTAATAGTAATGCAGACTTAGTGAATAGTTAGACAGTTGTGAGGGAATTATTTGTTTAGCAGAATGATGGTGTTTGGGAAAAAATGTTCTTGTGTCTAGTTGTCTTGGTGTGCAGTGCTCTACAGCATCATTTTGAGGGTAGGAGTTCAAACAGTTTATGTCCAGGATGCGAGGGGTCAGTAAATATTTTCACGGCCCCCTTTTTAACTCGTGGAGTATACAGGTCCTCAATGGAAGGCAGGTTGGCAGTAATTGTTTTTTCTGCAGTTCTAATTATCCTCTGAAGTCTGTGTCTGTCTTATTGGGTTGCAGAACCGAACCAGACATTTATAGAAGTGCAGATGACAGACTCAATAATTCCTCTGTAGAACTGTATCAGCAGCTCCTTGGGCAGTTTGAGCTTCCTGAGTTGGCACAGAAAGAACATTCTTTGTTGTGCTTTTTTGATGACGTTTTTGATGTTGGGTGACCATTTTAGGTCTTGAGATATGAGAGAACCTAGAAATTTGAAGGTCTCTACTGTTGATACTGTGTTGTCTAGTATTGTAAGAAGTGGTAGAATGGGAGGATTTCTCCTAAAGTCTACCACCATTTCTACAGTTTTGAGTGTGTTCAGTTCCAGATTGTTCTGATCGCACCACGAGGCTAGTTGTTCAACCTCCTGTCTGTATGCGGTTTCATCGTTGACTCAAATGAGACCAATCACTGTTGTATCATCTGCAAACTTCAGTAGTTTAACAGATGGATCATTTGAGATGCAGTCATTGGTATATAGAGAGAAGAGAAGTGATGAGAGCACACAGCCTTGGGGGCCCCTGTGCTAATTGTACAGATATCTGATATGATTTTGCCTAGCTTCACCTGCTGCTTGTGATCCACTTGTGATCCGCTAGCTGATTTAGTTTAGTTAGAAGAATGTCTGGTATGATGGTATTGAATGCTGAACTAAAGTCTAGTCCAACCCCCAGCTCAAGCAGGATTCCCTACACCATTTCAGACAAATGGCAGTCCAATCTCCTTTTGAAAGTCTCAAGTGTTGGAGCTCTCACAACCTCCGTAGGCAAGCTGTTCCACTGGTTGATCATTCTCACTGTCAGAAAGTTCCTCCTTATTTCGAGGTTGAATCTCTCCTTGGTCAGTTTCCATCCATTATTCATTGTCTGGCCTTCTGGTGCCTTGAAAAACAGCCTGAGCCCCTCCTCTCTGTGGTAGCTCCTCAAGTATTGGAACACTGCTATCATGTCTCCTCTGGTCCTTCTATTCACTAGACTGGCCATGCCCAGTTCCTGCAACCACTCTTCGTATGTTATAATTTCCAGCCCCATAATCATCCTGGCTGCTCTCCTCTCCACTTTCTCTAGAGTTTCAATGTCTTTTTTGTAGTGTGGTGATGAAAACTGGATGCAGTACTCCAGGTGTGGTCTAGCTAAGGCTTTATAGAGTGGTATTAGTACCTCCCTATCCTAGACTGTATCCCTCTATAATGCAATTTAGGATTGCATTGGCTTTTTTGACTGCCACTTTTATCTGGTAAAATGTGTATTCCTCTTTACCTTACTTTGGTTCAGTCATGGGAGTTGTTGGGGAATCTGAGTTCTTCTATGGACAGATTCAATATTCATGTAATACAGGGCAGCAACTATAGGTAGATTGGTTGATAAATTCTACAGAGGACACAAACTGTACACTTTATGGGGATGTTTTCAGCTGTGGTCATTGGCTACAGAGCCTTGTTCCTTTTTATCAAGTGAGTAGAGCATACAATTAAAACAAAAGTAAGGATTTATTTGCCAGAAATGTGTACCTTTGGGAGCCAGGGACTATCACCACAAATATTCCTGGATTCTATGCAAATATTATCCAGGAGATTCTGTTGTGTTCTCATATGAAGATATTGTAAAACACTGTTTTGTTGCTTTTTCTCCAACCCCCACCCTTTGAATAGTTTTATGCAACTTATATTAAAAACTAAGCAATGACATCAAAAAGAATATTGTTAAATCATATTTTCAAGGTTCCTTTCCAAATATTCTCTGCATTCTGTGGATATTTCTGCTAAATTTCTGTTAAACAGTGAATTTTCCACCTTCTTCTTGGTCTGATCTATGAATTATAGACCTTGAATAATTTATGCTTCTGAGTGCCATTTCAGACGAGTCAGCAAGGATGGAAATATGCTGTTAAGCACCGCAACCCTAAAATGTTGCAATGACAATCTGTGAGATATTTTTTTAAAAACCATTAACATCTTTTATTTCCTTCATGGGCAGGTATCACCTGTCTCCCTGTGTAATGAAAACTGCCTTTCAGGTTACAGAAAGGCCAAAATAGATGGAAAGCAATTTTGTTGCTATGACTGTGTTCCATGTCCTCAAGGAGAGATCACAAATCAGACAGGTAAGAGATGTTATGAAAGAGGCCAGATGTCTTCCATAGTTTAGATATTGCACTCAGTTTCTCAACCATGCATAACTTTTCACACGTGTACCCTATTTTTGTCTACCAGCAAGCACCAGCATTCATCTATTCTCTGTCTCCTTTTTTTCTCAAGTTCCCCACGCTGCTTTTTCTTCTATGCCCCTTCTTTCTCAGTTACTGGCGCCCAGCTTTCTCCTTTTCCGCCCAGTCACCACAGCCAGATCAGAAACACTTGACTCTCTTTTCTGTCTTGCTTTTTGGACCCAGCTTATCTGGCAAACACATGGTGCTCCTAGCCTTTTGTAAAGCTGCACTGCCTTCATAAACAGAATAATGGAATAACACAATTGTTATTTTGTTATTCTGTTGCAAGGGATCTTGGAGGACTTCTAGTCCAACCCCTGCTCAAGCAGGAAATCATATATCATTTCAGCCCAATGGCTGTCCAACCGCTTTTTAAAAATTCTGGTGTTGGAGCACCCACAAGCTCTGGAGGCAAATCGTTCTGTTGATTAATTATTAATTATTCCTTTTGAAAGTTAGTGTCAGGAAATTTCTCCTTAGTTCTAGGTTGCTTTTTTCCTTGATTAGTTTCCATCCATTGCTTCTTTCCTTCCTTCAGGTGCTTTGGACAATAGCTTCACTCCCTCTTCTTTGTGGCATCCCCTGAGGTATTAGATTAGATTAGATTAGAATTCTTTATTGAGCAAGTGTGATTGAACACACAAGGAATTTGTCTTTGGTGCATATGCTCTCAGTGTACATAAAAAGAAAAGATACATTCATCAAGAATCATAAGGTACAACACTTAATGATAGTCACAGGGTACAAATAAGCAATCAAATTATACTAGGAAACAATCAATATAAATTGTAAGGATACAAGCAACAAGTTACAGTCATATAGTCATAAGTTGGAGGAGATGGGTGATAGGAATGATGAGAACATTAATAGTAATAGCAATGCAGACTTAGTGAACAGTTTGATAGTTTTGAGGGAATTATTTGTTTAGTAGAGTGATGGGGTTCGGGAAAAAACTGTTTGATAGTTTTGAGGGAATTATTTGTTTAGTAGAGTGATGGGGTTCAGGAAAAAACTGTTCTTGTGTCTAGTTGTCTTGGTGTCAGTGCTCTATACCATTATTTTGAGGTTAGGAGTTGAAACAATTTATGTCCAGTGTGCGAGAGGTCTATAAATATTTTCACAGTCCTCTTTTTGACTTGTGCAGTATACACTTCCTCAATGGAAGGCAGGTTGGTAGTATTTTTTTCTGCAGTTCTAATTATCCTCTGAAGTCTGTGTCTGTCTTGTTGGGTTGCAGAACCAAACCAGACAGTTATAGAGGTGCAGATTATGGCCTCAAAAATTTATCTGTAGAACTGTATAAGCAGCTCCTTGGGCAGTTTGAACTTCCTGAGTTGGTGCAAACAGAACATTCTTTGTTGTGCTTTTTTGATGATGTTTTTGATGTTAGGTGTCCATTTTAGGTCTTGAGATATGATAGAACCTAGAAATTTGAAGGTCTCTACTGTTGATACTGTGTTGTTTAGTATTGTAACAGGTGGAAGTATGAGAGGGTTTCTCCTAAAGTCTACCACCATTTCTATGGTTTTGAGTGTGTTCAGTTCCAGATTGGTCCGGTCGTACCAGGAGGCTAGTTGTTCAACCTCCCTCTCTATGCGGATTCATCATGTCTCGAATGAGACCAATCACTGTTGTATCATCTGCAAACTTTAGTAGTTTAACAGATGGGTTGTTTGAGATGCAATCATTGGTATATAGAGAGAAGAGAAGTGGAGAGAGCACACTTCCTTTGGGGTGGGTGCTAATTGTACAGGTATCTGATGTGATTCTGCTTAGCTTTACAAGCTGCTTCCTGTCTTTTAGGAAGCTTATGATCCACTTGGAAGTGTGTTCAGATACTGCTATTGGAACACTGCTATCATGTCACCCCTAGTCCTTCTTTTCATTAAACTAGACATACCCAATTCCTCAACCACTCTTCATGTTTTATCCTCCAGTCCCCTTATTAACTTTGTTGCTCTTCTCAGCACTTTTTCTAGAATCTCAACATCTTTTTTATATCATGGCAACTAAACCTGAATGCAATATTCCAGGTGTTGTCTTACCAAGGCATTAGAAAGTGGTATTAACACTCCACATGATCTTGATTCTATCCCTCTATAAACCACAGCTTATTTTGGAAAGTTTACTTTGGACCAAATGTGTTTGGAATACATCCCATGCACAAACTGGGAGAGATGCTGGTGTGGGGAACCAGGAGTGAAGGAGCAAAAAAGGAGAATAGGCATTGCTGGGAGTTGGGAAAGAAAGCAGCTGGGGAGAAAACAAGAGCTGACACTTGCTGAAGTGTAACAGAGATGGATAGGATAGTAGTCATTGAACAATGTGGTCGGATGAAGTCTCCCTTTACAGCAGGGGTGGGTTCTAACTTACCTCACTGCCGGTTTGCTTCCTCCTGCGCCACGCAGGCGCATGCATATATGCAGTGCCAAAAAAATCCAATTCTTTTTAAAAAGCCAAAAACAAGATGGTGACTGCATACACAGTGCCAGAAACTCGGCTTTTGCACATGCTGAGAAGGAAATTTTTTTTAAAAAAGATGGCAGCACTCACGGACTGGCACCACCTTACCGTGACATCATTGTGACATCACCAGCGGGTTGCTACCGGTTTGGGCAAACCGGTCCGAACCGGGAGGAACCCACTTCTGCTTTACAGCGACATCACTTAGGGACTGAAATCTCATAAACTGTTGTCATAAAATGACCATCCAATTGTGCTCATACCATTATAGCATAGTTCTCCAACCTTTCCACCTTTGCAGAGAAGGTGAGTGAGTGGGTGGGTGGGTGAGAGGGGATTGTTCTGCATGAGTGGCCGGCAAGCATACACGTGTAGCTCATTTTTGCAAGCGGCATGCATGCACACTCATTGCTCGTGCAAATTGAGCCGTGTGCATGTGCTTCCCCGCTGCTTGTGCAAGTGGGAATGCAAATGAATGTGTGCTCTTCTGCTGCTTCCATGGCCTAGTGCACTAGTGTTCTGTGTCTTGTGATTGGGGACCCCTAATCGCAGTAGCACTGAGACTTATATACCACTTTACAGTGCTTTACAGCCCTCTCTAAGTAGTTTATAGAGTCAGCATATTGCCCCCAACATTTTACCCATCTTGGAAGGCTGAGTCAACCTTGAGCCTGACAGGATTTGAACTTCCAAATTGCAGGCAGCCGGCAGGCAGCAGAAATAGCCTGAAGTACTGCACTCTAAACATTGCGTCATGGAGGCTCAAATATATAGGTTCTAATATATAGAACTATTTATAAAATGGACCTTTGTCAATTATTTTCATCCAAGGAAAAAACCCATATGAAGAGACTATGCTATGATTTGCATCTGTACACCTCTCGACTTTCTGTCTTCTTGCAACTTATTTGATTTGACATAAATTTCCAGGATACATTATTTTATATCTTATATCCTGATTCTCAGATTAGTAGTCTCTCATCTCTTGATTTTCTACTTCTCTTTGCTTTAACAGATATGGAAATATGTTTAAAATGTCCAGAAGATAAGTACCCAAACAATAAGCGGGATCTCTGCCTTCTCAAGGAAATGACATACCTCTCTTATGAAGAAACATTAGGAAGCAGTTTGGTGACAGTGGCCATTATCCTTTCTTTCATCACAGTTTCTGTACTAGGAGTGTTTCTGAAGAACCACAACACACCTATCATTAAGGCCAACAACCGCAGCCTCTCCTACACCCTCCTCATCTCTCTCCTCCTCTCCTTCCTTTGTTCTCTCCTTTTCATTGGCAGACCCATGATAGTGACCTGTCTCCTTCGACAGACTGCTTTTGGGGTCATCTTCTCAGTGGCTGTTTCTTGTATATTGGCCAAAACCATCACAGTGGTTCTGGCTTTCATGGCCACCAAGCCAGGATCAAAGATGAGGACATGGGTTGGGAAAAGACTAGCCCTTTCCATTGTTCTCTTTTGCTCCTTTATTCAAATTCTTCTTTGTATTATATGGCTGGCAACTTCACCCCCTTTCCCAGACTTAGATATGCACTCCTTTCATTCTGAAATTGTGGTGGAATGCAATGAAGGGTCGGTTGTCATGTTTTATAGTGTCTTGTCTTTTATGGGTTTCCTGGCTATGGTCAGTTTTATTGTAGCTTTCCTGGCTAGGAAGTTACCAGATACTTTCCAGGAAACCAAGTCTATCACATTCAGTATGCTGGTCTTTTGTAGTGTCTGGTTGTCTTTTGTTCCTGCCTACACAAGCACAAAAGGGAAATATACAGTGGCTGTGGAGATCTTCTCCCTCTTGTCCTCCAGCGCTGGGCTTTTAGCTTTTGTCTTTTTCCCCAAATGCTACATCATCATCATGAGGCCTCATCTGAATAAAAGGGAGCATCTCATAAAGAGAATTATTTAAAAAATTGCCCTTTGTATTTCTCCAACAGGGGATTAGTATTGTGATGTAAATCTCTTGATGCATCAATTCGAGAGTATAGATTAAATTGATGCATCGGATACTAATAAAATACTAATCCCCTGTTGGAGAGAGACAAAGGGCAATTGAAAATTGATTATCTGACTTTTAAATTGATTAAATTGAGACTTTAAAAGCCAGATAATCAATTTTATTTATTTATTTATTTATTTATTTATTTATTTATTTATTTATTTATTTATTTATTTATTATTTTTTATTTGTCAACAAGTGCAAGGAAACAGGACACATGAAAAAAATGGCAGAAATAAATGGATATAAAGAAGCAAAACATAGCTATAAACACATAAAATGAGTACATACAAATGGGTACAGTAGGACAGTAGGACAGGGATGGTAGGCACGTTTAGGGACCTCTTAAGAAATGTGTAAGGTCAACGGTAGACAGTTTAAGGTAAAAGATATGGGGCTTAGAGAAACTAACAACAGGATCAGGTAAAGTGTTCCAGACATTTACTACTCTATTGCAAAAGTCATATTTTCTGCAATCAAGATGAGAGCGGATTACATTTAGTTTGTATCTATTGATAGTCCTAGTGTTATTGCAGTTGAAATTAAAGTCATTGTTAACAGGTAGGACATTAAGGTAGATGATCTTGTGTACTAAGCTTAGGCTGGAATGTAGACAGCATAGTTCAAGGTTATCCAGGCCTAAAATTTCAAAACTACTGGAATAAGGAATTTTCATTGTCCTTGAAATAAGACTAGTGTATTTGTTGACGATATTACAAACTTGAGTTTGTAATAAGTGGCCCTATTGAGATAATATTCAGAATAAACCCAGCATCTGCATTCTCACACAAAATATTTGTTTGGTGTTAAATTTAATAAATGTAGAAGTTAACATGAAGAACAGAACAGAATAGAATTGGTCTCTGGTGCATAAGCTTTCAGTGTGTATACAAGCAACAAAGTAATATTATAATAATATACTAATTGGAGAAGGTAGTAGAAAAGATTATATTTATTAAAACATTTTATACAATGTTTACAGTATTCCTGAATACCGTAAATACTAAAATTAATCTAATAAAATGCCTACATACAAAATTCATTGATTTACATATGTGATTCATTTATTCACATATATAAAGGTACTTTTTGAATAAAAGATTTAAATAGTAATATACTGCATTACTAATATATTATGTGCTTGTGTAGGTGGATGATAGATAGACATATAGACAGACAAATAGCAAGAAAGTGAAGGATGATAGTTACTAGTGACTAATGATATCTAATAGGAAATATGAAAATATATAACAGCATAGAAGGGATAGAATTTTTTTCATGGATGGATGGATAGTTAGGCAGACAGAAAAAGAGACAAATAAAAAATAGAGAGATATCAGTGTCTAATAATATATAATAGAAAGCACAGAGAAGCATAGAAGACCTAGAAAATATTTTATATGTGTGAGATTCTTAAGTGGGCACAATAATTTTCTGCTAAGAAATGGTTACTCAAATAAATGTTTTGACTGACAAGGAAGTGTTAGGGTTCTGAACTGATAGTAGAAAGCAAATCCTGCATGGTACTGGTAAACCTTTTATAATCAAGCACCTTTATTAGAGCAGGATGCAAGGAGCTGTAGAAAGGGCTGGTATCACACTAAGGAGTCAAGAGATGGAAGTTGGCTCATTCTTCAAAATTGGGATTGTTCTATTTTCTCTCCAATACTGTGTTTCCTTGAAAATAAGACCTATCCCAAAAATAAGCTGTACCCGCAAAATAAGCCCTAGTTAAGACCCTGCCCACTCCATTGCACGTGGTGGGGTGAGGCACACAGGTAAAAATCAAGCGAAGGTGGGGATGGAGGGTGGAGTTGCTTACCTTTGGACAGTTGCAGCCAGCTTTCGCACATCCTGAAACCTGCCTTGCCTTGCTGGCCACTTCTTCTGCAGCCACTTGCCACCGTTTGCGTGCGTCACCCCAGGCCTCCATTTCAGGAGAGGCCTCTGCAGCTAATAAAAGAGCTCCAGATTGACACACGCAACACCCCTTGGCCTCTGTTTTGCTGTCAGAGGCCTTCAGGAAATTGACACTCCTGTCAATCCAGAGTTCATTTCTTGGCTGCAGAGGCCTTTTCTGAAGGCCTCTGACAGCGAAACAAAGACCAGGGGCAACACATGAGCTGCGGCAAGTGTCCGCAGAAGTGGGCTGGCAGTGGCCACATGGGCTCCTGCTGGGTGGGGCTGTCAGTGCTGCCACCATGAGATGAGATGGTGGAAGACATCTCCCGAAAATAAGACCTTGTCCCTCTTTTGGAGGCAAAAATTTAAGACGGTGTATTATTTTTTAGGAAACACAGTAGTAGGAAAGTAGGAAATCTCTTCAGTGCCCTGGGTAAGTAATATTGGTTGGTGTCAAAATTTCAACTTCATGGTCTGATTAAATTTGTTTACCTAGTTTGGCTAGCTCAACCTGAAGAGCTCCGTCAAACCCTCATTGCTGGAATTTTTCTCTTGATAGCTCCACAGCCTAAAAGCTTTGGAAGGGAGAGCAAGCAAAATGAAGCGATTCTGTATCATAATGATCAATGAATGAAAGGATATCTTAATTATTTCCAAATTAAAGGGCCTTCAGTTGCATTTGTCTACAGTCGTGTTCAACTACAAAACAAGTCTCAATAAACATATATTCCAATGTTTTAAAATTAGTCTTTTCCTTTCATATTGATGAGTGTGTCATATGTGTGTGTGTGTATGAATGTATATACATTCACATGTGCAAATTTCTGTGATATACAGGATGTGTCTTAATGAGTTTCAGTAATGGAAGTTATATTATATGCTGGAAACTCTTCTGAACAAATTGGACTCTGAAAATTCAGGATATTCCTTTCTGTCTTACAAATGAACCATAAGAGTTTTTTTTCTTTCTTTCTTTTATGCAAGAAGGTATTTTTTTTAAAAAAAAGACCCGACCCTCTCTGAAAGTTAAGAGAATTATGGAGTAGCTTTTAAATTATTTTAGTTACCTGCCATTCATACAATGAAACTCTTGTAGCTGTCTTATAGAGAGACAGGGTGGTTGCATTGGGAAATGATGTGTTGACATTAGGTCCTGCAATAGAAGCAACTGAAGTATTTGGAGCAGCACGATTGTAGTGTGGAAAGAATTTTTCCCATTAGAAAGAAGTTCTATAGAGGGAAGAGAATTCCAGGTTCTTTACAAGTAAAAAAGGGGAGCTAAGATCTTATGTCAGTGTACTATGTTCCAGTCATTGTCATATCAGGTTCTATTGAGGGAATATATGAATACCAAGACAACTAGACACAAGAACAGTTTTTCCCCGAACGCTATCACCCTGCTAAACAAATAATTCCCTCACCACTGTCAAACTATTCACTAAGGCTGCATTACTATTACTATTAGTCTTCTCATCGTTCCTATCACCCATCTCCTCCCACTTATGACTGTATGACTGTAACTTGTTGCTTGTATCCTTACGATTTATATTAATACTGATTGTTTCCTGATTATTTGTACCCTATGACAATCATTAAGTGTTGTACCTCATGATTCTTGACAAATGTATCTTTTCTTTTATGTACACTGAGAGCATATGCATCAAAGACAAATTCCTTGTGTGTCCAATCAAACTTGGCCAATAAAGAATTCTATTCAATTTTATTCTATTCTTCTAATGCAATTATTTTATTTATTTATTTATTTTAATAGATTTGTATGCCGCCCAACTTGTAATAGATTTGTATGCCGCCCAACTCCCGAAGGACTCTGGGCAGCATGTGAAACACAAAATCTAAAAAAACGGTTAAAAACAATTAAAAAATCATTAAAAAAACACATGCATACTACTTTCATGGGCCAGAGCTTATCCCTGATATTTGCAAGCTCAACGGTCCCATGCCTGATGGAAGAGCCATGTCTTAATTGCCTTATGGAAGACCAGTAGGGTGGAGGCTGTCCGGATCTCCGGGGGTAGCTGGTTCCAGAGGGTAGCTGGTTCCCGCTGCCACAGAGAAGGCTCTCCTCCATGGACCTTGTCTGGCTGACGGGACCCGGAGAAGACTGACTCTGTGGGATCTCATTGGTCGAAGGGAGCTGTGCGGTAGGAGGCAGTCTCCTAATGCAATTCGATTGGCAGCCTTAGTGAAATGCTCTCTGGCAGTTTTGATGTTTCTACTTGTACACCTGTCTGCTTTGGTACAGCAATTAAACAGAACAGGCACAGAGTTCAACAGATAGTTAGGACTTCAGAGAAAACAATTGCAACCAGACTACCTTTCTTTGAGGACCTGTGCATTGCATGAGCCAGAAGAGGAAATACATGAGAAAATGCCTATAGACCACTCATATCCTGAACATAAACTGTTTCAACTTTTTCCCTTAGGATGCCACTGCAGGGCACTGAATGCCAAAACAACCCCCCCCATGCTATGAGTCTGCAAAACACATAATTCTCACAGCAGTGTATGGATATGGATATCCTATAGATCCTATGGATATCTAATCATGTAGACCAGAGGTGGCCAAACTATGGTTCTTTGAGGACCTGTGGACTTCAACTCCCAGAATTCCTGAGCTAGCCATGCATGCATGGCTGGCTCAGGAATTCTGGGAGTTGAAGTCCACAGGTCCTCAAAGAACCATAGTTTGGCCACCCCTGATGTAGACTGTATTAGTATTATCCTTGTCATCTTTTCTATTATATATTCCTATTGGTATCATATGCCTATCACTTAGTTCCTTGTATCTTATGATCTATGATTTATCACCTTGTTGCTTGTGTGTATACTAGGGCAGATTCCTTGTGTGTCCAATCACACTTCACCAATAAAGAATATGCTATTCTTTTGTCTTTTTGAATATCCTTACTAAGACTTGGTTGGTGAGTTAATGTAGGTGTCAGGGTTCCAAATAGCACCCAAAATTAAATCAGTGTCCAAGGCAAAGTATTTCTCAAAGTTCCAATTTATTAAGAGAGCCATGTTAGCACATCTGGGTGAAACCCGAATCTGAAGTCCTCCGAGTTTCACCACCCAGTTGAAAGTTCTAGTCCTTGCCCCCACACCCACAAATTCATCATGTTGTCCAATCTTCTATTGCCATGTTGGCAGAGTCCTCCCATCTCCTTCCATGCAGGTGCAGAGGTACAGAGACAAGGGATGACCTTGGCTTTCTAGAAAGAATTTATTACTACATACTAACAAGCTTATACAATCCCCCCCATTTTCCCACAGTAGAAAATGCATAGTGAAATAGTATAAAGTGTGGCAGGCCTAAGCTCCCAAATAAAATGGCTTTGGCCTGAAAGTAGGGGTAATTTAAAAAGTCTAGCATATTATTGATTTGTATTTCATATTTCTTATCAAACCATCTCCCTCAAAGAAAGGCTCTGGGCACTGTACAATATACCAATTGGGATATGGAATGGTCTGATGTGATAGGGCAAAGCCAATTCCATAGGTAGCCTGGCCCTATGTCATGTCATGTAGTGCTTTATAGATTATTACCAACAACTTAAATTGGACCTGGAAGCAAACTGGTAGAGAGAGAGGCTTTGGGACAGTGTACAATATAATGGACTGGGATATAACATGGGCTGATGTGGTGGGGTTAAAGCAATTCCATAGGTTGCCTGGTTCTATGTCATGTAGGACTTTATAGGTGATTACCAAGCCTTGATTAAGAAGCAAAAGCAAACTTATACCCAGTGCAGTTTGAGGAATAAGCTTGTTTATATATGCCCTTCTTTGGGCACCCAGTATGGCACCTTCTATAGCTTCTGGGTGCTTTTCAAGGATAGTCCCATATAGAGCTCATTGCAATAGTCCATTTGGGAGATGACCATGGCATGAATGACCAAATGGCAGTCCTCCATCAGGAAGAGTGGTAAGTGGCACATAACACCTAGTTGGGCAAAGGCTCTCCTGGCCACACCTGCCAGTTGCTCTTTGACCAGGAGCTGTGAGTCCAAGAAAACACCCAGTAAATGCATTAGGTCTGAATTGTTGATCAGAAATCTAATAGGTTTGAATGACTGGTTTGAAAATTGGTAAAAAAGGGACATGTTGAGATGGCCCAATTAAAGTTCTTCAAGGCTGTGGAAGGTTCCATAAGGAACCATAAGGCTGGGGGTTATGCCTGTGACCTTAACTGCTGTATATCAGCCTTACTCTGTGTTCAAGGATCTTCCAACTTGAGAAAGTACCCACGTTTGTTCAGCTGAATAAATGCATTTGGCTTATAAAAGGACATCAGGACTCCATCTCATTATTTTTACTGAGCAATACTTGAACCTTGCTTAACAATCTGGGGTAGTGCAACCCTATCCAGGACCAAAGATGATAAACTCCTGGATGCATAATGGCCTATCCACAGCCAGTCTATCTCATTAGATCTCTGTTGTTCCCTGTCCACAGTCTCTGGGTACAATGAAAAGGTGACTACTGCATCAATCTACTGCAGACTACTGCATCAGTCACTTCACTCAGGATAGAGATAGATAGCTGGGGGTCATCAGCATATATTGGTGATACCTCCTGCTGTGGTGATATATGATCTCGTCCATCAGAAAGATTGGTTTTGCCAATTGCATTCAGCCAAATTGTGGGTTATTTTTGTTGTGGTCCATCAGCAGCCTGCGCAGCTGGCACCTGAGTCAGACAGTGAGGAGGCTGGCGAGGACTCGGTGCCAGAGGCTGCCAAGAGACAGGAATGATTACTCCAGAGGAGGTCTCCTCAGGAGTAAGACTTGGGGCTAATTGGCCACTCCCCTAGTCTATTTAAGAACAGTAGAGGCAGCTGGAAAGCTGCAGGAAACAATAGTTCAAACTCAGGTATCTATAGTGCATCATCTTGTGAATATCTGTTTCTCTGCTTCGGATTTCTTCTCAACAAAGACTCCTGGGCATTTTGCCAAGCCTTCGGACATTACGTGAGATAACCAGAACTCATTGCTTTGTTTTGAGTTAAGACTGATTGAACTTATGCCAACTGCTAATGAAGACTAATTGGCAGCTGATTTTCTGAATGAAAGGATTGTTTCTTTGATTTGTGTGTTTCGCCACTGTTAAGCCAGTTATTAGCAGTGGTTCATTAATTAAACTAACTTGGTTCAAATGGTGTGTTTTGATACATTTATAACTGGGGACTGAACAATTTTATGGCCTAGGGTTACAAGTAAAACAGGCAATATGACTTGTTCAGCTACACAGAACACAACTCCCAAGTAATTCAGGGTCAATTTAGATGACTGGTGGATATAAAAAGTAGGCTAAAATAATCGTAGAGAAAACTTGACATTCAGGGGGATGAGATGTACCCTGTCTCCTCTTTTATTTATACTATCCTTGGAAGTATTATTAATACAAATTAGGCAAAAGAAGGAAATAAAAGGATTGAGAATTAAAAAGGAAGAATACAATGTGCAAGCCTTTGCCGATGATTTGGTCTTCATTATAGAAGATCCCCTAGAGACGGGAACTAAATTACTAAGGGAAATAGAAGAATTTGGTAAAGTGGCATGTCTTAAAATAAATAAAGAGAAAACCAAAATATTAACTAAGAATCTTATTAATAGGCAGAATGAGGAATTGGAAGAGAAGAGAAATTAGGGATCCAAACTACCAAGAAGATGAAGCATTTGGGAATTTGGTTAACAGCTAAATGCTGCTTGATAAAAGAGGACAATTACAATAAATTACTACAACAAATACAAAAGGATCTGGATAAATGGGTGAAATTCACTAATTGGCAGAATTTCTACAATAAAAATGAATATACTACCCAAATTTTTGTATCTCTTCCAAACGGTACCAATAAAGTTAAAGAAAAATTTCTTTGAACAACTAAATAAAATGATATCAAAATTTATTTGGTTGGGGGGGAAAAAGCCCAGTTAAAACTTAAACTCTTGCAAGATTCGAGAAGCAAAGGGGGCTTTGACCTCCTGGACTGGGAACTTTACTATCATGCGGGCAGCCGTGATGTGACTTAAGGATTGGATTCAATTGAATAACAAAAGAATATTAACAAGAGGGCCACAATCTCCAAATCAGCTGGAACGCATTCCTCTGGGAGGGGAAAAACAAAACTCACTCAAAGTTTCAGAGGCATTTAGTGAGGGATGCCCTGATAAGTATCTGGGGAAAAATTAAGAAGAATCATTGTAGGAAAATTCCAACCTGGGTGTCAACAATGGAGGCAATGATCTACCCAAACGTATTAGATTTAAACAAGGTGGTGAGATACTCTGAATTATTAGATGAACAAGGAGAATTAAAATCTGACCAGGAATTAAAAATTCAAGGAATAAAGATTG
Organism: Diadophis punctatus similis; assembly: GCA_023053685.1. Taxonomy (NCBI): domain Eukaryota; kingdom Metazoa; phylum Chordata; class Lepidosauria; order Squamata; family Dipsadidae; genus Diadophis; species Diadophis punctatus. Next base: position 1,815,101 of record JALIGW010000046.1, read on the forward strand.
ATTGGTGCCCTTATCTCCAAATCAAGACAAGGTTTAAAAAAGATGTAGAACAGTACGGTATTTATGGAAAACAATTGGAAATAGATAAAATATTGTTAGGGACAGGGGGAAAATGATTACAAAAGTTTATAACTTATTTCTAAGATTCAAAATGGAAAAAGAAACTGTGAAGGAGATAATGATTAGCTGGGCCAGGAATTTTGGATATAGTATTGAATTAGACCACTGGGAGAAATTATGGGAAAAAACTATAAATTAACAATGTTGGCAGCCTATAAGGAAAACCTTTACAAAATGTTTTACCATTGGCATTTAACTCCAGTGAGATTGGCCAAAATGTACCCAAACTATTCACCTGAATGCTGGAGATGTGGATATAAATAGGGTACCTTCTACCATATGTGGTGCACATGCCCTAACGCTAGGAAATATTGGTATAAAATAAGGGATTGGCTGGAAGAAATCACTGCACAAAAAATAGAAATGAAACCGGAATTATTCCTATTAGGTATTTTAAAGGCGAAAATGGATAAAAAGTTTCAATACATAATATTGCATATATTAATGGCAACCAGAATCACTCTCACACAAAATTGGAAAAAGGCCAACAGTCCTTCAGAGGTAATGATTATAAGAAAGATACTTGAGTGTGCAGAGATGGATAGGTTGACTATGGAGTTGAAAGAGAGAGAAGAAATGGAGTATTATCAAGTTTGGAGTAGATGGTATACATGGCTAGAGAATAGAATTACAGCTACTGTATAAGAATTATATAATATTATATAATATTGATGACAATACGATTGTATTGTATATCCATGTAAGTAGTAATATAATTCAAATGACTGTATAATATAGGATAGTGAACTACAAGAATTTTAGAATTTTGATGATATGTAAAAATTAGTATAATTTAAATAATTGTATAATATAGCATTGTGAATTATAGAATCTATGAATGTTATGGATGATATTGATACTGATACGGAACTTCTGTAATAAGAGAAAATTTGTGTTTTATTTTTTTTTAATGTTGAAAATGTTCAATAAAAACTATTTTTTTAAAAAAAAAACCTGACATGACAATGACTGGAACAGAGTACACTGACATAAGATCTTAGCTTAGGGTTCAGAAAAGTCAAGATCTGGTTATATTTCTTTATCATGGAACCATGAAACTTGTTTTAATAAAGTACCAAACCAACATTGCCTGATATTGAAGAACTAAACAGGGATGAACCTTTTAAGAACTGGAATCAGAAACCCCAATTCTGTAGAATAGAATTGAAGGGTGAAAAACATCTCATATTTGACCTGGTTTTTACTTGCTAGTTGTTCCCAACTCTAGGGGGCGGTGCTTATCTCCATTTCTAAGCCAAAGAGCCAGCGCTGTCTGATGGCCATTCCGTGGTCATGTGGCTGACATGACTAAATGCCGAAGGTGCACAGAATGCTGTTACCTTCCCACCAAGTTTGTCCCTATTTTTCTACTTGATTTTTACATGCTTTCGAAGTGCTAGATTGGCAGAAGATGGGGCAAATAACGGGAGCTCACTCCGTTACTCGGTGCTAAGGATTTGAACTGCCGAACTGCTGACGTTTCTGATCGACAAGCTCAGCGTCTTAGCCACTGAGCCACCACATCCCCTTTTTTACTTGTAAAGAACCCTGTAATTATCTTCCCTCTATAGAACTTCTTTCTATAGAGGGAATAATAAGTTCCATAAGTTCTTCTATAAGTTCTTCAGTACTAGAACTTAACACCATCCATACATGAAAAATTTTCTATGCCTTCTATGCTGTTATATATTTTCATATTTCCTATTAGATATCATTAGTCACTTGTAACTATCATCCTTCACTTTCTTGCTATTTGTCTGTCTGTATGTCTACCATCCACCTACACAAGCACATAATATATTAGTAACTCAGTATATTACTATTTAAATCTTTTATTCAAAAAGTACCTTTATATGTGAATCAATGAATTTTGTATGTAGGCATTTTATTAGATTAATTTTAGTATTTACGGTATTCAGAAATATTATAAACATTGTATAAAATGTTTTAATAAATATAATCTTTTCTACTACCTTCTCCAATTAGTATTTTATTATTATATAGCACTTTACTTATATACCACTTCATAGTGCTTTACAGCCCTCTCTAAGCGGTTTACAGAGTTCAGCATATTGCCCCCAACAATCTGGGTCCTCATTTTACTGACCTGAACTAGCAGTCAGCCTGTAGTTGCAGCATTTAACCACTGCACCACTTCAGCTCATATTACTTTGTTGCTTGTATGCACACTGAGAGCTTATGCACCAGAGACCAATTCTGTTCTGTTCTGTTCTTCATGTTAACTTCTACATTTATTAAATTTAACACCAAAAAATATTTTGTGTGAGAATGCAGCTGCTGGGTTTATTCTGAATATTATCTCAATAGGGCCAGTAATTACAAACTCCAGCTTGTAATATCATCAACTAATACACTAGTCTTATTTCAAGGACCATGATAATTGATTATCTGACTTTTAAAGTACCTCTCAAATTGATGCATCAAGAGATGTACCTCTTGATGCATCCCCATACTAATCCCCTGTTGCAGAAAGACAAAGGGCAATTGTTTAAATAATTCTCTTTATGAGATGCTCCCTTTTATTCAGATGAGGCTTCATGATGATGATGTAGCATTTGGGGAAAAAGACAAAAGCTAGAAGCCCAGCACTGGAGGACAAGAGGGAGAAGATCTCCACAGCCACTGTATATTTCCCTTTTGTGCTCGTGTAGGCAGGAACAAAAGACAACCAGACACTACAAAAGACCAGCATACTGAATGTGATAGACTTGGTTTCCTGGAAAGTATCTGGTAACTTCCTAGCCAGGAAAGCTACAATAAAACTGACCATAGCCAGGAAACCCATAAAAGACAAGACGCTATAAAACATGACAACCGACCCTTCATTGCATTCCACCACAATTTCAGAATGAAAGGAGTGCATATCTAAGTCTGGGAAAGGGGGTGAAGTTGCCAGCCATACAATACAAAGAAGAATTTGAATAAAGGAGCAAAAGAGAACAATGGAAAGGGCTAGTCTTTTCCCAACCCATGTCCTCATCTTTGATCCTGGCTTGGTGGCCATGAAAGCCAGAACCACTGTGATGGTTTTGGCCAATATACAAGAAACAGCCACTGAGAAGATGATCCCAAAAGCAGTCTGTCGAAGGAGACAGGTCACTATCATGGGTCTGCCAATGAAAAGGAGAGAACAAAGAAAGGAGAGGAGGAGAGAGATGAGGAGGGTATAGGAGAGGCTGCGGTTGTTGGCCTTAATGATAGGTGTGTTGTGGTTCTTCAGGAACACGCCTAGTATAGAAATTGTGATGAAAGAAAGGATAATGGCCACTATCACCAAACTGCTTCCTAATGTTTCTTCATAAGAGAGGTATGTCATTTCCTTGAGAAGGCAGAGATCCCGCTTATTGTTTGGGTACTTATCTTCTGGACATTGTAAACATATTTCCATATCTGTTAAAGCAAAGAGAAGTAGAAAATCAAGAGACGAGAGACTACTAATCTGAGAATCAGGATATAAGATATAAAATAACGTATCCTGGAAATTTATATTAAATCAAATAAGTTGCGAGAAGACAGAGAGTCGAGTGGTATACAAATGCAAATCATAATAATAGTAATGGCATAGTCTCTTCATATAGGTTTTTTCCTTGGATGAAAATAATTGACAAAGATCGATTTTATTAATAGTTCTATATATTAGAACCTATATATTTGAGCCTCCATTGCACAGTGTTTAGAGTGCAGTACTTCAGGCTATTTCTGCTGACTGCCGGCTGACTGCAATTTGGAAGTTCAAATCCTGTCAGGCTCAAGGTTGACTCAGCCTTCCAAGATGGGTAAAATGTTGGGGGCAATATGCTGACTCTATAAACTACTTAGAGAGGGCTGTAAAGCACTGTAAAGTGGTATATAAGTCTCAGTGCTACTGCGATTAGGGGTCCTCAATCACAAGACACAGAACACTAGTGCACTAGGCCATGGAAGCAGCAGAAGAGCACACATTCATTTGCATTCCCACTTGCGCAAGCAGTGGGGAAGCACATGCACACGGCTCAATTTGCACGAGCAGTGAGTGTGCTTGCATGCTGCTTGCACAAATGAGCTACATGTGTATGCTTGCCGGCCACTCATGCAGAACAATCCCCTCTCACCCAACCACCCACCCACTTGTCTGCAAATGTGGAAAAGTTGGAAAAGTATACTATAAAGGTATGAGCACAATTGGATGGTCATTTTTTGACAACAGTTTATGAGATTTCAGTCCCTAAATGATGTGGCTGTAAAGCAAAAGTGGGTTCGTCCCGGTTTGGACCAGTTTGCCGGAACCGGTAGTGACCCGCCGGTGATGTCACAATGATGTCACGGTAAGGTCGGTGCCGGTCTGTGAGTGCCACCATCTTTTTTTAAAAAAAATTTCTTCTCAGCATGTGCAGAAGCCGAGTTTCTGGCACTGTGTATGCAGTCACCATCTTGTTTTTAGCTTTTGGGATTTTTGGCACTGTGCGGCGCAGGAGGAAGCAAACCGGCAGCAAGGTAAGTTACAACCCACCCCTGCTGCAAAGGAGACTTCCTCTGACCACATTGTTCAATGACTACTATCCTATCTCTCCCTGTTACACTTCAGCAAGTGTCAGCTCTTGTTTTCTCCCCAGCTGCTTTCTTTCCCAATTCCCTGCAATGCCTATTCTCCACTTTTGCTCTTTCACTCCTGGTCCCCCACACCAACATTTCTCCTTTTACATCCCATCTCTCCCAGTTAGTGCATGGAATGCATTCCAAACACATTTGTTCCAAAGTAAACTTTCCAAAATAAGCTGTGGTTTATAGAGGGGATAGAATCAAGATCTCATGGAGTGTTAATACCACTTTATTGCATTCAGATATAGTTGCCATGATATAAAAAAGGTGTTGAGACTCTAGACCTGAGAAGAGCAATAAAGTTAATAAAGGGACTGGAGGATAAAACATGAAGAGTGGTTGAGGAATTGGGTATGTCTAGTTTAATGAAAAGAAAGACTAGGAGTGACATGATAGCAGTGTTCCAATAGTGGTACCTCAACACTCTTGCAAGAGGATCATAAGCTTCTTAAAAGACAGGAAGCAACAGGCAAAGCTAAGCAGAATCACATCAGATACCTGTCCAATTAGCACAGCCCCCCCCAAGGAAGTGTGCTCTCTCCACTTCTCTTCTCTCTATATACCAATGACTGCATCTCAAACAACCCATCTGTTAAACTGCTGAAGTTTGCAGATGATACAACAGTGATTCGTCTCATTCGAGACAATGATGAATCCGCATATAGACAGGAGGTTGAACAACTAACCTCCTGGTGCGACCAGACCAATCTGGAACTGAACACACTCAAAACCGTAGAAATGGTGGTAGACTTTAGGAGAAACCCTCTCATATTACCACTTGTTACAATACTAAACAACACAGTATCAACAGTAGAGACATTCAAATTTCTAGGTTCTACCATATCTCAAGACCTAAAATGGTCACCCAACATAAAAAGACGTCATTAAAAAAGCACAACAAAGAATGTTTTTTCTGCACCAACTCAGGAAGCTTAAACTGCCCAAGGAGCTGCTGATACAGTTCTACAGAGAAATTATTGAGTCTGTCATCAATTGCAGAAAAAACAATTGCTACCAGCCTGCCTTCCATTGAGGACCTGTATACTGCACGAGTCAAAAAGAGGACTGTGAAAATATTTATAGACCCCTTGCATCCTGGACATAAATTGTTTCAACTCCTAACCTAAAAACGACGCTATAGAGCAGTGCACACCAAGACAACTGGACACAAGAACAGTTTTTTCCCCGAACCCCATCACTCTGCTAAACAAATAATTCCCTCAACACTATCAAACTATTCACTAAGTCTGCATTACTATTACTATTAATAGTAATAGTATTACTATTAATCTTCTCATCATTCCTATCATCCATCTCCTCCCACTTATGACTATATGACTGTAACTTGTTGCTTGTATCCTTACGATTTATATTGATTGTTTCCTAGTATAATTTGATTGCTAATTTGTACCCTATGACTATCATTAAGTGTTGTACCTTATGATTCTTGATGAATGTATCTTTTCTTTTTATGTACACTGAGAGCATATGCACCAAAGACAAATTCCTTGTGTGTCCAATCACACTTGATCAATAAAGAATTCTAATGTAATCTAATCTAATATCTCAGGGGATGCCACAAAGAAGAGGGAGTGAAGCTATTGTCCAAAGCACCTGAAGGAAGGAAAGAAGCAATGGATGGAAACTAATCAAGGAAAAAAGCAACCTAGAACTAAGGAGAAATTTCCTGACACTAACTTTCAAAAGGAATTAATTAATTGATTAATTAATTAATCAACTAATTAACTAACTAACTAATTAATTAATTAATAATTAATCAACAGAACGATTTACCTCCAGAGCTTGTGGGTGCTCCAACACCAGAATTTTTAAAAAGCGGTTGGACAGCCATTGGGCTGAAATGATATACGATTTCCTGCTTGAGCAGGGGTTGGACTAGAAATCCTCCAAGATCCCTTGCAACAGAATAACAAAATAACAATTGTGTTATTCCATTATTCTGTCTATGAAGACAGTGCAGCTTTACAAAAGGCTGAGAGCACCATGTGTTTTCCAGATAAGCTGGGTCCAAAAAGCAAGACAGAAAAGAGAGTCAAGTTTTTCTGATCTGGCTGTGGTGGCTGGGCAGAAAAGGAGAAAGCTGGGCACCAGTAACTGAGAAAGAAGGGGCATAGAAGAAAAAGCAGCGTGGGGAATAGGGAAAAAAAAACAGCCAGGGAATAGATGAATGCTGGTGCTTGCCGGTGCCCAAAAAATAGGGTACACAAGTGTGAAAAGTTATGCATGGCTGAGAAACTGAGTGCAATATCTTAAACTATGGAAGACCTCTGGCCTCTTTCATAACATCTCTTACCTGTCTGATTTGTGATCTCTCCTTGAGGACATGGAACACAGTCATAGCAGCAAAATTGCTTTCCATCTATTTTGGCCTTTCTGTAACCTGAAAGGCAGTTTTCATTACACAGGGAGACAGGTGATACCTGCCCATGATGGAAAGAAAAGATGTTAATGTTTTTTAAAAAAATCTCACAGATTGTCATTGCAACATTTTAGGGTTTGCGGTGCTTAACAGCATATTTCCATCCTTGCTGACTCGTCTGAAAAGGCACTCAGAAGCATAAATTGTTCAAGGTCCATAATTCATAGATCAGACCAAGAAGAAGGTGGACTTCGTCTTATTCCACACATCAACTGGATGTTTTAGCTATTGCAGGCAGTTCTCTTGTTAGTTCCCATAAATTGTGAACTTAAGTGACTTAAGTGAATTATGAATTCTTATGCTTTTATTGTTGCAAGGGTAGATTTCTGGATTCTGAATAATAGAAAGAATAACAGAACAGAATAACAGAATAACAGAGTTGAAAGGGACCTTGGAGGTCTTCTAATCCAACCCCCTGCTTAGGCAGGAAACTCTATACCACTTAAGACAAATGGTTATCCAACCTCTTCTTTAAAATTTCTAGTGTTGGAGCATTTACAACTTCTGGAGGCAAGCTATTCCATGGATTAATTGTTCCAACTGTCAAGAAATTTCTCCTTAGTTCTAAGTTGCTTCTCTCCTTGATTAGTTTCCATCCTTTGATTCTTGTTCTACCCTCACATGCTTTGGAGAATAGGTTGACTCCCTCTTCTTTGTGGCAACCCCTGAGATATAGGAACACTGCTATCATGTCATCCCTAGTCCTTCTTTTCATCAAACTAGACATATCCATTTCCAGCAACCGTTGTTTAAATATTTTATCCTCCAGTCCCCTTTTTTCACATCTATGTTGCTCTTCTCTGCACTCTTTCTAGAATCTCAATATCTTTTTTACGTTGTGGCGACCAAAACTGGATGCAGTATTCCAAGTGTGGCCTTACCAAGGCATTATAAAGTGGTATTAACACCTCATATGATCTTGATTCTATCCCTCTGTTTATGCAGCCTAGAACTGTGTTGGTTTTTTTTGGCAGCTGCAGCACACTGCTGGCTCATAATTAAATGATTGTCCACTAGGACTCCCAGATCCTCTCACAGTCACCACTATTAAGTAAGGGACCACATATACTGTACCTGTGCATTTTGGTTTTTCTTGCCTAAATGTAGAACCTTACTTTTTTCACCATTGAATTTCATTTTGTTAGAGAGAAATTGAAGCTAAGTAATCAAAAGGGCCACAATTCAGAGACTTCTGACCAAAGCAAACAAAAACATATATTTAACACTATTAAAACTATTGATTGGTATTAGATTTTTAAAATATCAGGTATGTGAATGAAAGCTTAACAATGAACTATTTTGCTTAATCTTTTTTTATCCCAATTTACTTGCTGTTCCTTATTTGTTTTCTGTAATTTGGAGAGTTTGTCCTGGAAAGGAACAGCAAGATGTGTCCTTTTATAGATGAACTTCAGCAATACTGACATTAGAAAAAGAACAATATGTGCTCAGAATTCTTCTCCAACTACAGTTTTGGCAACATGTGGTGGTAGCTAATTTCATTGAATTTTTTTCAGAGAATATTCTGAAAAATATTCTGGCATAAGGAAATTCCTGCCATAAGAAAATTCACAGTTTAACAGAAATTTAGCAGAAATATCCACAGAATGCAGAGAATATTTGGAAAGGAACCTTGAAAATATGATTTAACAATATTCTTTTTGAGGTCATTGCTTAGTTTTTAATATAAGTTGCATAAAACTATTCAAAGGGCGGGGGTGGGAGAAAAAGCAACAAAACAGTGTTTCACAATATCTTCTTATGAGAACACAACATTATCACAAATATTATCTCCTGGATAATATTTGCATAGAATCCAGGAATATTTGTGGTGATAGTCCCTGGCTCCCAATGGTACACACTTCTGGCAATCAAATCTTATTTATTTATTTATTTTATTTATTTATTTTTTTGTGAGATTTATATACCGCCTCACAGTGCAAGCACTTTCTAAGCAGTTTACACCAGTAAGCAATGTATATCTATATTGCCCCCAACAATCTGGGTCCTCATTTTATCTACCTCGGAAGGATGGAAGTCTGAGTCAACCTTGAGCCAGTGAGATTTGAACCGCTGACCTGCGGATCAGTGTCAGCTAAAGTGGCCTGCAGTACCTGCCTCTAACCTGCCTTTTTAATTGTATGCTCTATTCACTTGATAAAAAGGAACAGGGCTTTGAAGCCAATGACCACAGCTGAGAACATCCTCATAAAGTGTACAGTTTGTGCCCTCTGTAGAATTTATCAAGCAATCTATCTATAATTGCTGCCATGTATTACATGAATATTGAATCTGTCCATAGAAGAACTCAGATTCCCCAACAACTCCCACGACTGAACCAAAGTAAGGTAAAGAGGAATACATATTTTACCAGATAAAAGTGGCAGACAAAAAAGCCAATGCAATCCTAAATTGCATTAATAGAGGGATACAGTCTAGAATAGGGAGGTACTAATCCCAATCTATAAAGCCTTAGCTAGACCACACCTGGAGTACTGCATCCAGTTTTGGTCACCACACTACAAAAAAGACATTGAAAGTCTAGAGAAAGTGGAGAGGAGAGCAGCCAGGATGATTACGGGGCTGGAAATTATAACATACGAAGAGCGGTTGCAGGAACTGGGCATGGCCAGTCTACTGAATAGAAGGACCAGGGGAGACATGATAGCAGTGTTCCAATACTTGAGGGGCTGCCACAGAGAGGAGGGGGTCAGGCTATTTTTCAAGTCACCAGAAGGCCAGATAAGGAATAATGGATGGAAACTGACCAAGGAGAGATTCAATCTCGAAATAAGGAGGAACTTTCTGACAGTGAGAGTGATCAACCAGTGGAACAGCTTGCCTATGGAGGTTGTGAGAGCTCCAACACTTGAGACTTTCAAAAGGAGATTGGGCTGCCATTTGTCTGAAATGGTGTAGGGAATCCTGCTTGAGCGGGGGGTTGGACTAGATTTTAGTTCGGCATTCAATACCATCATACCAGACATTCTTCTAATTAAACTAAATCAGCTAGTGGATCACAAGTGGATCACAAGCAGCAGGTGAAGCTAGGCAAAATCATATCAGATATCTGTACAATTAGCACAGGGGGCCCCAAGGCTGTGTGCTCTCAACACTTCTCTTCTCTCTATATACCAACGACTGCATCTCAAATGATCCATCTGTTAAACTACTGAAGTTTGCAGATGATACAACAGTGATTGGTCTCATTCGAGTCAACAATGAAAACGCATACAGACAGGAGGTTGAACAACTAGCCTCGTGGTGCGATCAGAACAATCTGGAACTGAACACACTGATAACTGTAGAAATGGTGGTAGACTTTAGGAGAAATCCTCCCATTCTACCACTTCTTACAATACTAGACAACACAGTATCAACAGTAGAGACCTTCAAATTTCTAGGTTCTCTCATATCTCAAGACCTAAAATGGTCACCCAACATCAAAAACATCATCAAAAAAGCACAACAAAGAATGTTTTTTTCTGCACCAACTCAGGAAGCTCAAACTGTCCAAGGAGCTGCTGATACAGTTCTACAGAGGAATTATTGAGTCTGTCATCTGCACTTCTATAACTGTCTGGTTTGGTTCTGCAACCCAACAAGACAGACACAGACTTCAGAGGAAAATTAGAACTGCCGAAAAAACAATTACTGCCAACCTGCATTCCATTGAGGAACAGTATACTCCACGAGTTAAAAAGGGGGCCATGAAAATATTTACTGACCCCTCACATCCTGGACATAAATTGTTTCAACTCCTACCCTCAAAACGATGCTGTAGAGCACTGCACACCAAGAAACTAGACACAAGAACATTTTTCCCAAACACCATCACTTTGCTAAACAAATAATCCCCTCACAACTGTCTAACTATTCACTAAGTCTGCATTACTATTACTATTAGTCTTCTCATTGTTCCTATCACCCATCTCCTCCCACTTATAACTTGTTGCTTGTATCCTTATGATTTATATCAATATTTATTGTTTCCTGATTGCTTATTTATACCCTATGACAATCATTAAGTGTTCTTGACAAATGTATCTTTTCTTTCCTGTACGCTGAGAGCATATGCACCAAAGACAAATTCCTTGTGTGTCCAATCACACTTGGTCAATAAGGAATTCTATTCTATTCTATTCTATTCTATTCTATTCTATTCTATTCTATTCTATTCTATTCTGTTCTGTTCTGTTCTGTTCTGTTCTGTTCTGTTCTGTTCTGTTCTGTTCTGTTCTATTCTATTCTATTCTATTCTATTCTATGACCTACAAGGTCCCTTCCAACTCTAGTAATCTATCTATCTACCAGAATAGCCACTTAAGAATACACTACATAAGTACTTATTCTCATGTGTCTGATTTGCTCAGTTCTTGGACATTTTATTTTTTGCTATGATCAAAATAATTGAGAAAAAATAATGTAATTTTGCTAGATTTCCATGAACCTTCTTGGAATATTAGTCAAAGTGATCAATCAATATGGACAAGATATGGATTTTACCTGATTAAACCAGGTGGGCCAGATGAGATCATTCTCTCTAATGGTCAGCAGGTGATGTGAGAGTGGGTCTGGATCTATGGTTCCCACCTTAACTCTAAGGAAGGAATGGTTTGGGAAGGTGACCCAGTTTATGATATCAAATTTTCCTACAAGTTCTCCATTTTCATCAAAGGAAATCGTGTCTCCGGCACTGTTATTGAATGAAACTCCTCTCAGGAAATGGTGAAGCTAGACAGCAAGGAGGAAAAAGTTGGAAAACAGATAAAAGCATGGCATGAAGTTTGATTGTAGATGCTTTGCAAAATATCTCAAATATGGTGAATGCCATCAAATAAGAAAACACATCCTCAGCACAGTTATAGTACTTTCAATGGAAGATTGCATCATTGTCTGGTATCTTAAAGCTACCATTGTAAAGGAAATGATTAGTAAGGTTTTGCCACAAAGCTCATTTGAACTACAGAAACATGTAGAAATGAGCCATGATCCCAATAAATCTGGCAGAGTCATAAAGTCATAAATCTATTGGGTAGGATTTTATATGGAGATTTCATTTGAAAAAACTAAAAAATGTTGCATCAGAGGATTAGATTTAATATTATGAGAGATTTCTTCCTCTGCACAAATGTTTCTTGATGGAAAATAGTGTAAAATCATGAGAAAATAGAGATCTGCCTTGAATGAGAACCGGAATCTAGGGCAGTTGAAGAAATGACAACAAAATTGCTAACTACAAATGCACAGAAAGCACCAAAGGGAAAACAAGAAAAGATGGATGGAAACTAACCAAGGAGAAAAGTAAATTAGAATTAAGGAGAATTTTCCTAATGGTGAGAGCAATTAACCAGTGGAATGGTTTGCCTTCAGAAGTTGTGGATGCTCCATCACTGGAGGCTTTTAAATAGAGACTGGACAGCCACTTATCCAGAATGGTATAGGGCAGTGATGGCGAACATATGGCACAGGTGCCAAAGATGGCACATGGAGCCATATCTGCCGGCACGCAAGCCGTTGCCCTAGCTCAGCTCCAGTACACATGTTTGTGCCCAGCAGCTGATTTTTGGCTCGTGCGGAGGGTCTGGGATGGCGATTTTGGCCTCCAGAGGGCTCCAGGTTGGCAGGGGGGAGCGGTTTCGCCCTCCCCAAGCTCCAAGAAAGCCTCTGGAGCCTGGGGAGGGCGAATAAACGGGCCTGCCAGGCCCACTGGAAGTCGGGAAATGGGGGAGTGGAGGGGTCGCGCACGCATGTGCAGGGGGGTGGGACAAGTGAGGAGCTTTGAATTATGGGTGTGGGCACGCACGCGCATGCAATAGCGAGCACACGCACTATTTTGGCAGCCGAGGAAAAAGAGGTTCGCCATCACTAGTATAGGGTCTCCTGTTTGAGCAGGGGGTGAACTAGAAGACCTCAGAGGTCCTTTCCAACTCTATTATTCTATGTATGTTCTATGCAGTATGGAGCAGCTCATCCCAATCTTTTTTTCTGCTGATAATGTTTGGATCACATATCTTCATATAAACACCCAACTTGAAGATAACATTGGTTCTTCATCATGGAAATAAGATCTCTGATCCCAAACATCTTACAATGATCAGTGAAATAAAATAAACTGACAATGTTATTGTTGCATCGAGAGCTAAAGGGAAATACCCTGCACTAATCTGAGAAGAATATTTACCTTCCATGGCTGTTCTTTAAGGATTTTCAATGTCATCCTCGATCTTTGCTTGTTTACGGATGAATACAGGGCATGCAAAGAGTGTGCAACAGCATAGACAGCATTGTAGACACAGTAACTGTGGGCAGTCATCCTTGTTTCAAAAGCAGTCATGGGAAGAGACTCCAGTTTCTCCTCTCCAGTGCAGATATTCTGGTCCTCGGACTCAGATGAAGAGGTTGGAGTCAGGCAATCAAATAGTTGCAGCCAGATCTCTTTTAAGAAACCATCTGCTTTATGCAAAATAGGATTCCTCATCTGAACAAATTTCTGAAATCCTGACACTTCCTTAGATTGGATTGCCAGGGATATAGCGCCATGGAGGAAATCTGTGCTCCAGGCTCTTTGAAACAGGATGGATGTAAAGTCCACATCTGCTGTCATGATCCAGACTTTTGCTTTTTTTCCTGCCTTATCATAAAATTCTGAAAGTTCAAGCAAAGTCCATAAAGACATTATACCATGAAATTCTCCATGAAAGATCACTGCATTAGCTCTGCTGTTCCAGGCAAGGTTTAATTTAGCCCGAGATGCTTCCACAAGCGCACCCACATTACTAAACAGCGTCGTAGCTAAAGTTTCAATGAAATCAAAACAGATGCCATGCTGTGAAAGAAAAGGTAAAATTTTCCGGAGCAATAATTCTGTCTGATTGCCCATGTCAATATAAAATACGCCCATCCATGTCCACTTGAAATAAAGTAACAGCTGAAGAATCCCATAATATTGATAATCTGCATTTGGGAACATCCAACGGAAGAAAATTCCTTCGTTTTGTGTATTCATCTCTGGAGGAGAAGAATAGGCAAGCTAAGAGAAGGTCGTGAAAAATGAAGAGAAAAAGGAGAAAAACAGAATAGGAGAAGGGTGTGTTTTAGAAGAAATTAGTTATTTAGATTTTTTTTGTTTGTGATTGCAGCAAAACCCTCATTGTGTTCTGATTTCTAAAACTATACTGCCTTTTTTTGACTGAAATCATATGGTCCGATATTAATGGAAATTATTCCTTTTAGCACCTGTTAAATGGAAGCCTCCCAATATTAAAAAAATAGTAAAATATTTAATTAAAGTAACTATTAAGGCAAATATAGTTGATTGGAAATACTGAAAGTAACCTGAATTTCAGAAATCAATTCAATAAGTAAATATTTCCATATTTTGGCTTCTTTCACATACCGTATTTTTTGGAGTATAAGACGCACCGAAGTATAAGACATACCTAACGTTTTGGGAGAGGAAAACAAGGAAAAAAGGCCTCTGCCTCCAGGCAATTTGCCAAACAGCAAACAGCACAGATTATATATACTGTTTGCTGTGTATTTCTGTGCATGTGTGCTTGACCCATAGAAATAGCAAAGAATTGGAGAAATGTACATTATGCCAGAAAGTTTTCTTAAATATAGTCACACTAACTCTCCCAATTATTTAAATAGATATACTCCAAGGTAACTAAAATGTAATACTAAACAGGACACTGTTACAATTAAATTAAAATTTCTGGAAGTATACATTATTCACTATTATTTAAAAGAAGATACAATAGCACTGGGCCTCTTCAGAGCAAGCATTTACTTTAAAAGGCTTCTTTATTTTGTTAAGTTGTCTAGATTTACAGGGATCTCCAACCTTGGCAACTTTAAGACTTGTGGACTTCAACTACCAGAATTCCACAGCCAGCAAAGCTAACAAAATTGGCTGTGGAATTCTGGGAGTTGAAGTCCACAAGTCTTAAAATTGCCAAGTTTGGAGATCCCTGGCTCTAGAACAATAATAAAGCAGTCTTTAAAAAATAAGTCTAATAATTTGAACATTCTACAGACATTTATAGTTATTCACTTACTCCCTTCCATCCAGTTCAGCAAAAAATAAAAATCTGTGTGTCTCTCCCAGCTATTTGCCTCTTTGCAATTTCAGTTTCAGTTTCATTTTAGCATGTGGCAAATCAGCTGTAGGTCGGGAAGCTGCTAGTGACTTGCTTGGCTTTATAGGCTCTTCCCTCTTTGCTGCAAACAGGTAAATTTCTGGAAGACAGAGGCCAAAGTGTAGGGATAGGTGGATGGGTGGGGCTATATTCGGGGTATAAGACGCACCCAAGTTTTCACCCTCTTTTGGGGGGTAAAAAGGTGCCTCTTATAATCCAAAAAATACGATATCTCCCTGACTGAGTTCAATTTTTGTTTATCCTTTTTATTCTGTCTAAATTGCAATTCAAATTAGTAGCCAAATCAACATTCTGGAACCCAAAATCTCATTTTTCATATTTAACAAGTAAGGGAATTGTTATAGATTTCTTCAGTTTTTTTCCTCTTCTGTGAACAAAAACTACCTGTGCAATCTTGTATTGACTCAGAATGGTTGCTATGTAAAAAAAATCATTTGAATTAGGTCCTCCAATGATTGCTACTAGATTGTTCTGGAAATCACATTTATAGTTTGGGATGAACCTGTCTGGTGTGGAGAGGATTTTCATTGTTACTTCATATGTCAGTTTTGGATCAAAATAGTTATTATAGATGTTGAAGCCCAGGGTGACATTGGTCAAGATCTGGGGATTTCCATTAATCTCTTTTACAGCAAATACCAGAGCCAAGATGTGTTGATAGGTCTGAGTTAATAATCTGCAAGACAATTGAAAAAATAATAAATACTTTCAATGCATATGTTTACAGAGAGACCCACTTGCAATTTTAACAACTCTGAATTAATAACAAATAGCTCCAGATATTTACTACCACTGATTTGGATGGTAACAGCAAAACAAATCCAGAATTAATCCTGCTTCTACAAAATTTGTCTGATAAATTTTCTCTGCAAATCCATGGCAGAACTAATGATTGCCATTTTAAAATCTGGTTCATATACAACATACTGCTCCCCCCCCTCAAAAAAATGTAATGTGAAGGCAGTTGTCCTTTCTCTGAAAATATCAGTATCTTCAAGTATGAGGTTCTACAGATGACAAACACTTCTGTCTTCCTAAACTAAAAAAAAGTGATTTTTCAGAAATAGGAAGAAATGCTTATTTAGATTATATATGTTTTGTTTTATCAGGTCATTGACAGAAATATCATCTGTTTATCATTATCTATCTATCTATCTATCTATCTATCTATCTATCTATCTATCTATCTATCTATCTATCTATCTATCTATCTATCTATCTTATCTATCTATCTATCTATCTATCTATCTATCTATCTATCTATCTATCTATCTATCTATCTATCTATCTATCTATCTATCTATCTATCTATCTATCTATCTATCTATCTATCTATCTATCTATCTATCGCCCCCCCTTCAAAATCCACCCCATCTCTCTCTCTCTCTCTCTCTCTCTCTCTCTCTCTCTCTCTCTCTCTCTCTCTCTCTCTCTCTCTCTCTCTCTCTCTCTCACACACACACACACACACACACACACACACACACACACACACACACACACGTAAACAAACTGTACCATCATCACTTCTGTTATTAGCAGGATAGAGATACAACAGATGTGTAAAGTATCAACTCCTTACATAAATCCAGGTGAGATGTCTTCAAAAGGATGTTTTGTGAATGTGATATTCTCCGCAACTATAAAGCTGTGAGAAATTATGCCACCAAGTATGGAGTCTCCTGGTTCATGGTACTTATGAAAAAATGGACTGGGGTCACCCCTGGTGCCTTTTGAAAAAGAAACTTGGCAAATGCTCATAGGAAACACCCCTAACACCAATATTCCAACTATAAGGTATCCAAACGTTCCTGCAGAAAATCTATTCACTTTGCCCATGGCTGGTGGAATATTCTCCAATGGAACAGACAGGATTTAGCTGGAAAGCTAAACAAGTGGAGAATAAACCAGCTATTGAGCTAAATGTCCTCTGTAACTCAAAGTTTGAAAAAACAAAGGGAATGTATCCTTTGTTTTTAAAGTGGTGGCCACGTCCTGTTGTATTTTACAGGGAGTTGTCAAATGAAAAGGAGATGTCAGTCAAGATTATAAGGACAGGGCAGATGATTACCTCACCAGAGTTCTTTCTGATTCAAAACAGTGAGGAAATACCCCCCCCCGCCGCCATCCCTGGTGTTACACAGTGATTTTTCAGCTTATTCCCATGATGCAATCAGGCCATGGTTTGTAATGACTATTACAAATGATGCCAGGGGAAAACAGTGATGTCAACATCAACAGTGAAAACAGCCAAGAAACTCCTGAAGAATATTTTTTCATATGTTGCATTAAGTTTTTGATAAAATTTGCATTATCTCATGAACTGTGCATGAAAGTAATCCCAAAAGCGGTCTGTCAAAGGAGACAAGTGATTTTCATTGGTTGACTAATAAAAAGCAGAGAACAAAGGAAGGGTAGGAGGAGAAAGATGATGAGGGTGTTGGAGAGGTTGCCGTTGTTGACCTTAATGATAGAGATATGAAAAACAGATATGAAAAATAAATATGAAAAATAAGCTTAGAAGTCCAAGATGACTCCTTTCTTGAGCAGTCTTGATTGGATACATTTTATACAAACTTCCAGAATATCTGGAAACTTTTCTTAATGTGCTTTTAATGATGTAACCTGTATTGTTTCATTACAGATATTGAGATATTCAGTGAATGTTATAGGGCTTTACAAATCTCATGTATTTAGCCCTTCTAGTATTGGTCTGCAACAAATTCAACAATAAATTTCAATTCAATTCAGAATAGAGCTGGAAGGGGCCTTGAAGGTCTTCTAGTCCAATCCCCTTCCCAAGCATGAGACCCTATACCCGTGATGGTGAACCTATGGCACGAGTGCCACAGGTGGAGCTGTTGCCCTAGCTCAGCTCCAGTATGCATGTGTGCGCTGGCCACTGATTTTCGGCTGGCCTTGCCCATGCCGCCCCTCCCCTCCCAGGAGTCTCCACGTGGCCCGTTTTGGAAGCCAGATAAGAACAGGGCTCGAGTGGAGGCTCTGGGAGCTCATTTTTGGCCTCGGGGGGGGGAGGCCGTTTCTGTCCTCCCCAGGCTCCAAGAAAGCCTCAGGAGTCTGAGGAATGTGACAAACGGGCCTACCGTGCCAACCAGAAGTCGGGAAATGGGCCATTTCTAGCCTCCAGAGAATTTAGGGAGGCCTGCTAGGCCCAAAACGTATTAATCGCAAAGTGCCAACACGGCAATTTAACCTGAATACTGAGTTTTTACTACCTAAAATAATGATAAACAAGGCAGAGTTCAGGTAATTGTTCTTTAAAAATCTGATGAATGCACTTTTATGCCCCTTCATTCCCCTCCGTGGCGCAGTGGCGCAGAGTTTAGAGTGCAGTACTTCAGGTTATTTCTGCTGGCTGCCTGCAATTTGGCAGTTCAAATCCCACCAGGCTCAAGGTTGTCTTAGCCTTCCTTCCTTCCAAGGTGGGTAAAATGAGGACCCAGATTATTGGGGGCAATATGCTGTCTCTATAAACCGCTTAGAGAGGGCTGTAAAGCACTGTAAAGCGGTATATAAATCTAAATGCTATTGCTATTAGGGGTCCCCAACCACAAGACATAGCCCACTAGTGTACCAGGCCATGGAAACAGCAGAAAAGCACGCATTCATTTGCATTCCCACTTGCACAAGCAGTGGGGAAGCACATGTAGACAGCTCAATTTGCACGAGCAGTTAGCCTGCATGCATGCCGCCTGCACAAATGAGCTGCACATGTACACTTGCCGGCCACTCATGCAAAACAATTCCCTCTCACCCACCCCCCGCCTGTCTGCAATAGTGGAAAGGTTGGGGAACTATGCTATAAAGGTATGAGACAATTGGATGGTCATTTTATGAGAACAGTTTATTAGATTTCAGTTCCTAAATGATATGGTTGTAAAGGAAGACTTCATCTGACTGCATTGTTCAATGCCTACAATCCTATCGCTCCCTGTTACACTTCAGCATGTGTCATACTATTTAATTTGATTGATAAGAAAATTCCAATTTAACTTATCAAAGGCTTCTTGAGCATCAACAAATATCAGTGCTGCTTGCTTTCTGGATCAATCCGGAGCTCTCTTATCGGCTAGAGAGACCTTCAGGAAAAGCCTTTATTAAAGTCAAACATAATGCAAATGAGGGGTTGAAAATGTCCTGTTGTAGTGTACAATTTTCTTAAAAATCTTACTTGTATTTCTGGATTTTGGCATTTGCCTGTAAATGCTGTGAATAAACTTTGTATTTAAAGCATGCTCAGCTAAGTATAGACCGTAAAGAACAAATATATTATTTCAGCCAGGACTACTTCCACTTCTGCTAATTATGCCACGATAGCCACATTTTCCTTATTGTAACTTCTATATCTGCTGTAACTCATAGTATATATCCATATTCATAATTTCCTCATCTACCACAGTACCAACTAATGAACTAGGTTCATTTCATTCAGAATGTTACATAAATACAGCCAATCATTGCAAACACCATTACATAACAGTTATATCTTTGGCTGAAGCTCTGAATCTATTTCAAGCACCATCGAAAATAGACTATCTGACCTTTAAAGTACCTC